>NQII01002164.1:343579-385199 GCA_002778355.1 Clitarchus hookeri
TTGAATGTCCCTCGTGACTTCAAAGTTCCCGTCTTACTGGCATATGATCTCTGCTACCTGCAGACGTCAGTGCACGCTAGTCCCCTCCTACACTCTAGACTGCGGCTCGGCACGGACTGGTCTCTAGCTGAGCGACAAGACAGCGGCCCGGCAGTATACGCGCGGACATGAAAACATTCGGTATTTGGTCTCGAATAACAGCAAGTGCAAAACCGGATACGGAGAGTTTCTTCTGGCGACAACAGATAGCAGTGCTCTTGTGACAGTGTGTCCTGGATGATTTATGTTCCTTCTGCGTGTGTTGTTCGATAGAAGTCGATTGCTTTTCTACTATCGAGTGCAAATGTTCTGTTAAAATACTAAACAGTACCGAATTAAAATTACGTTAGATAAAAGAAACAACGATGGAGGTGGAATATTTTATGTGGTTTTATGCGTCAACAGATTACTTGTTCCTTTTGCACATTTTCATCATATGAAGACAAAATAAATATATTACAAACTTTTTCTCCATTAAAATGGACATAGGTGGAGGGTATAAATATTTAATGAGAATATTTACGGCGCTGCGTAAGAAATATCTCGACGGGAATGCATTACTCAAGATAATATTTGTTCACAAAGTTTGCAAACATTGAGGGGCTTGAGACAGCATAATGGTAAGCCAATCTAAACACATTTTACACCATGACAGTTTTACTTCTAAAAAAATCCCAAAATCATTCAAATGATAACACACAAAGTCGTACAGAGCTGTCATCTATCTAGTCAATGCCGAATGAAATTTCGTAGCATATCCATAGTTGTTGGCACGATATTTTTGATGGCATAGAATTCTCTAATTGTCTCTCTTGTCTAAATCACGAACCGCAATAAGGGGCAGCGAATAAAATTATTATAATAAAGAATAATACATTCAAAACATTTTTAATTTTAATAATGTTACATTAAATGACACAAGAATATTCAGTATAATCGCTGCTAGACAGTAACACAAAATAGAAATAAGAAAAGGATAAAAATATCTTTATTTTTTATTTTTTTTATTCTAAACAAAAGAGTGATGTATGAAGTTTACGCTAAACTACAAATGATTTAAATTAACGTTAAAAACTTTGCCTGCAATTACTGCATTAAATTAAATTTAACGCAAATATAGGCAAGTGAATCCGAGCCAACATGGCAACAAATTATAAAATGTGGAATAATTAATTAATATATAACTTAAGTTTTAAATTAAAAAATATCTCCAATGAAATAAGCTGCTTATTTCACTTAAAATAAGTTCTTATAACCTCCGACAGTGTTCTGGTTGACCTATTGGCTGCCCTCTGTGGCGCAGTCGGTTGAGTGTTGAGCGTGAGTGAGTGGTACCAGTTTCGAATCCCGGGTAGGGCAAAGGTGTGATTTACGCTTGTATGTACGGGTCACCTTTTCATGGCAAATATCACTTCCAATAGGAGAACTACAGGAACAAATTTGTCACGGAATTAAAAAAAAATAATGTTGTAAATCTGGAAACATGTTTGCATTTTTTTTTTTGTATTTTTACAAGTAAAACCTTGGAAACTATGGTCACGGGGTGTAACGTCAACTGCAGAAGAACTACGGCTAAATTACTTTATTCTGCTGAGAGCGCTGAGGTTACTGATCGGTAGAAAACCATTTAGGAACGCCCACAGTCTGTCAGAGGTCTTAGTGGCGGATAACTCCTCAGCAGTGCCATAGTTTCAGTCATTATAAATGTTCTCATTGTGCATCTTCTAAAGTAAAGAAGGGGATTATGCTTCTTAGAATACTTTGGGTTGATAGTTTTGTAATATGTTAAGAGTAGTTGCTTTGTTCACTTACGAGTTTTTTGTCACGTCATTAGCAATGGATGTTTTCATTAAACTACAAGGAGATTCATTTGTAAAAAATGATGGTATTATCAATTAATTCAGGTGAAAAAAGTGGACTACAAAACCCATCCAGTACTCTCTTCGCGTTCTCGGAAGGTAATAACAATGTTATGGTTTCTTGGGTGTAATCATCGTTTACCACCACCATTTTCTGTCGTCTGCTACCGTGGAGACCGCCTGTCCTGCAGATCAGTCGTCTCAGCAGGAAGTGTACGTAGCCTCTAACCCAGACGCCAGTACACCTCTCGTCATTGATTAATCAGCAAGCAAAGACACACGCTTCAGTAACACCAGCTGCTGACAATAACAAACAAAACAAGTAACGTAGCATACATTTTCATTGCTGATGTGTAATCTAAGAAACAACAAAATACGGCAAAGAGCAAACACCAGCTTATTTTGGAACAGTTCACCACTCGCCACTGCTGCACTCATTCGGAAAGTTACCATACCGGTGTATACGTTTAGTGAGAGAGCGGGAATGGTAACTTTTTCCCCTATACATTCATTGTAGCTTTCATACATTTACTCAGGAATCAGTCAAATGCGTAGGGAAGTTCCCAACTTTTTATACTCACGACGCTAAACGTTCCTATATTTGCAACATGATGTGTGGTGTTATTTCCTTACAAAGTATAGGTTAAAAACTCCCATTACAGTTTAGGAAGTTTACCAGGAATTTTTTTTACAGCGTGGCTCTCGCAGATGACCGTTGCTCCTGAAGTAATGACATCAAACGAGACCCTGTGATTATTTTTTAAAAGTGACGACTTTTTAACGCATACGCTTCATGTCAACAGGCTAATCGAGGGACAACGTACATACATCCGGCTTATCCGTGATTGAATCACTTGAACCGTTCAACTCGGAACGGTGTTATAACGGATTTCTTTGTTCTTGAAGACAAAACTCGTTTGGATGTGTTTCTCTTGTTTCTCTATTTTTTTATGTCCACCTTACACGATCACAATAACACATAATTTTTATTAATTTCATGTAAAAAAAATTAAAAATTAAATTCAGTTATAATAATGAACGTAATGGGCTGTATATCGCGGTACACATGATAAGTCACNGACGTACCCGCCTGTGCTTCGCTAGAGCTTGAGTACGGACGGATAACATATAGGGACGCCGCAGGCGTCAATGTTCTCATTGTTCATCTTCTATAGTAAAGAAGTGTATTATGCTTCTTGGAATACTTTGGGTAGAGAGTTTTGTAACATACAAGTGTAGTTACTTTGTTCACTTACGAGTTTTTTGTCACGTCATTAGCAATGGATGGGCTCATTAAAATACAAGGAAATTAATTTGTAAAAATGATGGCGTTATCAATTAATTGAGGTGAAAATAGTTGACTACAAAACCCATCCAATACTCTCTTCACGTCCTCGGAAGGTAACAACAATGTAATGGTTTCTTGGCTGTAATCATCGTTTACCACCACCATTTTCTGTCGTCTGCTACCGTGGAGACCGCCTGTCCTGCAGATCAGTCGTCTCAGCAGGAAGTGTACGTAGCCTCTAACCCAGACGCCAGTACACCTCTCGTCATTGATTCATCAGCATGCAAAGAAACACACTTCAGTAACACCAGCTGCTGACAATAACAAACAAAACAAGTAACGTAGCATCATTTCTGATGTGTAATCTAAGAAACAACAAAATACGGTAAAGAGCAAACACCAGCTTATTTTGGAACAGTTCACCACTCGACACTGCTGCACTCATTCGGAAAGTTACCATACCAGTGTATACGCTTAGTGAGAGAGCTGGAATAGTAAATTTTTCCCCTATACATTCATTGTAGCTTTCATAAAATTGCTCAGGAATCAGTCAAATGGGTAGGGAAGTTCCCAACTTTGTATACCCACGACGCTAAACGTTCCTATATTTGCAACATGATGTGTGGTGTTATTTCCTTACAAAGTATAGGTTAAAAACTCCCATTACAGTTTAGGAAGTTTACCAGGAATTTTTTTTACAGCGTGGCTCTCGCAGATGACCGTTGCTCCTGAAGTAATGACATCAAACGAGACCCTGTGATTATTTTTTAAAAGTGACGACTTTTTAACGCATACGCTTTATGTCAACAGGCTAATCGAGGGACAACGTACATACATCCGGCTTATCCGTGATTGAATCACTTGAACCGTTCAACTCGGAACGGTGTTATAACGGATTTCTTTGTTCTTGAAGACAAAACTCGTTTGGATGTGTTTCTCTTGTTTCTCTATTTTTTTTATGTCGACCTTACACGATCACAATAACACATAATTTTTATTAATTTCATGTAAAAAAATTAAAAATTAAATTCAGTTATAATAATGAACGTAATGGGCTGTATATCGCGGTACACATGATAAGTCACNAAAAAAATTAAAAATTAAATTCAGTTATAATAATGAACGTAATGGGCTGTATATCGCGGTACACATGATAAGTCACTGTAAACGGGACCCAGTCAGAACGCCAAGTGGCCAACCAGTAAAGAAGCTCGTAAATATAATAAGCGCGCTAGGTGTGACACGGGCCAATAGGACGCTGGTGAGTGGGAATGAACAGACCAATAGAACTGATGCTCCTTTAAGAGAGTGTATACATACACAGAGTACTTAAGAATACGGAAATGAAGAAACCACTTGTTCCGCTAACTCCAACTGCAGTCGCTAGTAAAATGGCGGAACTGGTNTTAAGAATACGGAAATGAAGAAACCACTTGTTCCGCTAACTCCAACTGCAGTCGCTAGTAAAATGGCGGAACTGGCCATGAAAATGATGGATCGCCGTTCGCAAATCATCTCCTGGTAACCTACTCGCCAGCCGGCAGCCCAGCCAATAGGANCATGAAAATGATGGATCGCCGTTCGCAAATCATCTCCTGGTAACCTACTCGCCAGCCGGCAGCCCAGCCAATAGGAAACGTCTCGCAGCATGTGGTATGCAGACACAAAGCTTGCTCCAGAGCCTCGCGCAACCAATCAAACAAGTGGTACGTGCACGTCACAGGAAACGTGACGCCGTTTCGTCTGTGTACTTACCTACTCTGTGGTACAGACGGCTCGATTGCCCTATACAAACAAGTATTGCATTGGCTAGTGTCACAGAGCGGGAGCACCCGCAGGAAACCCCACCACTCCGTGGCAGTGACCTTCAACTACCCTCCCTTACATTCCACTCATTTAAACATCATGAGTCTTACCAAAAAGCTTCAAGCAGCAGAGTTTAAATCGCAGAGTACAAACAAATGACACAGTCGCGATAAATTTCGACAATGCAACCATCCCCTGATGTGAATTGGAATAAAAGATAACCATCCCCCAAAATTGTGAGAAATGATTCAACAAACTGTTAGTTTTCTTTTCCTTTATCTCTGGGCTTATTTTGTTTTATTTTATTTTTACTCATAAACTACCCATATAAAAAATACAAGCATTATAAAAATACAAATAGCCTAACAGGCTTCAAAATATATTACAATTATAATGCTTGTGATAAAAATTACATGAAGTTACATTTAATAATGGGATCCCGTAGCAATACATACTTACCCCAAGTATTGTAACATTGCAAAATTCCAGAATATAAAAAAAACTTATTTTAAATTTTGTCCTATACATGCCCTATAAAACGCCCTCATCAAACATGGCAGGTTATTTGTTTGTTTGCTTCATTGCGTCCTTAAGATCTTTTTTCAATACATAGCTGTACAAAGATTATGGTAGGTCAAATAAGTCAAATTACAGTATACAAAGTTTATACACTGGACGGACACACACACGCACGTACACACGTCATATATATTTTCTTCATAATGTGACTAATATTCTTCAAACATGCTGTAGGGCGTCATCGTGTAACTGAAACAGAAGAAAAAAGGGTATGACAAAAACCGGAACAAAAAAAGCGTACAGTGAAATGTTATACAGTAATTTATTAATTTCTGCCAAAGTTATAATGTTCTTATCGTGCGGTCACTATCCATTCTTTCTCTGAAGATGAAAGAAAACCCCCTTTTATATTCCTAGAAAGTTTCGTTTGTTCGAGTCCAGTAACATTTAAATCTTGATGAAGTCGAAGGCAGCGTCGGACGGTTGCTAGACGCCATCCATACACGTTGGAAGGTGTGAGGGGTGGGGGTAGCTTCAAGCCTCCACGCCCACAGTCTGCACTCGCCTGCCAAGCTACGCAGCCGCGTCGGTACCAACGCCCACGACGACTCACGTCTAACGGGTCACCCACTACGTAAGCCTCAGCTCCCTCGGCGACCTATCCCCGTGTTAGGGCGTACAATTTTCTGCGCTGATATTAATGCTGGATGTACGGTGTTCCAGCACCGTCACACTGGAACAAACCTTTCTCTCGGTTTGGGCGCACCCATTATCTGAGATTGGCTGCGCGAGGCTCTGGGGACGGGCCTTGTGTCTGATTGGCTGCCTCGTGATGTGAAAGGTTCTCTAATGGCTGGGCTGCCGGCTGGCAAGTAAGGTACCAATCGCTGATTGGCGTACGGGCGTTCCGACATGTTGGTCTCCAGTAACACAACTTCGTTGGCGCGGGCGGTTGGATTACGCGGAATATACAGCTGTTTCACCTCTGTATTCTTAAATACTCTGTGCCTCGGTGACATCACAGCGTCACGAGCGGTGGAGGGAAAACAGCTTGTCAGAAATACGCCTAAGATTAAGTGCGTTGTAGACATTACTGCTCGAAGAAAACGCTTTGTTAACAGAAGTAAGGAAAGGTGTAAAAATTGTACCTAATGCTGGTGAGCGGTGTAATATATATTTTTTTCCAGCCAGGTGTTCCAAATGAGACATGCAAACATAGTTATTATAACCCTTCGAACGGTGAATTTTTGTTTGTTTGGCAGCCAAAATTAACAGTCGTTTACATATTGGCGCAGAAATAATATTTGATTGACTTTCTTTGGTTTAGAATGCTCCCCCCCCCCCCNGAATTCAACCAGTCGGGTTTTCGCAGTTCACTTTTGTTCCAGACTGCTCGGAGCTGTGTAATCAACAGTTCTTCAGACGCGCAAATTAAGCTAATCTGCAGTTGCTGGAAGTACGGCGGGACGAATTACGACTAAATGATAGTCAAACCGTACCCACTGGAAATTGTTTTACAAGCTAAGGACTACATTTCGTCACTTGCAACTTCATGTCACAAATGCCCAGAGACAGCGCCTACCCTATTGAGACCCAAAATCAATTATGGGCTGGTCACAGTTAATTGAGCACTTTAAAAAGCCCTGCTTAGGATCTAATTTTCTCCTCATCTTGTATCCTTCTGCCATATGTGAAATTAACATCGCCATGGACCGTCCAACATTACTCATGCTTCTATCAGGGGAAACCGTACAAATTTTTAGGAAACTAATTGTGTTAATATAATATAGTTCATTCACGGTTACTTGCAACTTTTCTGTAGCCCTGCTAAAGTTCTACTTCCATGATATTCCTCCGCATCATGCAAACAAAGCTTTACCGAGTCGAGATAGAAAATTACACAAAAGGACAGTGCACCTCATTCGTGCGCACTCATTGTAGGGCCTAATAATATTTTGTATAAGAACTATTTCTTAGTAGGCATTAACAACACGCCTGTTTTCTCCTCGTTGTATTCATATCAATTATAAATGAAATAATATAAGTAAAACTTCGATTTAATAAAAAAAATAAGGTTATTTTATTTTAAAAGAGGTATAAAACGTTTGTAATACATGGCGTTCTTAGGAAAAAACCAATCCCGCCATATATGGGGTGATTTTTCAAAGGCTTAATTCATAAAATGTGAAGAAATCGCGAATAGACTATAACATGCACGTCCGTGCCTTTGCGAATATAAAACAAGGAACACTGACTTACATAGCCATACATTTCAATATTACAAACTCAATGTGGTATTAAAAGCGTGGAACTATTTTTTTGCGTAATTTGCTGCCAATTTAAGTGGGAAGCCACATGTCAATGTGCACTGTGGCGTGTATTTATTCTTGCTCAGTGATTTTTTTTTCAAAGGTTGATTTCAGAAGCGCTAACTTTACCGTGAATAGCATTTACGCGACCGTTAAATTTACGACCCGGGCAACAGGCTAGTGTCAAGTGTCATACTGGTTGCCGACAGCGGTTGGCGAAAGTGAAAGGGAAGATTGGTCTCTCTTATACCANNCGTAGACGCAAAACATGACTCGTTCTTTGTGGTATGTCATTATGTTCCATCACTTTACACAATTTTCACAATATACAGATGTGACTGATATCTACTAAATGAGATAGCACGGAAAGTGTTTTGTCTGAGCGGGAACATTATATAAACTCTAGTGCTGTAATAGAAACTTCAGTATATTACAAAAAGTTTAAATGAAGACGATTTCAAAATTAAATTTTCCTTAACAGCAATTACACAATTAAAGTATCTTATATCTTATAATTTTAATCCAATCCCTGGGGGGAAAAAATAATAAAGGCTTAAAAATCTTTAATTTCCGTTATGTGGGTGTTCTACTGTGTATAAAAAATAAATTTTGAAAAGTTAAAAATATTTTATATGAGCGAGGTTTGAACTTGAATCAAATTTTCGTTTAGCTGTAACTATAACAGCTTTTCTTTTTACTTTGCTGATCGATACATTTGACATGTGACAATGTTTCGTCATTACGGATTGCGTTCCCGTTTTTATACTGTATAATTACGTAGATATACGTAAATTTTTAACGGTCAACTCAATCAAAAACTCAAGCATTTTCATATATCCGTCTCTAAGGACCTTGCTGTCTACGAGACGTTAAGACCTAACTACATACCAAATGGTAAGGTGTGGGTGTATATTTGTGTACGCCCGTCTGAATCACCATCCGTGGGAATAAGTCATCAACTTAATTCATATGAGCCGAGATTAGCAACACGGTATTGGCTAGGCTAAGACACACAAGACGGGTGTCATTAAATTTATTTAGATTTAAAAAATTCAGAAAGAAACTGGCTTCTTATCCTAAACGAGTAACTGGCACTCTATGTATCTCTTGCCAGGTACTGCAATGTTAGTAAACTGGTGCAATGAGGTCGAGATATAGAAATGCGATCGAATTTTTCATAGCGATTTTTATTTTGCGTGAAGAACATCTACTGATGCTGTGATGATTTCACTGGAAAATATTGGAGTGAAACATTTAGCAGATTTTTGGTGTATGATTGAACGATGACAGAAAAGCGGAAGAATACAGGTCGCAAACATTGGTTTACTTGTGGCTTAAATCTGTTGATGTATGACCCTTAACGCTATCGTGCTCGCACATTCTTCTCATTTGTTCGCAGGCGCCGCGATGGTGTAGTGGTCAGACTACTTGCCTCTCATCCAGGCGAACCAATTTTCTTTTCTCTGCGGGGTCGCTCCCAGATCTTCGCTCGGGAGAATCGTGCTGGACGATGCCGCTGTACGGCGGGTTTTTTTTTCTCGGGGATCTCACGTTTCCCCGGCCCTTGCATTCCCACGCTGCTCCTTGTTCAACTCATTCCCCCCTCGTCGGCTCTCAAGACTTCGATGTTAAGAGCCGTCCAAATATCTCCACCCTTATTTGTTCGCGCTGCGTCGTTTGTCTCTGCGACCCCTGACTCCAGCTCTTGCTACACATCTTCCTAGGTAGTTGGGAAGCTGGGTCAAAAGATCTACAGGATAGCTTGGCGTCCAGCGCGACGCGTGATGTATACTCCCCTGGTTGCTGATTAAAATGGCGTTGATCCTGTTTATATCCGAAAAGCATGCAGACGTCTACTTCTTGTATCAGATAAGTGGGAGGACAGCTAGTTCTTTTTAGAACGGCGAGGAGGCTATCTATGGCTCAACTTCACCCCTTTTGCAGTAATTCTTTGTTTTCGCATCATAATTTCGGATTCATAGTATGTACTGGTAATGCACGATTATAGAAAATGTACATTTTAAGAGTTGTTTAATATTTTTGTGCTGAATTGTACGTGTGTGTTATCTGCTAATTGTAAAAATTTGAGAACATATTCGTATATCATCAATATGATGAATATGGCTTTTTACAACTAGCAGATAAGACACAATTACAATCAAGCACAAAAATATTAAACAACTCGTAAAATTTAAATGTTCTATAATAGTACATTATCAGTTATTACTATGAATCCGAAATTATGACGCGAAAAGGAAGAATTACAGCAAAAGAGGTGAAGCTGATCCTTAAAGGACCCGCTTATCTGACGCTTTTAATGCGTTGTAGAGTGCTTGAAATACACGTTTTTCCACGAAAATATTAAACGTGTGTCTAATGTGCTGGTCTACGAGAAGAACACACACTACAAACCAGACATTTTGATTGCTTTCAAGACGCCGCACACATTAGGAATACAATTTCAGAGTAGTTAAGTGAAATATTTTGAACAAACGCCATTGCTACACTATTTCGTCACAGAAAACCGAGTCTGAGACATGAAACAAACACTAAAACCGAGCCAAGGGTAGCTATAGAAAAAATATATATAAATAAAACGTTTAATGAATCCCACAAGGAATTTTGTTACATAAATAACAAAAGAAAAAAGAAAAAAGAAAATTACAAAACTAATTACCAAACGAAAAAATAAAAAAAAACCAAGCACGACCGAAATTAAGACAGCACAGACAAGCACAGAGACGAATACATTTTTTTTCACACAAGACAGGATGATAAAACAATGAAGAAACAACCGAAAGATTAGACGACACAACGAAGAACACAGTTGGTTTCAATCAAACGGAAAGTTTTTTAAAGTATTAAATAAATCAGGTCACTTCCGCCCACAATTTCGTACACGAATCATAATTACTTTTCTTCTAACAACTTGAGGCTGAGTTTCGTACGTGGCGAGTGAGTGAGGAGATTTGGGCGGCTCACAACGTCGAGGTCTTGAGAGCCGATGAGAGTGAAGCGAGGTGAGTATGGAGTGGCGCCGGAATGATAGAGCGAGGGAAACGGGAGATCTCCGAGAAAACCCGCTAACCAGCGGCATCATCCGGAACGATTCCCACATGCAAAAATCCGGAAGCGACCCCACCGGGAATCGAACCCGGTTTCGCCCAGGTGGGAGGCGAGCAGTCTAACACTACACCACCGTGGCCCCTCGTACGTGGCCCGCGAAGGAAAGTTCGCGTCAGCGAGTAAACTGAGGACCTCGGACCTTCTGCATTAGCACCGTGAGCTGGGACGTCTCGTGCGTCAGTCAGCATCAGGGTGTCCTCGGACATGCCCGCGGACGTCGCCCATTATAAACAAGCGTCTAGCTGACGTGGACGGCGTCCTTCTGCGGCGCTTTAGCGCCTAAGGACCGCGCCACGGGGAGTCAGTCAGCGAGCTATCTCTTCCGCGTTCCGCGAGCCTCGCCTCGGCTGCTGATTAGTGCACGTTAGTGGCGGCGGCTCGTCGGAGACTGCCCCAAGACGCAAGGACACGGTCACCTGCTTTCAACTTCGCCTCCTAGCACGAGGACGTCCACACGTGCTCACGCTGCATGCTTGTCTTCGCTCCATGGATACTGTCGGGAACACAAGGTTACACCTCTCGTCTTTGTTTATATATTCTAATGAAGCTCGTGGTGTTCGTGCTTCCTGCTGTGTGCTCATCTGGTTAAACGATGTCGCCCGCTCAAGCCCGTTGCAGATGTCGTAAAGCGTCACAACGCTCCTAAATACTTGCCTCTGTTTAAAAAGAGGGGCCGCGGTGGTGTGCAGGTATTTGCTAGACTACTCGCCTCCCACCTAGGCGAACCGGGTTCGATCACCGGCGGGGTCGCTCCCGGATTTCCGCATGTGGGAATCGTACCGGACGATGCCGCTGGTCGGCGAGTTTTCTCGGGGATCTACCGTTTCTTCCGCCCTTTCATTCTGGCGCTGATACATACTCACCTCCCCTCAAGACCTCGATGTTAAGAGCCACCGAAATCTCTTCACGCACTTCACTCAGTTTACAGAGCGTTGTCATAGTGCTTGAAGGGTTTATGTTTAAACTGCACAAATGATCAATGTTGTATTGTCGGTCACCTCTTAACATTCTTTGAAACTCCCATGAAAGACTAACAAATCGACAAGTTTCCTCATAAAATAATGGGCAACATGCACATTTTTTGCTGGCACTTGGTTTTCATTCATTTATGTAATATAAATGTGTTTACAAAATATCACGATTTAAAAATTAGTTTCGAAAAAGTTATGGCTGAATGAAAGTTTTACGTTTGAAACGCCCGCCAAATCGCGTTAGTCTCGCCTGCTCACTCCGTGACGTCACAAATCAGATAGAACCTCGGCCGCCGCGTTTGTTTACTTCAGAGGTGATGCGTATTTGGTTAAATAGAAATTGTTTGAAGTAATGAAAATAGAAAATAAACAGTCAAGTATACCAAAATCATCGAAATGGTTTATTATTGTACCGCAGTGTACTAGTACATCTCGCAAAACACCTGATAAAATATTTGTTAGTTACAAAAAAAAAAAAAAGAAGACGAAACAAACAGGAAGGCGTGGTTTAACGCAATTAGGCGAGACATTGAAGATTTTTCTCCAAAATCAGTTCTTTCTGTTTGCGAAGACCATTTTGACGTACGTAATTATATTTAAGGTGTTTATGTTTCCCATATGTAGACAGTTTTAACACTGAATTTCTTAATATATACTATTTACATCTGACCTAACCTACATTACGGTACTATGGTATTGTTTAATACGGACCACAACGCGTTTAGCAATTCGTATGTGATGTAGACGTGAGCATAAAAAATATGTTNATGGTATTGTTTAATACGGACCACAACGCGTTTAGCAATTCGTATGTGATGTAGACGTGAGCATAAAAAATATGTTCACGTATTCCATAATAGTAAAAACATATAAATATGTTTACAAAAAATTTAGCCACACAATTTAAATTTTACATTTTGTAAGTTTATACATTCCAAAATTAGGCCTAACATACAAAATTTGGTATAGATATTTGTTATTAATTTAATATTACTTCTAACATTTGTTTCAAGAGCACAGCTATCATAGAAAGGCTATATTCACATGGTATGCCATAATAATAACATGTCACGATGTTAAGCCATGGAAATCAAAGATTTAATTATTTGGGTGGGGCTCAAGAGTCCCTCTTGCAAAAAGTTGGGTTTATATTATACAGTATTTTTCAAACATGGCAATTTATAATAAATTTAAGTTGTTTTGATTTTTTTCTAGTTAGTTTAGATAAGCCTAACAATTTAAGTTTAATAGCAACTAAATTTTTACTTTCAAAAAACTGAAATGCATGTTTTTAGAAATGTTTATCAAGGATGATCTTACTTTCATATTTGCCCTTCTCCTTTTTTCAAAGTTACTGAGATGGACGTTAAAAAAAATTACGAGACTAGGCCCGCAAAATTGACTCTAATTAGCCTACGCGTTTTACGCAAGTAAGCTAAGTTAATTTTATAACCATTTACCTTAAATAAACAGAAAGAAAACAGCTTTTGAAAATAAAACAAATTCCTAAGCTTTTATTACGGATTTTCTTTGCTGCATTTAATCTCATCCTAGGTATTAAGTTTTTCTCAAACTACCATATCTATATTTTCAGCTTATGTTTACAGTTCTTACAGTTTAAAAATAAAGTGCAGACACAGCTATCGTGACGTCAGAATAATAAAAGGTATGTTAGGTATACAAAACATAAGATATAATAAGATAAGCAAGTTATTTTTTAAATATTTGTTTAGCTTTTAAACACTATATAGTGATTATAAACGAGGTGGAACGCGGAAATACAGGTTTGCCGGCAGCCGCATGGCATTCCGCCCGCCACCAACCTGCAGCTGCTAGAAAAGTCGTACAGTGTCGGGTAGACACTAACGTGCTAGCTTTAGGCCTACTGTCATCATACTGCTCGTTATCTGGCATTTATAAAACAAAAAACGTTTTTTATGAATACTGAAACGTGGTTTAGAAGCCGGAAATATTTGTAACCTTCTTTCTCATCACAACATTACGTTTCATTTCTAAATAAAGTAGTTAATTTATCACAGATATCAAGCATGGCGCGCGACAACACAGTACGCTCACTGCAGTCGCCGTCATTACAATTGTGTTATTCTTATTTTAATTTACAACTTTGAATCTTAGCAATTGCAAACATAAACACAAATAATAATAATAATACGTAAATCAATAAAAAGTACAAACNTGGTATTGTTTAATACGGACCACAACGCGTTTAGCAATTCGTATGTGATGTAGACGTGAGCATAAAAAATATGTTAACGTATTCCATAATAGTAAATACATATAAATATGTTTACAAAAAATTTAGCCACACAATTTAAATTTTACATTTTGTAAGTTTATACATTCCAAAATTAGGCCTAACATACAAAATTTGGGTATAGATATTTTTTATTAATTTAATATTACTTCTAACATTTGTTTCAAGAGCACAGCTATCATAGAAAGTCTATATTCACATGGTATGCCATAATAATAACATGTCACGATGTTAAGCCATGGAAATCAAAGATTTAATTATTTGGGTGGGGCTCAAGAGTCCCTCTTGCAAAAAGTTGGGTTTATATTATACAGTATTTTTCAAACATGGCAATTTATAATAAATTTAAGTTGTTTTGATTTTTTTCTAGTTAGTTTAGATAAGCCTAACAATTTAAGTTTAATAGCAACTTAATTTTTACTTTCAAAAAACTGAAATGCATGTTTTTAGAAATGTTTATCAAGGATGATCTTACTTTCATATTTGCCCTTCTCCTTTTTTCAAAGTTACTGAGATGGACGTTACAAAAAATTACGAGACTAGGCCCACAAAATTGGCTCCAATTAGCCTACGCGTTTTACGCAAGTAAGCTAAGTTAATTTTATAACCATTTCCCTTAAATAAACAGAAAGAAAACAGCTTTTGAAAATAAAACAAAATTCCTAAGCTTTTATTACGGATTTTCTTCGCTGCATTTAATCTCATCCTAGGTATTAAGTGTTTCTCAAACTACCATATCTATATTTTCAGCTTATGTTTACAGTTCTTACAGTTTAAAAATAAAGTGCAGACACAGCTATCGTGACGTCAGAATAATAAAAGGTATGTTAGGTATACAAAACATAATATTTAATAAGATAAGCAAGTTATTTTTTAAATATTTGTTTAGCTTCTAAACACTATATAGTGATTATAAACGAGGTGGAACGCGGAAATACAGGTTTGCCGCCGGCAGCTGCTCGAGAAGTCGTGCGGTGTCGGGTAGTGACTAGCTTGCTAGCTTTAGGCCTACTGTCACCATACTGCTCGTTATCTGACATTTATAAAACGAAAAAAGTTTTTTATGAATACTGAAACGTGGTTTAGAATCCGGAAATGTTTGTAACCTTCTTTCTCAACGCAACATTACGTTTCATTTCTACATAATGTAGTTAATTTATCACAGATATCAAGCATGGCGCGCGACAACACAGTCCGCTCACTGCAGTCGCCGTCATTACAATTGTGTTATTCTTATTTTAATTTCCAACTTTGAATCTTAGCAATTGCAAACATAAACACAAATAATAATAATAATACGTAAATCAATAAAAAGTACAAACAAATAAGTTTTAACATGTGATGTAGTACTACTATNCAAATAATTTTTAACATGTGATGTAGTACTACTATCTTTTTGAAGATCACGACTGTGCGATATGAGACACCTTCTTACCTTTATAATTTTACACCTCTTATTTCAGGTAACACAAAGCAATGGGAATTAAGTAACCAAGCAGCATATCGGTATCTACTCGTGGCAGATTTTCCGACTTCGCTTTCACAAAGTTGCCTTCCATTTTAGTGCTGTGTGTTTGCAACGTGCCGGAGCCGGCTACCGGCGTATGACTAGTGACGTCAAACCAATGACGTCAAACCAATGACAGANAGAGCGTTCCGCATTCGCGTACCGCGAAAGTTACTCTTTTAATACTAAATAACTTTGTCAAAACCCCCTTTTTTATGCAAAAAACGGTGAATTTTTATTTACAAATGTATTCGTGTCATTTTCAACAATATTTGCGAAATTTGCATGTTGCCCATTATATACCTCCATATGCTCACATAATTATTACGTCATTGACAATCGATCAACACCCACGGGAAACAATGTTTTGTTGGTTAATTACATTTGATTCCCTTGATTTCCTAATGACGAGTGCTTCTGTCACCGGCCACTGTTCACAGATGGCTATTCACGAATTTGTTTTAGGCGCCGACTCCCGCACTGGACGCGAGAGCCCTGTTACCTGTTACGCTTGGTCCTGGGGCTGTGGGGATGACCCACCTCGACCCTCTCCTCCCTCCAGGTAGAACCGTTCCCCTCTACGTCAGCCGGCGGCCGGGAGAATGATTGACAGCCGTCATGGCTGGCGTCACATCCCCTTCCTCACCCTGCCGGAGGATTTCGACCACTTGGGAGGATGAGCAAACATTTTCTGGTAATCTCCTTCCTCGGCGCAACCTGACGTGTAAAGAGGTTTCTCGACTAAGGCAGGTGACTCTAAAAATACTCCTGAAACTGTTGAATAGACAGCTTTCGTGGTAGCTATTTGGCTGAAGTGCGGTATTATAGTTATAGTAAAATTTGGTTGAGGGAGCGACATCAGTGGAGTAAATGGACACCAGCGAAGGGTGCGAGATGAAAGCGGATGAGCGTGTCCGTGGTGTGGACGGACGAAAGGGCGTACCAGTCGAATAGAAGGCTACTGTACATAGGGGCGCGTGAATCACTCTAGAACATTCCGGACTAGTGGAATGTGGACTGAATTAAAGTGGGACTGAATTAATGTGTGATACGGACTTCACTGTAAATATTTGAACTGTCGAACGTAGCCATATAGATGGTAAAAAATATTCAATAAGTTTCAACACACTGTTTACTGGAACTGATTTTAGTTATTTGATTGCATTAATTTTTTTGGAGGGACTGTAAATTGTATTGATTAAATCGATCTATTGTAAATAACAAATGATCGTGATTTATTGTTAAATATTAAGTCGTGTTTTTTATTTGTAGTGCTTGTAGACAAATTAGGAAATTATTATTAACTCTCTTATTTAATTAAGACCACCATCCCTTAAAGAACCTGGCTGAGCCTACTGAATTTCAGAAGTTGTAACAGTAGTTTCGTGTCACGTCGTTTCTGACAATGTTGCAAATCGCCTTTTTTCAAAGGGCACTTCTCTTCCTTATTAATCACGATAGGTCATAGATCATACTTTTTTTTTCTGCCTCATTTTCCACAACTAAATTATATCATAAATTGTGCACCTGGAGTTAAGGATAATTCTGCATGCCATTTAAGTCTCCCTTGTGCTCTGGTTATTTCTGTCGAAAAATCACGGCCTTCAGCCACGCGCTTGTGTCCTGCGAAGGGCCACGTCAAAGAAGGACGCGGGCTGTTTTATTCCGCATGAAACGCGCGAGCAGGATAAACGAATGCGCGGACTCTGATGAATGCGCCGGCGCTCATGTGCATACGGAATGGCGCGCGATGCTATCGCGATGTGAAACCCAGCCCTTGTCTTTTGTGTGCAGAGGAGTGTCGAAAACTCCGGTGTGTTTCTTCCCATGGCTGAAGCTCCCCCTTCACCAGGGACTCTCTGGCTGGGAACTTGCGACCCCCTTTTTTTTTGAGGGAGCAGTCGTGGTACGTCGGATAGGAGACTGCAACGCCTTGTTGCAAGTCAGGCTGCTGCACTTGGGATACGCAGGGTTACCAGACACTCCGCATACAAGAGAGCAGCACATTTGCTTTGGAAAATGACAATATTTCACTAAAAAGGAAGACTGTGCGATTTTATTAGCGCTGCAGTTTATCTATACTGCAGAACGATAAATTAAATATGTTTCGTAAATAATTCAATACTAATAGTGTTAAAAATTGTTTAATCAACAATTATTATTTCAAGGAAATATAAAAAAAATTATAATTAATGTCATAAAACAATGTCCCCACTATCAATTAACGTAAAGTATGAAAACTTAGTTCAAGGAAAATAAATCTGTACTCTTGAAGTTGTTTTAAAGGACGAAAAATTTAACACACACACAATGCAGTGCGTAAAATGGATCTATATAGAAATTGACAAAAACTCGTTAAATATTTTACATGATTTATTAATAACATAGAGGTTTTTTTTATCAGGTTAAACAAGTTAATGTTCACAACACAGATATAAAAATTTTGTCGTACAGGAACTAATAATGTGAAAATAATAAGTAGATGAAAACCATCTTATATCAGGGAAAAATCGGACATTTTTTATCTCTATAAAAAGTCGGGTTGGACGCAAAGAAAAATCCTAAAAGAATACATGTCCATTTGCTGGAAGTTTTGTGACCTTACATACGTAATGCGCTCCAAGGATTTAGCAGAACGGGCTTAACAAGTAATCAACTGACTTTAGTAGATTAAATATCAATTTCACTGAGAGATTTGTGACCAAACGAAGATATAGTCAATTCACGGTTACCTCCAACATTTACGAAGCCTTGCTAAAGCTAATCATTCAAGTTATTCCTCCGCCTCATGCGAAGAAAGCTTAACAAAGTCTAGAAGATTACACCAACGGAGCAACGCACCGCATTTGAGCGCACTCAATTTAATAATACTTTTCATTGAGAACTATGTCTTACTAGGCATTACCGACATACATATCTCTCCCTGTCTTTATTCATATTAATAATAATAATGAATTGAATATTATAACTTATAAGTAAAATGTGAGTAAAAGTTCAATTAACCACAAATAAGATAATTTCATGTTATCAGAAGTACCAAACGCTTGTGATACATGACTTATTTAGGAATAACGAAACATATATGGGGTGATTTTTCAAAGGTTTGATTCGAATGGAGTGAAGATACTTTGAATATACCATAGCTACTGGCTCAATAGTTAAACAGGGCATCGCAATACCACTGCTGTCCAATTATGAAAGTAACACCAGAGCATACATGTTTGATGTCTAGCATGCTACCAAATATAGGTGAAACTCGCGTACCTGTAGTCACGAGCAATCGGCTGTTATAATAACGCCCTTTTCTTCGCTTTCACGTAATTAGAGCAATACTTTAGTTACATATTTTGTAATGTAGTGGAACTCTTTAACACGTAGCATGATATTTGTAAACCACCTCCCTTTTCTCACTTATTCTGTAAATGCTTTCATATTTTATGTTTTTCGACACTTGGCGAATAACACTCCAGCCCGACTCACAGCGCCCGCCATCTTGCCGAAAACTAGGTACTTGATGCGTTTTTACCCCGAAACAATACTACAAATAATATTTACGAGCTACAATCACGTATTCTCTTGCGTGCGTGCAGAATTTTTTGAATGTTATTGCTCTAGACCATCAGATACAGATTGTCACGCCTTACCTGAAAAATTGCCAAATACCGACGCAGCAATTTTCTGCCACTGCTGTACCGTGAACCTACTACAGCTAGCCAATGTATATGTCCTTATCACTGGCGCTGTTTCTCTCTGCTGTCAGGCTGGAATGGATATAGCGTAGTGACGGAACCACTGGCTCGATCATTATACGGGAAGGAATCGGCTATGGCCTGAAGCAAGTAACCATCTCATCATCAACAGAAAGCTGTTTCGGAAAACCGTTGAAAACTGACATCAGGAAAGTCGGGCCGGGAATCGAACCAGCTTCCTCCTTGATGCGAGTCCGCTGTGTTACCACAGGGCCACCACGTCCTTTTTTATGTTTTTTTTTACAGCCAAGCAACTCTATAAATATGTATTTGCTCTCACAAGTTAACTGTGTTGGACAAGCAAATCTTAAAATGCAATGAAATACATTTTTTTTCATNGGCTGTTTTATTCCGCATGAAACGCGCGAGCAGGATAAACGAATGCGCGGACTCTGATGAATGCGCCGGCGCTCACGTGCATACGGAATGGCGCGCGATGCTATCGCGATGTGAAACCCAGCCCTTGTCTTTTGTGTGCAGAGGAGTGTCGAAAACTCCGGTGTGTTTCTTCCCATGGCCGAAGCTCCCCCTTCACCAGGGACTCTCTGGCTGGGAACTTGCGACCCCCTTTTTTTTTTTGAGGGAGTAGTCGTGGTACGTCGGATAGGAGACTGCAACGCCTTGTTGCAAGTCAAGTCAGGCTGCTGCACTTGGTATACGAAAGGTTACCAGACACTCCGAATATAAGAGAGCAGCAAATTTACTTTGGAAAATGAGAATATTTCATTAAAAAGGAAGACTGTTCAATTTTATTAGCGCTGCAGTTTATCTATACTGCAGAACGATAAATTAAATATGTTTCGTAAATAATTCAATACTAATAGTGTAAAAAATTGTTTAATCAACAATTATTATTTCAAGGAAATATAAAAAAAATTATAATTAATGTCATAAAACAATGTCCCCACTATCAATTAACGTAAAGTATGAAAACTTAGTTCAAGGAAAATAAATCTGTACTCTTGAAGTTGTTTTAAAGGACGAAAAATTTAACACACACACAATGCAGTGCGTAAAATGGATCTATATAGAAATTGACAAAAATTCGTTAAATATTTTACATGATTTATTAATAACATAGGGGCGTTTTTATCAGGTTAACCAAGTTAATGTTCACAACACAGATATAAAAAATTTGTCGTACAGGAACTAATAATGTGAAAATAATAAGTAGATGAAAACCATCTTATGTCAGGGAAAAACCGGACATTTTTTATCTCTATAAAAAGACGGGCTGGACGCAAAGAAAAATCCTAAAAGAATACATGTCCATTTGCTGGAAGT
This sequence comes from Clitarchus hookeri, assembly GCA_002778355.1. Taxonomy (NCBI): domain Eukaryota; kingdom Metazoa; phylum Arthropoda; class Insecta; order Phasmatodea; family Phasmatidae; genus Clitarchus; species Clitarchus hookeri. The sequence continues at coordinate 364,312 of NQII01002164.1, forward strand.
TTTGTCCCTACATACGTAATGCGCTCCAAGGATTTAGCAGAACGGGCTTAACAAGTAATCAACTGGCTTTAGTAGATTAAATATCAAGCTAACTGAGAGATTTGTGACCAAACGAAGGTGTAGTCCATTCACGGTTACCTCCAACATTTACGAAGCCTTGCTAAAGCTTAACATTCAAGTTATTCCTCCGCCTCATGCGAAGAAAGCTTAACCAAGTCTAGAAGATTACACCAACGGAGCAACGCACCACATTTGAGCGCACTCAATTTAATAATAATTTTCATTGAGAACTATGTCTTACTAGGCATTACCAACATACATATCTCTCCCTGTCTTTATTCATATTAATAATAATAATGAATTGAATATTATAACTTATAAGTAAAATGTGAGTAAAAGTTCAATTAACCACAAATAAGATAATTTCATGTTAACAGAAGTACCAAACGCTTGTGATACATGACTTATTAAGGTATAACGAAACATACATGGGGTGATTTTTCAAAGGTTTGATTCGAATGGAGTGAGGATACTTTGACTATACCATAGCTACTGGCTCAATAGTTAAACAGGGCATCGCAATACCACTGCTGTCCAATTATGAAAGTAACACTAGAGCATACATGTTTGATGTCTAGCATGCTACCAAATATAGGTGAAACTCGCGTACCTGTAGTCACGAGCAATCGGCTGTTATAATAACGCCCTTTTCTTCGCTTCCACGTAATTAGAGCAATACTTTAGTTACATATTTTGTAATGCAGTGGAACTCTTTAACACGTAGCATGATATTTGTAAACCACCTCCCTTTTCTCACTTATTCTGTAAATGCTTTCATATTTTATGTTTTTCGACACTTGGCGAACAACACTCCAGCCCGACTCACAGCGCCCGCCATCTTGCCGAAAACTAGGTACTTGATGCGTTTTTACCCCGAAACAATACTACAAATAATATTTACGAGCTACAATCACGTATTCTCTTGCGTGCGTGCAGAATTTTTTGANTAAATAATGTTTAAAACATTCTGTACCCACGCAGGAGAATACGTGATTGCAGCTCGTAATGTTATGCTATAGACCATTAAATACAGATTGCCCCGCGTTACCTGAAAAATTAAAAAATACCGACGGAGCAATTTTTAGCCGCTGCTGTACCGTGAACCTACTACAGCTAGCCAATGTATATGTCCTTATCACTGGCGCTGTTTCTCTCTGCTGTCAGGCTGGAATGGATATAGCGTAGCGACGGAACCACTGGCTCGATCATTATACGGGAAGGAATCGGCTATGGCCTGAAGCAAGTAACCATCTCATCATCAACAGAAAGCTGTTTCGGAAAACCGTTGAAAACTGACATCAGGAAAGTCAGGCCGGGAATCGAACCCGCTTCCTCCTTGATGCGAGTCCACTGTGTTACCGCAGGGCCACCACGTCCTTTTTTTTATGGTTTTTTTAGAGCCAAGCAAATCTATAAATATGTATTTGCTCTCACAAGTTAACTGTGTTGGACAAGCGAATCTTAAAATGCAATGAAATACATTTTTTTTTCATCCAGCAGAATGTATGATGTTTTCAGAGAAAAAAGAGCAACATTTTCAGGGCGATAGTGTTGACGAAATTGAAGAAGGGAAGGGGGGGGGGAGGGTTATGCAAACACTTGACGAATTCTCAATGACTTCGAAGAAAGCCAATCGAAATGATTAGGAACGGCAGCGGTGGATATAGTAAATTGAGAGATCGGTAACTGAATGCAACATTTACTTGTCCTCTTCTTCCTACAACACATATTGGAAAATACACTTTTGCAACCGACATCCAAGTGTGTAATGAAAACATGTTAGGTGTCTGTGATATTTAAACCAACTCTTATCACTGTAACCGTTTGCAAAAAAAAAAAAAACGTCATTGTATACCAAGCTAGACCACACCATACATACCATGCTTATATCATAGTCATTATTTGGTACGAGAATTACGTTATTACTTGGCCTTTAATTACAATGTATTTCAAGCTTGTTTCCTGAACGTTGTCGAGAACAAACACGCGAACTCTCGCGTGCCAGTCACGCATGCAAATTGCACGTATGTTAATTACAGTACTTTATGTATTTGCGTAACTTTGAAGGATTAATTTAAGGAAACAATCACTGGCATACAGATGTAGACGTACATTTACCCTGGGTTACGTGTTTTGACAGCTGACATTTAAATTGATTTACCACGTTGATACATACTAGACATGCCTTTCTCTCACGCAGTCTCTTACGTTATGTCATTGCGATCCCTCGTTTCACGCAGACAGGCATTTTTAATCTACGTAATTATCGTTACGCAACGTTTCGCGGTCACGTTCTACTCATTAACTCTGTAATTGCTGGTAGAGATATGAAAACACGTTTTGAAACTGTGCTCGCTTCTTAGAAGGTTGTTGTTGTTTAACAATGGGCCATGGTCATTTTTACGTTGTTCCGAGTCGTAAAATTTCCGTCTTAAGCCCGTATGCCGCGATAAAATTGTCCTTACGGACTCGGGAGGAAGCTTCCATTCCTGCTACCTGAGCCTTCATGCAAGCAGTTATGGAGGGTTCTTTGGAATAACCTAAAGAATGGCACTTGTCGCCGCACAAGTAAAGACGTGTGCATTTTTAATTATTTTACCTCTGCAACTGTGGTTCAGGAACTGTCTACACTCGCTTCAGCATCATGCGTTTATGCACGGAGCATAGTCGTTTTGTTGGTTGTAACAGGCAATTTTGTTTTAAATAATCACAGATGTTTGTCATAATTTTCACACCACACTGTTTTGGAATCAGTAAAAATATTCCGTGATTTTTATTTACTGTTTATACGTGCATAACAGTCTGACGCTCTTTATCAATACAAAATAAACAAAATGATTCCTCCACCCTCTCTCTGATTGGCTAAAATTTCCCATCGGAAATTGCACACGACCAATTACGGAAACGTTTATGAAAACGGCCAGCAGAAGGCCAAATCTTCCATAGAACCATCCATGCAAGCTTCTATGCAGGCTTGCATGGTATCGTTCAAGGAATCTTCCATCGTGACATACGCCTTTTGGGCTCGTGGAACAAAAGTGAACGTTAACGTATCCATCTCTTTAGAAAAGTGAATTGAAAATATCATGTAAAAAAATGAGAGGCAGAACAGTGCTGAACAACTCTGTTTATTGTTTTCATAACGAAAGTTCTCACGGGACTGTTTTATTTCTTTGAAGTTAGCTAGTAACGCCATAAAATCGTAAGCAAAAATATTAATATCTGAACAGAGGTACAGCATAATCGTAATCTCAGGGATGCCTAAACAGAGACTTCTACCTCCAGCCCTGATTTAATATCACAGAATTTATTATAGACATATTGTATTTTTTATTTTCGTTATTTACCAATCCAAAAAAGGAAAATTTCTCTTAACATTATGATGGTCATGACATCAAGATGTTATGAAAATATAACGTCCACGGTGCTTGCACAGTGATCAAAATAAAAATAAACCAGTGATGTTGCGAACTTAAAAAAAATAAGAACCTCTGCATCACCTGGCAGATGCAGTCTTTCGTGAAATGCGAGATCGCTAGGTAACTTTGTGTAGTTTCGCTTACTGAAGAACGTTTCTTAAGAATTGGCACTCGCTCATGCTTTATCAATGGCAGCTCGAAAGATATAGAAAATATTTCCCCCTTTTCTTATAAGCTAATGTAAACAGTTTTCAAAATAGTGCATTCTTCCACACAAATTAACATTTCTAGCGGGAATTTAAATATCTACAGGGNAATTATTTTACCTCTGCAACTGTGGTTCAGGAACTGTGTACACTCACTTCAGCATCATGCGTTTATGCACGGAGCCTAGTCGTTTTGTTGGTTGTAACTGGCAATTTTCTTTTAAATAATCACGGATGTTTGTCATAATTTTCACACCACACTGTTTTAGAATCAGTAAAAAAATTCCGTGATTTTTATCTACTGTTTATCCGTGTATAACAGTCTGACGCTCTTTATCAACACAAAATAAACAAAATGACTCCTCCACCCTCTCTCTGATTGGCTAAAATTTCCCATCGAAAATTGCACACTACCAATTACGGAAACGTTCATGAAAACGGACAGCAGAAGGCCAAATCTTCCATAGAACCATCCATTCAAGCCTCTATGCAGGCTTGCATGGTATCGTTCAAGGAATCTTCCATCGTGACATACGCCTTTTGGGCTCGTGGAACAAAAGTGAACGTTAACGTATCTATCTCTTTAGAAAAGTGAATTGAAAACATCATGTAAAAAAATGAGAGACAGAATAGTGCTGAACAACTCTGTTTATTGTCTTCATAACGAAAGTTCTCACGGGACTGTTTTGTTACTTTGGAGTTAGCCAGTAACGCCATAAAATTGTAGGCACAAATATTAATATCTGAACAGCCCTGATTTAATGTCACAGAATTTATTATAGACATATTGCATTTTTTATTTTCGTTATTTACCAACCCAATGAGCAAAATTTCTCTTAATATTATGATGTTCGTGACATCACGATGTTCTGAAAATATTACGTCCACGGTGCTGGCACAGTGATCAAAATAAAAATAAACCAGTGATGTTACGAACTAAAAAAAATGGTTGCCTGTAAAGTCGGTTTTACGGGCGAAGATTTTACGTGACAACGTAGTGCTGCGCGCGCGGCAGACCGATCATAGTTGAGTGGGAGAGAGACGCAAGGCATTCGGCGGGCCTCTCTCTCGTTCGGTGACTCATCGTAACGTTACCGAGCGTTACACTTTTTCATAAGTGACTCCCAGCCGCAACCTAATTTAAGACGTTGTCACGTCAAAAACACAATATCTGTCACTGCAACGAATATTCATTAAACATATTTTTTTAGTAATGCGAGAGCGTCTTTATTTATCAAGCGCGTTATTAATTTCCTTGTGGTTCGTCTAATTACATTTATTAATTGTAAAACTGCGACGCTAGCTCCACCGCGTCGTTCGTCTTTGGAATTGCTTCCATGCAAGGTGGCTTTCTCCTTGGCCGGCTCGGCTCCCCTCCTGTTTCCTCCCCTCATTTCCCTCCCTTGATTACCCCTCCTCGGTGACTCATCGTAACGTTACCGAGCGTTACACTTTTTCATAAGTGACTCCCAGCCGCAACCTAATTTAAGACGTTGTCACGTCAAAAAAAATAAGAACCTCTGCACCACCTGGCAGATGCAGTCTTTCGTGAAATGCGAGATAGCTAGGTAACTTGGTGTAGTTTCGCTTACTGAAGAAGGCTTCTTTTGAATAGGCACTCGCTCACGCTTTATCAGCGACAGCTTGAAAGATATAGAAAACATTTCCCTCTTTTATTATAAGCTGACGTAAACAGTTTTCAAAATAATGCATTCTTCCACACAAATTTACATTTCTAGCGGGAATTTAAATATCTAAAGGGCAATTGATTTAATGTTTTAACCCATACATATTACCCACCATTCTTCACAAGTCCCAGTTGCTGAAATACGTTTTATATGTATATACATATATATATATATAATTTTTATCGGTTAACAACGGTGTGCTGACTGCTCTAAAGTCTGTTATAGACGACCTTTAAACATTTCACGCATAAGAGTGGGTTTACAATGAAAAAAAATACTAATTAGAATAATTTCGTAGCCGTATGGATCGCATACGGAAATAAGAGCTCTGGATTTGCGATTTGGTAGCTATTCCTAATTTAACTTCAGGTAACATATTATTCAAGGCATATATTTTCTGGAGACGTTTATTATTTTAAGTTAAATTCACAAATATCAATAAACACGAATATGCACATACCTATATAACTGTAAATACCATTTGCCACCAACAACACCGACTGCTCAGTTCTGATTGGTCACTGCCAAGTATCTTATATTGAAGATATAAAATATAAACAGTTGTTCTAGCGATTAAGTAAAAACCTAACCACTCACACAACCTGATAATTCCTATTGTGAATCAACACGCTATACAATACACACAGAGTTCTTCTGTACACGTCATAATGCTTAAGTTAAGGCTTAATTCTTCAATTATGAACCCAGCATAACGTAATAATAATTTTACCGGATACCGCCATAAGTGTCGATGCACAGAGTGCGAGGAAATGTGCAATGTCATTCAGTGACATACCATGTTTCAAACACCTTTACGTCACGCACGGTTTGCTTTAGCGATTGCACCACGATCTACACCCGCCTTGAACTCTTAGAGTTGACAGCAGACGTTCTAAATGGAGAGCAGAAACGCTTCTCAATGACGTCATCAGCCAGTGAGCCAATGAGGGCTACTCGATGCAAGTCTAGAGGACTGCTGGGTTAAACCTCTAATTTTACCATTCTCTAGTGATATATTATACAAATTATCTGTGCGTAGAGTAGTTTTTTAACAGCACACAGTGTTGCTTCGCACACAGCATTGCTACTATTTGGCTGTCGAGATTGTCACCTGTATAATTATTGACAGTAAATATACGCCTATTTATTCTTGTCNCATTGCTACTATTTGGCTGTCGAGATTGTCACCTGTATAATTATTGACAGTAAATATACGCCTATTTATTCTTGTCACTTGCAGGTATAAAATAACCAAGGTAGTGCAAACGTAATAGTATATGTGATATTGGGAAGTTATTTATGCACGGTTGTGCTAAAATTCACGGTACGGCTTCTGAAGTATAAGTAGAGGCAAAAATCTGATTTAAAAAATTTAAGAAGTATCTGTTACCCTGAACAGTGCGAACAATGGCGGCTCTTAGCTACTTTGTATTTCCAAGCCAGGGTAGGTATCTCCTTTAGGGAAAAGCAGAGAAACTCAATTTCAAGTCAGTTTCCTTTACTTGCTAATATTATTAACTCACCTTGTGAATCGCGTGAAAAAGAATGTATAGAAACGATTTACAAATATTGTTGATAATTTAATATTCGACGTGCAGAATATTATAATGCGACTTAATTATCATAAAAAAATGTTACCGATGATTTCCTATTAGTTTTAGAGAAAATTAAACGTTAACATTTGCAAGTTGGCGGGGAAAGGTAAGTTGTAGCCTTTAAAGCGCCCACCCTCCCCAACCAATTTGATGTATACGTCCCTTCACAGAAGCGAAATGCCTGTTCGCGTTTAATTGAGAATTNAAGCGCCCACCCTCCCCAACCAATTTGATGTATACGTCCCTTCACAGAAGCGAAATGCCTGTTCGCGTTTAATTGAGAATTTTTTAAAGCCCTGCCTAGAATCTTTTTTCCTTCTCATGTTGTATCTCTCTGCCTTAAGGCTTGGCATCACCCACAACATTGGATTCGTTCATTTACTGCTAAGTTAACGTAAAGCAAAACTTAAAAAAATTTATTATAGAAGTTTAAATATTTTAACCTTGCCCTGCTGGAAAGACATAAATTCGTTAATGTATAATTTTATCACAAATAGCAAAACAAATATTTTAAAATATAGATGCGTGCCTGACTTTTTAAAACTTGCGAATAACTCGTAATTAAAATTACGTACAAAAATGTTGAAGAGCTCGTAAAATGTAAATTTTCTATAGTCGAACATTTTCAATATTTAATTCAAAACTGAAATAACGACACGGAAACTAAAATAAATTCTGCATAAGCCATGATGCCGAGATTTAAGTAAAATGAACATTGCCGTGGACCGAATCGCTTAACTCATGCGCTGTCCAGGTGAAAGTATGGAACTGTCAGGGAATGTAACTATAGGAACGTCATATACACTATTAGGTACAACAGTAAAAACACCACTTTCGACGGCCACAAATCTAAAAAAATTACACTCGCAGTACAACTTAAGTCTTAGAACTATTTTTTATTTATTCATTGCCTACTATACTGAAGGCTTGCATGCCAGTGTGTACTGTGGCATATATGTTGTTACAGGCAGTAATTTTTTTCAGAAGTTGGTTTCAAAAGTGCTTACTTTACGGTGAACAACTTTGAAGCTTGCTTTGTTGCTTGTTGTCTGCGTAGTAACAGACCCTCAGCGACGGAGTGAATGAGTGAAGGGATTTGTGTGGCTCTTAACATCGAGGTCTTAAGAGCCGATGAGGGTGAAGTGAGATGAGTGTGGATTAGTGCCGGAATGAGGGGGCGGGGGGAAACGGGAGATCCATGGGAAATCCCGTCAACCAGTGGCATCGTCTGGCACGATTCCTACTACCGAAAATCTGAGAGTCACCCGGCTGGGGATTGAACCCGGTTTGCCTTGGTGGGAGGCAAGTAGTCTTAACAGCTCAGCCACCGTGGCCCTTCCAGCGACGGAGGTAGGCGCACTACAAAGTGAGCGGTGTTCGATACCAACCGAACGCTGTCAGGACCGTAGAGGGAAAATGGGGTAGAGTGCTCAATCTAGTCCCGCAATAACCAATCTCCGTGTTCCAACGCTGACCTGCTTTTCCGCCAACTGAGCAATCTAAACGTGGGGAGGATTTGAGGTTGGGATGTAGTTTACGTAGATAAGTGCTTTGAGATGTCTGTAAAGTAGTTTTAATGCAACTAAATTATATTCAAGTTCGTCAAAGTGGTTTATTAATATACTGTACAAAGGCGGGTCTTTTGAAAATCAAAGTCTAAACAAGCTTGCTCGTAATTGTAAACAACGTGACTTACACAGTTATACGGGTGATGGTTGAGTCAATGCCNCCCCCTTTGCGAAAATCCGAGAGTCACCCGACTGGGGATTGAACCTGGTTTGCCTTGGTGTGAGGCGAGTAGTCGTAACAGCTCAGCCACCGTGGCCCTTTCAGCGACGGAGGTAGGCGCACTCCAAAGTGAGCGGTGTTCGATACCAACCGAACGCTGTCAGGACCGCAGAGGGAAAAGGGGGTAGAGTGCTCAATCTAGTCCCGCAATAACCAATCTCCGTGTTCCAACACTGGTCTGCTTTTCCGCCAACTGCGCAATGTAAACGTGGGGAGGATTTGAGGTTGGAATGTAGTTTACGTAGATAAGTGCTTTGGTATGTCCGTAAAGTAGTTCTAATGCAACTACATTATATTTAAGTTCGTCAAAGTGCTTTATTAATATACTGTACAAAGGCGGGTCTTTTGAAAATCTAAGTCTAAACAAGCTTGCTCGTAATTGTAAACAACGTGACTTACACAGTTATACGGGTGATGGTTGAGTCAATGCCGGAGGACATTTGCAGAAGACTAAACCTGTCTACCTCCATTTTTAGTCTATGGCCAGAACGTGGCGTAGGCTAATTCCTGCCATACGAATTGCTGTGCTCGGGGTCGTGATACTGAAGAATCGTGGGCTACCTCTTTTCTTGTGAAGTACTTGGGGGAAAGAATAACTGAGCGCAATCTTCATTCCATTCCGACGGAAAACTCGAAGCTGCGTACGGTCACCGCGGAACATGAGTTCCTCGCGGGCCANGCAATCTTCATTCCATTCCGACGGAAAACTCGAAGCTGCGTACGGTCACCGCGGAACATGAGTTCCTCGCGGGCCATGCGGTTGATTGACTGCTTAATTCCCGTGAAATTTCGCGTATTGGTTGCGCCGCCATCTGACGTATTTTGTATCTCGAGCATATACCCTCCCGCCGTTTCTCTGCTGAGCGTGAACACAGAGTAACTAAAAACATAGAGGCGAAACAGCCACATATACAGCAAACTCCAGTAGCACGCGCCAGTTGAATAACGTAATGGAACACCTCCTTCCAGTTAGGGCAGGCAACCTGCTCGTCCAGACGGCTGCCCAGCCAATATGAGACATTTCTCAGGGTGCAGTAGCCAATTACCACGCGAGTCAGCCTGGAGAGGCATGCGACACACCTCCGTGTCTGAAGGTGTTCGTCCCGGTCGCCTCGCACAACCCTCAGTCCGAACTGACGTCTAGTGTGCTCATTTCGATGNGTGTCTGAAGGTGTTCGTCCCGGTCGCCTCGCACAACCCTCAGTCCGAACTGACGTCTAGTGTGCTCATTTCGATGCAATATTTGACAGACATTGACTGCCTACTAATAATTGCTTAGTGGTTGATGAATTTCCTGTGTAAAAAAGAATATAATAAAACATGATGGTCGGATATGAGCTTGCGTGTTGACTATTTTTTTTATGTCTCTATGTTCTTATCTACTGTACTCTTCGCCGAAGTTCCAACTCGGAATAAAATTATTAAGAAATAAAAAATACGAAGGCTAGGGTATTGCCGTTATATAAGGCATAGTTTTAGAATGCTGCTATTATACTAGAGGAGTCAGAGTGGTAGGTAGGATCATGGGTGACCACCATCGCCTTCCGGGCAATCTGGTAGTATAAATAGTTAACGGTGTAATGAGTCAGCAAAGTAATAAAAAATAAATACAAATCATAAAAAGAGACTGTTTGTTGTAATCAGGCGAAAGGAAAGCGAAAAGTTACGTGTTTAGAGAAAAAACCAAAGGCCATAACGGAAAGAGGAAGATCAAGGACAACTAAGGGGAACTTAAATATGGCAAAGTTCAAATGAGAAAATATTCTTGGCGCAGTTTTGAGGGAGGAAACGTAGGGGTGGCAGTATAGGGGAGGGCTCTCCCGAACGCTCGCTGCTCGAGAATGAAAAACCACGATACACTGCTGGAGCTATACACACCAAACTGATAACATCGCTCTCTACTTCCGCGCTGTTAAATACCTTCGACGCGACTCACGTTTTTTTTTTCTACAGATAATGTGCACGCGCGGAGCAGCTCTCGCCTAGCCGTACTCAGCCGCTGTAACTACCGAACTGAACAACCCCTCTTCTTCGTGCAGCGATAATGGACTATCCCGACTCGCCTGATGGCGTTTTGGACTCCTGCGCTTTATTTTCTCATTTGGATTTCACTCTACCCCCGCATTACCCAGAATACCTAGAAAGTGGATAGGCACAGGAGTGATAAGAAAGCGTGACCTGCCCTTAGCTGGCCACGTGTGTGTGTGTATATATATATATATATATATCACTAGAATAATTTTACTGGCTTTCTAACCAAATATTAGTTATGGGAAGAAATTTTAACTCTCTTGGTCTTGAGAATGAGGGGTGGATCCCCAGATTGTCTGGTGACACAGCATGTAAGTGTTCAACAATGTAACTGTTGAGATCCAACATCATACATCGTCCTACGAGCCGAGATTGTTACTTTTTCTTGTAGGTGTGCAAAACTTGAACGGTGGAGGTGGGCCGGCGGATCTTTAACGCCTCAGAGTGTGTGTATATGTATATATTTGTATATATATGTGTTTATATATATACAAACACACACACATAATGTATTTACACACGTATATACATATACACACACTCTGAGGCGGGGCTTGGCTTCGCTTAACACGCAGAAGTATCGTTACTCTATTCTCATCTATCCCGTGCTCTCGGCGTGTTGACCGAGTACCCAGCGTGAGGAACTCGGCCAGCGAATCAGGTGACTATTGCAACGGCGAACCTCGCTGGTTGCCATTTCACGCCGAGCACGAAGATGATAATGAGTATCCAACAATGGCGGGAAACTGGTTGGGAAACAGGGCCGCCTGCCTCCGTTAAAGATCCGCCGACCCACCTCCGCCGTTAAGTTTCGCACACCTACAAGACAAAGTAGCAATATCGGCTCTTATAACGACGTCTGATGGTGGATCTCAACNCAACAATGGCGGGAAACTGGTTGGGAAACAGGGCCGCCTGCCTCCGTTAAAGATCCGCCGACCCACCTCCGCCGTTCAAGTTTCGCACACCTACAAGACAAAGTAGCAATCTCGGCTCGTAGGACGATGTATGATGTTGGATCTCAACAGTTACATTGTTGAACACTTACGTGCTGAGTCACCAGACAACCTGGGGATCCACCCCTCATTCTCAAGACCAAGGAAGTTAAAATTTCTTCCCATAACTAATATTTGGTTAGAAAGCCAGTAAAATTATTCTAGTGGAATCACTGAAACCCAACTGCTAATTTCATTCTCTGAAAATCACCAATTTTTAAAGTTANCAATCTCGGCTCGTAGGACGATGTATGATGTTGGATCTCAACAGTTACATTGTTGAACACTTACGTGCTGAGTCACCAGACAACCTGGGGATCCACCCCTCATTCTCAAGACCAAGAAAGTTAAAATTTCTTCCCATAACTACTATTTGGTTAGAAAGCCAGTAAAATTATTCTAGTGGAATCACTGAAACCCAACTTCTAATTTCATTCTCTGAAAATCACCGATTTGAAAGTTATTTTTACTGATTTACAGCGTAGGTAGAGTATCGATTATACTACATTAATGGTATCTTCACACTTTTCGAATGACAACTTTGAAAAACCACTTCATGTATTTTGTTTTTTTGCCGTTTCTTAAATATTTCATGCATCAGAAACGTTTTATACTTCTGTTAACATAAAAATATTGCAACATTTTAAAATTTAACTTTTACTTATTTTTCATCCATAAACTGTAACATTTAATTTACAACTAACATAAATAAAACGGAGAGAAAATTACTGTGTTGGTGTTGGTAATGCCTAGTAATAAATAGTTCTCATGCGAAATGTTGTTAAACCTGATGCGCACGAATGCGGTTCGTTGTCCCCTTGGTTTTATTTTCTAGGCTTACTTAAGCTTTGTTTGCATGAGGCGGGGGAATAGCCTGAAAGTAGAACTTAAGCAAGGCTTCAGAATCTACTTGCATGTACATTGCATTGTTTCTATTGTGTGTAAAATTAGTATAGTCATGGGCCTGATCGCTTTATCCATGCGTCGGTGAAGTGAAACTGTTGAAATTTTAGAAAAGTAAATATGTTATAAATTTTCTAATTTATTATTCTTATTTGCATTAAAAAACAGGAAGCAAAAGAAACCATTTGAGTATTCCTCAAAGTTTGCCTAAATCTTTTAAATCAACTTAAAGAAATGGGATTACTTTCCCTCAGTTGTTACCAACTTTACTAGGCGCATGCACCTGTTGAAATATACTCAGGTAGGGGTAGTGACATTTTTCAGTGATTGATCTGAAGAGTGCTAAATTAACCATGAAAGTATAATAACTTCAAAGTAGGGTGTTCACGGCAAAGCGAGCAGAGTCCCTAGTTACTCTTCACTATCAGCCATTTTTTATCCTTCCGTCACGTTATAAAATTAATATTGCAATGTAGGTAATAAACAAAGTATATGTNCTGTAACATTTAATTTACAACTAACATAAATAAAACGGAGAGAAAATTACTGTGTTGGTGTTGGTAATGCCTAGTGATAAATAGTTCTCATGCGAAATGTTGTTAAACCTGATGCGCACGAATGCGGTTCGTTGTCCACTTGGTTTTATTTTCTAGGCTTACTTAAGCTTTGTTTGCATGAGACGGGGGAATAGCCTGAAAGTAGAACTTAAGCAAGGCTTCAGAATCTACTTGCATGTACATTGCATTGTTTCTATTANCGGGGGAATAGCCTGAAAGTAGAACTTAAGCAAGGCTTCAGAATCTACTTGCATGTACATTGCATTGTTTCTATTATGTGTAAAATTAGTATAGTCATGGGCCTGATCGCTTTATCCATGCATCGGTGAAGTGAAACTGTTGAAATTTTAGAAAAGTAAATATGTTATAAATTTTCTAATTTATTATTCTTATTTGCANTGAAACTGTTGAAATTTTAGAAAAGTAAATATGTTATAAATTTTCTAATTTATTATTCTTATTTGCATTAAAAAAACAGGAAGCAAAATATATCATTTGAGTATTCCTCAAAGTTTGCCTAAATCTTTTAAATCAACTTAAAGAAATGGGATTACTTTCCCTCAGTTGTNATTCCTCAAAGTTTGCCTAAATCTTTTAAATCAACTTAAAGAAATGGGATTACTTTCCCTCAGTTGTTACCAACTGTACTAGGCGCACGCACCTGTTGAAATACACGCAGGTAGGCGTAGTGACATTTTCCAGTGATTGATCTGAAGAGTGCTAAATTAACCATGAAAGTCTATAATAACTTCAAAGTAGGCTGTTCACGGCAAAGCGAGCAGAGTCCCTAGTTACTCTTAACTATCAGCCATTTTTTATCCTTCCGTCACGTTATAAAATTAATATTGCAATGTAGGTAATAAACAAAGTATATGTNATTCCTCAAAGTTTGCCTAAATCTTTTAAATCAACTTAAAGAAATGGGATTACTTTCCCTCAGTTGTTACCAACTTTACTAGGCGCATGCACCTGTTGAAATATACTCAGGTAGGGGTAGTGACATTTTTCAGTGATTGATCTGAAGAGTGCTAAATTAACCATGAAAGTATAATAACTTCAAAGTAGGGTGTTCACGGCAAAGCGAGCAGAGTCCCTAGTTACTCTTCACTATCAGCCATTTTTTATCCTTCCGTCACGTTATAAAATTAATATTGCAATGTAGGTAATAAACAAAGTATATGTATTTCACCAGACTCGAAAGTTAACGTCTAAGGCTAAAAAATAAAATATATTTATTGACTGTTATTCCAAATGAGAGGGCTTTGCCGTGAAAANTAGACTTGAAAGTTAACGTCTAAGGCTACAATAAAATATATTTATTGACTTTTATTCCAATTGAGAGGGCTTTGCCGTGAATAGCCTAATTTTATACTTATGAACATTGGAGAATTTAGGAGGCCCTAAGCAACGAGGTCTTGAAAGTCGTCGAAGGTGAAGTGAGGTGGGAAATGGTGCAGCGGTGAAATGCAAGAGGGCGGGGGAACTGGAGATCCCAGAGAAAACCCGCCATGCGAAAATCTAGGAGCGACCCCGCCGGGAATAGAATCCGGTTCGCCTTTGCGGGAGGCGAGCACTCTAGCAGCTAAACCACTTTTGAACGAAAACCTTATGGATAAGGGGGTTGCAACCCTCATATTTCCACCCTAGCTGTGCCACTGGTCAGCGAGTGCAGGAAGAAGGGGGTAGAGTGGTCAAAGGAAATACAGGTGATGGACAAAATAATATGAACACCTGACATATACACAATATTTATTTATTATAAAGGTGTTGGGCCACCATTTGCTTTCAGAACAGCTGCAATTCTTCGCGAAATAGATTCGTAGAGTGTCTGAATAGTTTTCAACGGAATGTTGTCCCATTCTTGTACCAAAACATCCGCCAATTGCTTCCATGATGTTGGAGATGGAAATCTGCTCCTCACTCTCTGCTCTGAAACTCCTCATAACGGTTCAATTATGTTGAGGTCTGGCGATTGTTTGATGATATTCTGATGCTTCTCAAACCAAGACTGAACCTTTTTGGCTGTGTATGGGCGCATTATCATCTTGGAATAGGGCAGTGTTTGGCAGTAATATGCTAATCATAGCAAGAACTTCATAATTGTGGATGTCGAGATAGTCATTCGCAGTAATCCGGCCAGTGATTAGAATGAGAGGACTATCTAAATACCACGATATAGCCGCCCAAATAATAACGGAACCTCCCCCATGCTTGACTGTAGGAAGCAGGCAGTCAGGATCGTAGGCTTCTTTTGGGGTTCTCCATACATAAACCCGGCCGTTTGTAGGAAACAATGTAAACGATGATTCATTGGACCTTACCACATTCTCCCAATCATCAAGTGTCCAGGTTTTATGATCGTGGCACCACTTCTTTCGCAGCTTAGCGTTGGCTTCCGTTATAAAGAGTTTCGCAATTCCAGCCCTTCCATGAATGTTCACTTTGTGGAGCTCCCGCCGTGCTGTTTATGTCGAAACAGTATTACTCAAGTGAGTGTTGAGTTCTGCAGTCACTTTTGCCGCGGTAGTTTTATGTTGTCTGGCCACAATTCTTTTTAATGTTCGTCGGTCTCTGTCAGTTAACTTTGGGTTTCGCCCACTATTCCACTTCGCCGATGATGTTTTACCATGTTTTGTGTATGCTGTCATTATCGTGGATACTGTCGTTCGTGAAACGTTAAACAATTCAGCAGTTTTCGTCACAGACGCTCCCGCTAACCGAGCACCAAAGATTTGCCCTCTTTCAAAGTCTGAGAGATCACACATTTCACCGATAGCTTGTTTTAACCGTTGCATAACAAGGCGTATAATACACTGAAATATAACCTACAGGACTTGGCACGTAAACTGTGCAATACATACGCGTCGCATTATTTACACGGAAGCAGTGTTGCCAACATTGCAACAAAATGTACTATATTGCACGGGGTTCATATTATTTTGTCCATCCCCTGTATATAGCCAGACGTCCGTGTGACTGTGTATAGGCTATTCACAGTAAAGTGAGCACTTTTTAAGACCCTCCCAGCCAGTATAATAACCAAAATGGTAAATTTTATTGCGACCTCAGACTTTAACTTTCGAGAACTATTCACTGAGAGAAAAGCCAAGAAAATATTTGTTTGTATAGGGCCAAAATTATACTTAGTTGTTGCAACTTAATATATTGTTGAGTAAACAAAACTTGACGAGCGACCAAATTATTATTATTTTTTTCATCTAACACAATACATGTTTGAATAAACAAACCCTCTGCGTTGGGCCGAGATTAATTAGACTTTCAACAAAATATTTTGTTGAAACAATTGTATATATTTGTTTGGCCCTCATCTGGTTGCCTTCGAAAATACAGCTTGAGAGTTGGGTTAGGCTTTTTGTGACAATTTGGATAGCGAAAGTGTTTGTTAGTGCATTTATTGATGCTTAATAATGGTACAATATAGGTATAATAATAAAACAAGTTGAACAGGAATCTAAAAAGTAATGCTGTAAAATCGGAAATATTTATTTACGCACGTTTTTCAGTAGTTTAACTGCATATATTTAAGAACATTCTTTAGAAGTCAGTTTAGCCGAGGTTGCTATGGCATTGCGCTCAAACGGAGATGTTGCAGGTTCGAGTCTCAGTGAGGCTTTCAATTTATAATATACGTTCAACCAAATAAAGATTAGGTTGCACGAACCTAATCTTTGGTTACACCAACCAAATCTTTGTTTGAGGCAGCCAAACAAGAACTACTAAAAAATTCGTTTACAACAAAATTTTTTATTGCCCCTATACAAACGATTAATTTCGTTGCGCCAAATTTTTTTTATCCAACTATACATTTTTCTTAGTGTAAAATGTGTAGACTTACACTGTGTTTATTAGTCACGTGGCAATTTCTATATTAACAGTTGGTGAAAGGATACAAATAAGCGGAAAGGAACTTTTAAGCACGGCCTTAAAGAGTGCTCACGTAAAGGCCTGCCTACAATTGCGCTATCCCATCCTGTGTCTTAGGACAAGGATACGCTGATTGGTGCATGTGGCCCTCTGACGGTATGGCGCTGTCCCAAGCTCCCGTGTCCCAAGTCAACCTGTGTCCCAAGTTAAAGCATTCAGAAAACTGAACTTGTTTCCCAAGTTGCGTCCTACGTATTCAGAAAAAGACGAAGACTTCCAATACATTCGCGCGCATACGTAGAATGTTAACGTTGTAAATGTAAACAATGTATGTGCAAGGTGGGCTTTCTCAAGACAAACTTGATGAAATGATAATTATTGCTATCTTCGTTCGGTCAGAACTACACCGGAGAGCCAAAAAAACTGGTATAGGCGTGCGTATGCAAATAACAGAGGTATGGAACCAATCAGAGTAACGCGATGCGGTCGGCAGCACCTTTATATGAAAACAAGCGTCTGGCAAAGTTGCTAGATCGGTTACTGCTGCTACAATGGCAGGTTATAAAGATTTAAGTGAGTTTGAACGAGGTGTTATAGTCGGCGCACGAGAGATGGGACATAGCATCTCCGAGGTAGCGATAAAATTTGGATTTTCGCGTACGACCATTTCACGTGTGTACCGTGAATATCGGGAACCCTGTAAAACATCAAATATTCGACATCGCTGCGGCCGGAAAAATATCGGGAACGAACGGGACAAACGACGACTGACGAGAATCATTAAACGTGATAGACGTGCAACCATTTCTCAAATTGGCGCAGATTGGATTTGTGGACTTCCCTGCAGGATTCATGGTGTGAATTTCCTCCTGCATACCTTCAGACATTAGTCGAATCCATGCCACGTCGTCTTGCGGCACTTCTGCGTGCTCGCGGGGGCCTTACACGATATTAGACAGGTGTATCAGTTTTTTTTTTTGGCTCTTCAGTGTATTTAATACGAAGGGTGAAACTTTTAAAAACGTAAAGTTCAAAGAAAATTTCTGGATGTCAGTTGGCGAACTAATTTAAAATAAAACACTTATAGCCCTTAATCATAAAGACAAATAATCAAACCGCCCATCTCGTGATAATTAAATAATCAATTAATTCAGCAATATTTAAATATCGTAACATAACAACAAATAATGTGCCAAATTTACTGCGATCTAGTATCAGATTTTGAAAGCTCACTTCGGACAAAGCATTTGTACACCATATTCGGAATGCGTCCATCAGAAAACGTTTTATTAAAAAGCTGTCCGACGTGTCGGAGTGAGGTCTGCTTAAGAATAGCATTTAAGATACTTTACTAGTCTGTATAATTTGTTGAGTTCCTATATTTCTCTCTTAAGCATGTTTTTGTGATAGTGAAAATGGCTCAAACGAGTGTTTCCACGGTAATTTTTATGCATGAACATTCCGGTACGAAACATTAGAGAAGGAATAGGGACGTGCATTAAATCTTAATTTTTTATTGTTACATCATAAAATGGTAGGACCTCCGCTGAAAGTCTCACGGAGGCGCGTTATCGACGGCAAGACTGCACGCCAGTTCAGCGCCTTGCACGTAGAGGCGACGAGAGAGTTGATGCGCATGTCTCGGTCGCCCCTAGCGCTCCCACGCTTTTAGGCTTGAAGACGCGCGCAATTCCTTCAACCAGGCGGCCACCTTAACGGGGACAGCCTACACCCACCTCTCCGCGAGAAACAGCCCAACCCGTCTCGGTGGCCGAAACGACGGAGAGTGAAAGTCGGTGTTTGCGACGATCCTAGCTGCACGGCGGGCGACACCACCGCTCCCCTTGTCTATCCTCGGTGGGGTCACCCAGTTGTCCTCCAGCCGGCGAGGGGCCTGCGAAATACGGTTCTGGTCGGGTATACGGGCGTCAACCACGGGTAAGGTCGTAAGGTTTATTATACTCAGGTTAGGAACAAAACGAGGTTTCTTATGAGAGAGTTTGGCATAGGGAAGATTTCCGCCGCTAGATGCGCAGTGTTCCAAAAGGTAACTTTTATTCAAAATTTTAAACTACATGAATTATAAAAGATTTAGATTTTACTTAGTTACGAAGTTTATTTATATTTTATTTATGTTTTTACAATTATCCTGTTTTTACAGTAGAAAATAGGGAAAAACGCGACACTAGCGCTTACCTAGTGGAGAAAATCTATGGGTTGCCAAATTTTTAACACTGATATTTTCAACCTGCGTAGAAGTAACCTTAACCATGGGTGTCGACGACGACGTAGCAGTCCGTCACCAAACCAGGTCTCAGCACGCAGCATCTCAAAGCCACCTCCGAATACCTAAAGGTAGAAGTAGGGTGGCTTCAAGTCGGTGGCGTGTGGTGAACTGCTGCAAGGTAAGCTGGTGTTAGCTGTGTGCTGTGTTAGCCCTGTTGGTTGCTAGTTTACACTCCCGCCACTGAAACGTAGCTAGGCAGCTGACGCCACAGGACGCGTGTAATGGGTCCCTTGATGCTCGCTTGTGAGTGGTCGGAATGCATTCAGTTCCCCTGGGCTGCACGGTGGTTACTGACTGCTGCTGCGTGCACCGAGAGTGTACAGTAGTGAGCAAGCATCAGCTTACCTTGCAAAACTTCACCACACGCCACTGTTTCCACTGTAGCATTGTATCCGACTTTACGACATGCAGACATCATAAAAAACTTATAAATACACTGCTTAATTGCTCAGGAAAATACGACTTTTGTATGGCGTATATGAAAAAAGAATGCGTATATTTTGTTAACACTAAAAATTTTACCTTGAATTTAGTTGTTTAAAAGATAAAATTAAATTCATAATAATAAACGTTTTGTTAAATTTAAAAAATAATGTAATTCTGAATGTTTTAGATGACACATTTTACAATAAAATCTCCGTCAGGTAGGGCTTACACAATGATTACAATGGTTATACGTAAGAAGATATTATCAATATTGTTTCAAACCATAATTTTAATAATTTCATTATATTTACATTTATATTAGTTATAAAAATGCCGACTTTCGTGGCTGAAATATATGCGCACGAAAACTGTTATTAAACTATGTGTAAACATTAATACTAATTTCTATTACTTGTCATCAGAGCAATTACTGTCACAGTCTTGCTTGATAATGACCTTTTTGCAAAATGTGTTTGCTAAAGCATCCAAATTGGAAATACGTTTAAATTTTTGTTGAAATTGTACTCTTATTTACTAATTTAAAAACGATATTTAAAAAGTAAATTATGAAATATATTGTACGCTATTACAAAATACATGTATTATTATTATTTTATAAACACTAAAAATAAGTTGTACTTTTTTTTTTTTTTTTTTTTTNGTCGCAGTTCTCCTCCGGAAGCCACACTCTTCCCCTGTATGTAAAATGAACATTTATTACATGGACCTCATCACTTTATTTAAGCGTCGGTCAAGTGAAACTGTGAAATTATTATAACTAATAATGTTTTACACATTTACTTATTCTTACACTTATATGGATTAAGAAAAAACAAAAAGCTAAAGAAATAATTTGAGTATTAACATATGCTCACCTAACACTTTTAAATCAACGTTAATACACGGGGCTGCTTTCTCTCTGTCGTTACCAACCTGCCACGTACTGAGACCGTTAATGCTTATGCAGGTAGGAGCAGTGACGTTTTCCAAAAGTGCTCATTTAATCGTTAACAGCCTTTACGCGAACACGTTTTAGGGGTTTTCGTGC
>NQII01002165.1:0-10039 GCA_002778355.1 Clitarchus hookeri
GCGGGCGAGTTGCACAATGTATACTTCGTGCCAGACAAGTGCGAGCGATCTGCACTATGTATACTTCGCGCCAGACAAGTGCGGGCGAGCTGCGCAATGTATACTTCGCGCCAGACAATTGCAAGCGAGCTGCACAATGTATACTTCGCACCAGACATGTGCGAGCGAGCTGCGCAATGTATACTTCGCGCCAGACAAGTGCAAGCGTGCTCCAAAATGTATACTTCGCGCCAGACAAGTGCGGGCGAGCTGCGCAATGTATACTTCGCGCCAGACAAGTGCGGGCGAGCTGCGCAATGTATACTTCGCGCCAGACATGTGCATGCGAGCTGCACTATGTATACTTCGCACCAGACATGTGCGAGCGAGCTGCACAATGTATACTTCACGCCAGACATGTACGGGCGAGCTGCGCAATGTATACTTCGCTGCTGACAAGTGCAAGCGAGCTGCACTATGTATACTTCGCACCAGACAAGTGCGAGCGAGCTGTGAAATGTATACTTCGCGCCAGACAAGTGCGGGCGAGCTGCGCAATGTATACTTCGCGCCAGACAAGTGCAAGCAAGCCGCACTATGTATACTTCGCACCAGACATGTGCGGGCGAGCTGCGCAATGTATGCTTCGCGCCAGACATGTGCGGGCGACCTGCGCAATGTATACGTCGCGCCAGACAAGTGCAAGCGAGCTGCACTATGTATACTTCGCACCAGACAAGTGCGAGCGAGCTGCGCAATGTATACTTCGCGCCAGACAAGTGCAAGCGTGCTGCAAAATGTATACTTCGCACCAGACATGTGCGAACGAGATGCGCAATGTATACTTAGCACCAGACAAGTGCGAGCGAGCTTCGCAATGTATACTTCGCTCCAGATATGTGCGGGCGAGCTGCGCAATGTATACTTCGCACCAGACATGTGCGAACGAGCTGCGCAATGTATACTTCGAACCAGACAAGTGCGAGCGATTTGCGCAATGTATACTTCGCACCAGAATAGTGCGAGCTTGCTGCAAAATGTATACTTCGAACCAGACAAGTGCGAGCGAACTGCGCAATGTATACTTCGGGCCAGACAAGTGCGAGCGAGCTGCGCAATGTATACTTCGCGCCAGCCAAGTGCAAGCGATCTGCACTATGTATACTTCGCACCAGACATGTGCGAACGAGATGCGCAATGTATACTTCGTTCCAGACATGTGCGGGCGAGTTGCACAATGTATACTTCGTGCCAGAGAAGTGCGAGCGATCTGCACTATGTATACTTCGCGCCAGACAAGTGCGGGCGAGCTGCGCAATGTATACTTCGCGCCAGACAATTGCAAGCGAGCTGCACAATGTATACTTCGCACCAGACATGTGCGAGCGAGCTGCGCAATGTATACTTCGCGCCAGACAAGTGCAAGCGTGCTCCAAAATGTATACTTCGCGCCAGACAAGTGCGGGCGAGCTGCGCAATGTATACTTCGCGCCAGACATGTGCAAGCGAGCTGCACTATGTATACTTCGCACCAGACATGTGCGAGCGAGCTGCACAATGTATACTTCGCGCCAGACATGTGCGGGCGAGCTGCGCAATGTATACTTCGCGCCTGACAAGTGCAAGCGAGCTGCACTATGTATACTTCGCACCAGACAATTGCGATTGAGCTGTGCAATGTATACTTCGCGCCAGACAAGTGCGAGCGAGCTGCACTATATATACTTCGCATCAGACATGTGCGAGCGAGCTGAGCAATGTATACTTCGCGCCAGACAATTGCAAGCGTGCTGCAAAATGTATACTTCGCGCCAGACAAGTGCGGGCGAGCTGCGCAATGTATACTTCGCGCCAGACAAGTGCGAGCGAGCTGCATGATGTATACTTCGCGCCAGACATGTGCGAGCGAGCTGCAAAATGTATACTTCGCGTCAGACAAGTGCAAGCGTGCTACAAAATGTATACTTCGCGCCAGACCAGTGCGAGCGACCTGCGCAATATATACTTCATGCCAGTCATGTGCGAGCGAGCTGCACGATATATACTTCGCGCCCGACATGTGCGAGCGAGCTGCGCAATGTATACTTCGCGCCAGACAAGTGCGAGCGAGCTGCGCAAAGTATACTTCGCGTCAGACAAGTGCAAGCGTGCTGCAAAATGTATACTTCGCGCCAGACAAGTGCGAGCGAGCTGCGCAATGTATACTTCGTGCCAGACATGTGCGAGCGTGCTGCTAAATGTATACTTCGCGCCAGAGAAGTGCGAGCGAGCTGCGCAATGTATACTTCGCACCAGACAAGTGCGAGTGAGCTGCGCATTGTATACTTCGCGTCAGACAAGTGCGAGCGAGCTGCAAAATGTATACTTCGCGCCAGACAAGTGCGAGCGAGCTGCGCAATGTATACTTCGTGCCAGACATGTGCGAGCGACCTGCGCAATATATACTTCATGCCAGTCATGTGCGCGCGAGCTGCACGATATATACTTCGCGCCCGACATGTGCGAACGAGCTGCGCAATGTATACTTCAAGCCAGACAAGTGCGAGGGAGCTGCGCAATGTATAATTCGCGCCAGACTTGTGCGAGCGAGCTGCGCAATATATACTTCACGCCAGACATGTGCGAGCGTGCTGCACGATATATACTTCGCGCCCGACATGTGCGAGCGAGCTGCGCAATGTATACTTCGCGCCAGACAAGTGCGAGCGAGCTGCGCAATGTATACTTCGCGCCAGACAAGTGCGAGCGTGCTGCAAAATGTATACTTCGCACCAGACTTGTGCGGGCGAGCTGCGCAATGTATACTACGCGCCTGACAAGTGCAAGCGAGCTGCACTATGTATACTTCGCACCAGACAAATGCGAGCGAGCTGTGCAAAGTATACTTCGCGCCAGACAAGTGCGAGCGAGCTGCACTATGTATACTTCGCACTAGACATGTGCGAGCGAGCTGGGCAATGTATACTTCGCGCCAGACAAGTGCAAGCATGCTGCAAAATGTATACTTCGCGCCAGACAAGTGCGGGCGAACTGCGCAATGTATACTTCGCGCCAGCCAAGTGCAAGCGAGCTGCACTATGTAGACTTCGCACCAGACATGTGCGAACGAGATGCGCAATGTATACTTCGCGCCAGACATGTGCGGGCGAGTTGCACAATGTATACTTCGTGCCAGACATGTGCGGGCGAGCTGCGCAATGTATACTTCGCACCAGACAAGTGCGAGCGAGCTGCACAATGTATACTTCGCACCAGAAAAGTGCGAGCTTGTTGCAAAATGTATACTTCGCACCAGACAAGTGCGAGCGAACTGCGCAATGTATACTTCGGACCAGACAAGTGCGAGCGAGCTGCGCAATGTATACTTCGCGCCAGCCAAGTGCAAGCGAGCTGCACTATGTATACTTCGCACCAGACATGTGCGAACGAGATGCGCAATGTATACTTCGCGCCAGACATGTGCGGGCGAGTTGCACAATGTATACTTCGTGCCAGACATGTGCGGGCGAGCTGCGCAATGTATACTTCGCACCAGACAAGTGCGAGCGAGCTGCACAATGTATACTTCGCACCAGAAAAGTGCGAGCTTGTTGCAAAATGTATACTTCGCACCAGACAAGTGCGAGCGAACTGCGCAATGTATACTTCGGACCAGACAAGTGCGAGCGAGCTGCGCAATGTATACTTCGTGCCAGCCAAGTGCAAGCGAGCTGCACTATGTATACTTCGCACCAGACATGTGCGAACGAGATGCGCAATGTATACTTCGTGCCAGACATGTGCGGGCGAGCTGCGCAATGTATACTTCGCACCAGACAAGTGCGAGCGAGCTGCACAATGTATACTTCGCACCAGAAAAGTGCGAGCTTGTTGCAAAATGTATACTTCGCACCAGACAAGTGCGAGCGAACTGCGCAATGTATACTTCGGACCAGACAAGTGCGAGCGAGCTGCGCAATGTATACTTCGTGCCAGCCAAGTGCAAGCGAGCTGCACTATGTATACTTCGCACCAGACATGTGCGAACGAGATGCGCAATGTATACTTCGTGCCAGACATGTGCGGGCGAGTTGCACAATGTATACTTCGTGCCAGACAAGTGCGAGCGATCTGCACTATGTATACTTCGCGCCAGACAAGTGCGGGCGAGCTGCGCAATGTATACTTCGCGCCAGACAAGTGCAAGCAAGCCGCACTATGTATACTTCGCACCAGACATGTGCGGGCGAGCTGCGCAATGTATACTTCGCGCCAGACATGTGCGGGCGACCTGCGCAATGTATACGTCGCGCCATACAAGTGCAAGCGAGCTGCACTATGTATACTTCGCACCAGACAAGTGCGAGCGAGCTGCGCAATGTATACTTCGCGCCAGACAAGTGCAAGCGTGCTGAAAAATGTATACTTCGCACCAGACATGTGCGAGCGAGCTGCGCAATGTATACTTAGCACCAGACAAGTGCGAGCGAGCTTCGCAATGTATACTTCGCTCCAGATATGTGCGGGCGAGCTGGGCAATGTATACTTCGCACCAGACAAGTGCGAGCGAGCTGCGCAATGTATACTTCGCACCAGAAAAGTGCGAGCTTGCTGCAAAATGTATACTTCGCACCAGACAAGTGCGAGCGAGCTGCGCAATGTATACTTCGCGCCAGACAAGTGCGAGCGAGCTGCACGTTGTATACTTCGCGACAGACAAGTGCGAACGAGCTGCGCATTGTATACTTTGCGCCAGACAAGTGCAAGCGTTCTGCAAAATGTATACTTCGCACCGGACAAGTGCGAGCGAGCTGGGCAATGTATACTTCGCACCAGACAAGTGCGAGCGAGCTGCGCAATGTATACTTCGCACCAGAAAAGTGCGAGCTTGCTGCAAAATGTATACTTCGCACCAGACAAGTGCGAGCGAGCTGCGCAATGTATACTTCGCGCCAGACAAGTGCGAGCGAGCTGCACGTTGTATACTTCGCGACAGACAAGTGCGAACGAGCTGCGCATTGTATACTTTGCGCCAGACAAGTGCAAGCGTTCTGCAAAATGTATACTTCGCACCAGACAAGTGCGAGCGAGCTGCGCAATGTATACTTCGCACCAGACAAGTGCGAGCGAGCTGCGCAATGTATACTTCGCGCCAGACAAGTGCGAGCGAGCTTCGCAATGTATACTTAGCGCCAGAAAAGTGCGAGTGAGCTGCGCATTGTATATTTCGCACCAGACAAGTGCAAGCATGCTGCAAAATGTATACTTCGCGCCAGACAAGTGTGTGCGAGCTGCGCAATGTATACTTCGTTCCAGACAAGTGCGAGCGAGCTGCACGATGTATACTTCGTGCCAGAAATGTGCAAGCGAGCTGCAAAATGTATACTTCCCGTCAGACAAGCGGAAGCGCGCTGCAAAATGTATACTTCGCGGCAGACAAGTGCGAGCGAGCTGCGCAATGTATACTTCGCATCAAACAAGTGCGAGTGAGCTGCGCAATGTATACTTCGTGTCAGACACGTGCAAGTGTGCTGCAAAATGTATACTTCGCACCAGACAAGTGCGATCGAGCTGCCTAATGTATACTTCGCGCCAGACATGTGCGAGCGAGCTGCGCAATGTATACTTCGCGCCAAACATGTGCGAGCGAGATGCGCAATATATACTTCACGCCAGACATGTGCGTGCGAGCTGCACGATATATACTTCGCACCAGACATGTGCGAGCGAGCTGCGCAATGTATACTTCGCGCCAAACATGTGCGAGCGAGATGCGCAATATATACTTCACGCCAGACATGTGCGTGCGAGCTGCACGATATATACTTCGCACCAGACATGTGCGAGCGAGCTGCGCAATGTATACTTCGCGCCAGACAAGTGCAAGCGTGCTGCACAATGTATACTTCGCGCCAGACAAGTGCGGGCGAGCTGCGCAATGTATACTTCGCGCCAGACAAGTGCAAGCGAGCTGCACAATGTATACTTCGCACCAGACATGTGCGAGCGAGCTGCGCAATGTATACTTCGCGCCAGACAAGTGCAAGCGTGCTGCAAAATGTATACTTCGCGCCAGACAAGTGCGGGCGAGCTGCGCAATGTATACTTCGCGCCAGACAATTGCAAGCGAGCTGCACAATGTATACTTCGCACCAGACAAGTGCGAGCGAGCTGCGCAATGTATACTTCGCGCCAGACAAGTGCGAGCGAGCTGCGCAATGTATACTTCGCACCAGACAAGTGCGAGCGAGCTGCGCAATGTATACTTCGCGCCAGACAAGTGCGAGCGAGCTGCACAATGTATACTTCGCGCCAGACAAGTGCGGGCGAGCTGCGCAATGTATACTTCGCGCCAGACAATTGCAAGCGAGCTGCACAATGTATACTTCGCACCAGACAAGTGCGAGCGAGCTGCGCAATGTATACTTCGCGCCAGACAAGTGCGAGCGAGCTGCGCAATGTATACTTCGCGCCAGACAAGTGCGAGCGAGCTGCGCAATGTATACTTCGCGCCAGACAAGTGCGAGCGAGCTGCGCAATGTATACTTCGCGCCAGACAAGTGCGAGCGAGCTGCGCAATGTATACTTCGCGCCAGACAAGTGCGAGCGAGCTGCGCAATGTATACTTCGCGCCAGACAAGTGCGAGCGAGCTGCGCAATGTATACTTCGCGCCAGACAAGTGCGAGCGAGCTGCGCAATGTATACTTCGCGCCAGACAAGTGCGGGCGAGCTGCGCAATGTATACTTCGCGCCAGACAAGTGCGAGCGAGCTGCACAATGTATACTTCGCACCAGACAAGTGCGAGCGAGCTGCGCAATGTATACTTCGCACCAGACAAGTGCGAGCGTGCTGCAAAATGTATACTTCGCGCCAGACAAGTGCGAGCGTGCTGCAAAATGTATACTTCGCACCAGACAAGTGCGAGCGAGCTGCGCAATGTATACTTCGCACCAGACATGTGCGAGCGAACTTCACAATGTATACTTTGCGCCAGTCATGTGCGAGCGAGCTGGTGCTACGTTACCAGGTAGCGCAACGACACTGACGNCATGTGCGAGCGAACTTCACAATGTATACTTTGCGCCAGTCATGTGCGAGCGAGCTGGTGCTACGTTACCAGGTAGCGCAACGACACTGACGGTTCCTGCAACCATTAGGAGGTGGTGTAGTGGTTGGACTACTCGTCTCCCACTTAGGGTTCTGTTCCCGCCGGGTTCGCTCCCTGATCTACGCATGTGGGAATCGTGTCGGACGATCCCGCTGGTCGGCGGGTTTTCTCGGGGTCTCCAGTTTACCACGCCTTATCATTCGGTTGCTAATTCATACTTACCTCGCTTCAACCTCATTGGCTCTCAAGATCTCGATGTTAAGCACCGTGCATATCTCTCCCTTACACTATACAGAGCGCGAGAGGTGGGAGTGTCGCCGAGCTGATTACAGCCTCCATATTATGTCAAGAATAACCGAGAACTTCGTCTGTGGTTACCACTTTCCCCTTACACGTCTTAATATTGTCAAATTCATCCACTACAAGCGTCCGCCACTCTTGTCTCTGCTTTCACTATTAGCTCCATAGGTTTGCTGTTATTTAACAGATAGTTACTTGAACTTTGAAAGTTAATTCTTACAGAGTAATGAACTCATTGAAGTAGTTCATATTTCCCTACCAGTTAGTAGTAATATATCCACGCCATGTCCACAAGTTACTTGCTCCTCCTCTGTACAAGGGATAGTGGGAGATAAAAGGGTTGTTTGTAACGTCTTCCAGCTCCTAGATACTCAAGCACCGCCGCTCTTCTTATCGTAGATCTTTGACGTAGTAGCGAGAAAGTGGACTCCACTGAAGAGGACGCGGTGTCTACACCCCTATGTCGCATGGTTTACTGAAGTCACTCCAGACTGAAGGCCGAGATTGTTCGTTCATACAGACATGCCGCTTCCTTCCTCGCTCCTCACTGTACACGTGACTAACTCTGTCTTTAATTAGCAGCTGTCGAAGACACATTCAATTACGAACAAAAAAATCTCAGTGTAAAGAAAAGGTAGGTAGGGCAGCGAGGTCATTAGAGACGGAGGAAGTTGCTCAGAGAAGCAGGAACGAAGAAGGAATCAGCCGTGGACTGTAGTAAGGAACTTCCCAGCATCTTCCTGGAGTGATTTCTGTAAACGACGGGAGAAACCGATTGGAATCTGCGGACTCGGATTCGAAGCCATATTCCCCTGAGTGCTCGTCCGTATATTTACCACTGTGCCACATCGCTCAGCGTAATTATAAAGAAAATTGAAGTTAAGGTCGTCCAAAATCCTAGGTTGCTCGTAAAAACTTGGCATGTCTCTTCATCCTTCCCGGCTGACGAAGAAGGGAGGGGAGGATGTGACGTATCTGTGATTGACACCTCGCACCTGGACGCGAAAAACATGTTCCAGAAGACTAGGGATAGCTTCCTCCAACAAAGGAACACCTGGAAACGAAGTTGTGTCACCTTGAGCGGGCGTAGCTACAGCGCGTGCAGAACAACGCTGTTATAAATACAACTCCGCACCCCGCTGTCGGCAGTTCGAAAAAAAAAACAATATGTTTGCTACCATACTTTTCCCTGCAGTAATGCCAATCAATGTATTTAATGAGTTTGAACTTCTTTCTTTGTTGCGGAGTGTTTTTGCGGTGTAATGGGCTTAACGAAGGTACTCAGGGAAGTAGTGGTGGGCACAGTCGCTGCCATAGCTGCCCTTTGCCCTCTCTGCCGCGATGTCTTCCTCTAGGCGTATGGGACAGCCCTCTCAGGTCGACAACGCTTAGATTAGGGCAGTTAGGAAGACAATGAAGGGGAGTTGTGGCGGGTGTCGCTGTTGTGTTGGGTAAACTCCGGCGGTTTCTGTCAGAACGGAGTCAGCTGTGAGCTAGAGACGACTGCAGACAGTTCCCGGGCTGATATTGGATAACAGCTGTGGGGTTTACCTGAGTAGCGGGGGAAGACTGCCAGAAACTCGACTGATTTAGAGTACTGAGGTATATCACTTTAATTAACAGGACTAACCATTATTAAACTAGTTAATTAGTTTGCAAATGGGATTATAAGTGAGCAAATGGCAGTGCACTGCGTGAGAAATAGCTGTGTACGAATTATCTTGGATTGGAAATAAATTAATGAAATTAAACGTTATTGTTTTAATCAGACCTTCAAGCTTCACTAATCTGGTCACGCCCAAGCGTATGTAACGCGAGATTTCGCTCAACTCAGTACGCCACAATGTAGAATTGACTTGAGTTTAAATCTCCTGTTAATTACGTCTGTGTCGCCATTGTATGAAGATGATTGGCATGTTACTGGTCATAAAATAGCAGTCGGTGTGCATACAGACTTACAGTTATGATCAGCAATAATGAAACACTTCTGCGATGTTAGTTAATACTTGCGGTAACCGGTATGGCAACAGCGTGGGTATGACGCCAAACACGCCTCTACTGTCAGATTGTGTACCTACCCCAGTACGGTACGATGTTAACTCTGTCCACAATTGTTAACATTATTCCGCGTTACCAACTGCTGTATACCTAGAAGTTTCAGAGCGACAAAAAATAATCCGGCGTTGCCAACAACTAGACATAAAGAGATGACTCTGTTGCTTTGTTCACGTGCATGTATTGGTCGCTCCGTCTGTGATTTATTTATAAATCTCCAGAATTGGTTTTAAGA
Organism: Clitarchus hookeri; assembly: GCA_002778355.1. Lineage (NCBI taxonomy): Eukaryota > Metazoa > Arthropoda > Insecta > Phasmatodea > Phasmatidae > Clitarchus > Clitarchus hookeri. The sequence goes on from NQII01002165.1 coordinate 9,659, forward strand.
TTCATTATAGCAATTGGGGCACATGTCCAGTTGTATAATTCATTTTGATATTGTTTTTGTTAAGTTGTTCTGCTGCCATAGCTTCTGTATGTACCGTACCCAAAGTTTGTATTTCTATAACAACTCAGTAAACATGTGACATTAAACATGCAATAACCCCAGGGGCGTTGGCTACGCGTACCTATAATAAAGTTGGAGGACACCACATAACGTAATACTACTGTCATTTTGTACTGCTATAATTCTTCGCGATAAAATGTGTGGATAAGAAGCAACCCGTAAGCAAACACTCATACAACATCAATACATGTCGGGATGGGACGCTTTATCCAGCACCAGGAACACAAAATTCTCTGCATGACCTTCTCCCCCCTCCCCCCC
>NQII01002165.1:18111-46011 GCA_002778355.1 Clitarchus hookeri
GACTGCAGCAGCTCGGGTGCGGCGACTACTCCGCTACTCGTCGCGTCCCCAGGTGGCGGGTAGCGGATCCCCAGGCCCTGGGGTGGCTGAGGATAACAGGCCGCGGACCAACTGGCTGGTGCGACAGCGCCGTCGCCGTGGACGTCGGGGACCTGGGTAGCTCAGTACGAGATGGCGAAGCACATCGTGCAGGAGGCAGCCCTACGTCGAGGTGGGGAGGGGGATCTCGAAGTGCTGAAACATGCGAGGTGTAGCGAACCTCACTGCTGGATTCTGCGGGCTGCCGACAGCGGATGCGTGAGGAATGGAATGGAATGCGTCGGACTTCGGAAGCTTCCTGCCATCAGCCTTCACTCCTGGGCCAGCTGATTCATCAGGCCTGGTAGGTCCCGGATGTCACGCCAAGCCAGAACTCATCCCGACCGACGGACTACTTTGGAGGATGTGNCATCAGGCCTGGTAGGTCCCGGATGTCACGCCAAGCCAGAACTCATCCCGACCGACGGACTACTTTGGAGGATGTGGAGTGGGTGGCTCTCTGTCAGGCCTCCCCGCCTTCACCCACGGCGTGGAGACCCTGATGTCAGCGCAGAAGAGTGAAGATGGAGTAGGTGCCAAGACTGCGCTGCCCAGTTTTCCGACGCACTCGACGAGAAGCAGGGGGGGGAGGGGCCTGCATTCAATAGCTGCTGTCGATATTGTTGTGCTGGTACGCCTGCACAGAAATATTGACAGCAGTTCTACCTCAAAGGCGTTTGCGCCCACAACCCCGCCCCTTTCTCTTCTAGATTTTCAACTCTACATTGAAGAGCATGGAATCCACACCTGCTCTCTCCTATAGCATTTTCAATAATATATGCATTAATTTTGAACTTCTTTCCTGTCGGGAGGGTTTTTACGCTGCCTATGCCGGTTTTTCCCCTCCCCCTTCTTAGCTATAGCCTCAGCTATAGGTACTCTCTTAGGGATGCAGTTTATGGCCCCAATTGCGGCCATAGCTTATTTAATCCCTCGCTGCCGCGATGCACGCCTCATTGCATGAAGTTCCCTCTCCTGTAGACGTATGGGACCTAGCCCTGAGACGCACTTAAACTCTCGTCCCTACCTTGGACGCACACTTAACAACACTTAGAAATAGCGTAGTTAGAAAGCAATAGTGCTGAAACGTGTGTCTCAACGTGTAGTTGTGAAACACTGTTTATACCTCTGTAGCATGTGTGTGTATGATGTATGTGTTTCAATATGATTCATATATGTAATGAATGCATGTTTCCAAAGTATTTATTTAAGGCTCCCGCCTACCTGGAAATTTTTTCACGTTTGATACTGAGAAGCGCGGGAACGATAAGGGCGACACTGCCATGCGCATGAGGTGCCACATCGCCGCTACGAGCAAGCTTCTCAACTGGCGTGCAGCGTTGTCTTCGCGGTCACCATATTATTTTATTTGTATAAGGTCTGTAGGGAGGTTCAATGCAGGGCCTTTAAGTAGTTTTGTGAGTATCTGGCACAAATATTTCGAGATACAGTGCTTTGTAAAAGCTGTTTTTAGCAATTTTGGAGTGCTCTGAAATGGTGTTTCTAATGCATGTGACGTCTTCTGGAGGATGAAATTGATAGGGATTTGGAGAAACGCTGAAATGCAACGCCAAGGAAAACGAGAAACTCCCGAGAAAACCCGCCCAACAGGACCATCTTCGAACACTATTTTCACGTGCCAAAATCCGAGCGTAACCCCGCCGGTAGTTGAACCGAGATCGCCTGAGTGAGAGACGAGAGCCCTAGCCACTATGCCAACCACAGACCCACGTTAGACTTGGAAAACACGACATTCATCTATAGGTGTGTCAAATATTCTTAATTATTTCATTATCCATACAGCAAACTACGCTTCAATAAATTCATCGCAACTAGTGGAAAAGATTTCTATGTTCAGTAGTTCGATGAATTATGCCTCGAAAATGTGTCCCTAAATATCCGTTCTTAGGAGAAGGCGAGGAATGCAGTCAGCAGAGTGAAGCACGTCAACAACCCAGTACTTCGAAAAATCGCGCGAGCGATCTCTCAGAAGTCTCCCACCCTTCAGCCCAAGACTATATGCTGTCTCACATAAGTTGGTCAGATTTTGACAGGTCTGCGAAAGTAGCGCCACTGTTTACATCTAACTACAGTCGGTTCACGACTGGAAGAAACTTTTGAAAATCAACATTTGAAAAAACACCCTAGCCGTTAGTTACATGCATATAACATTACAAACAGCGGCGAGCGCGGATACAGTTATGCCGGTAGGTTGCCAGCACAAAGAGAGGAAATAGTTCTAAAGTTTTAACGTAATTGTTAATTTATCGCTTACAAATGGGTGTCGAAAAGACTTTTATCGTATTATGCCAATTATTAATGACATGATGCTCACGTATTTAGATTTCAACATCTTTTGCGTAGTCACATGATCCCGCTGAAGGTGAAAGTAGAGCGGCCATTTGTTTACTATCCAGCGTTCCTTGTGTTGTTGACTGGGTATGGTTGACACACATGCCAGAGAATTTGTGCGATTATCTTGTTTAACCTATAATAATTCATTTATTGGTTTTTTTTTTACTAATGTCCGCTCTTTATTACTTGGTTTTTAATAATGTATGATTTTAATTTGTGCTAACTTTCTCGTACTGTTTCCTTTTGCTTCTGCTGTATAAGAGATTACTCGTAGTGCGTTCTCACATGTTTAATATTTTTTAAATTTATTTCAGGTTTGCTTAACATTTTATTTACTGTATTTTACGTTGTATGTTGTGGTAGCTTTGTGTGCAGTCATGAGTTCTAGCAAGGTGAAGAAAAGAGAAGTCACCACTCATTAACGTCAACAGGACATCATTAACCTCACCGAATCGTTGTATTCCCTAATTAGGCGAGGGGAAATGAAACCCTGCAACGTCGCGGAAAGAGCGGCAGAAATGTTGAAACGCTTCAGATCCACAGTGCTAAGGTATGTTAAAATATATGTAGTATTAACCATTGCGTTTGCAAGTTGTGTGTGTTAAGGTCAATTATGTTGGCCTACGAAATGTGTTTACAAGAACATAAAGAAAATTTGTTAATAACTTTATAACGTTGTCAAACGTTGTATACGTGTCCTTTTAATGTTTTTGGGGTAATTATTGAGTTTAGGGGTTTTTCTGTAAAACAAATAAGACTAATTCACGAAAAATGGTATATTTCCACTCTACTAATGATGCGGAACACGAATATACGAGGGATATTAACGTCCTACTAATTTCGTAACATGTGTCCACCTAACCTAACAGAACCTAACCCCACGATGGGTGAATCACTATTTTACATATTTAAACTAACCTAGGATTGTTGGGTTTTACACTAACCTAGGTTTTTGGATTTTACACTAACCTAGGATTGTAGGGTTATATAGACTCAAATGTGAGTGTATGAATCACCTAACCAAAAGGTGGTATTACAATGTGTAATTAAAAATAAAAACTACTTTGTGTTGGAATTTGTGTACCCCTGCGAGGGATTCTTCATAAACAACCCAATATATACAGTGGAAATTTATTATAAAGACAACTGACAATGGTAAGGAAAATTGCCTCTATAGTGAGTTTGTTATAGTCAATTAATTTTATATAGGTTATGGAGAGATGGTGCATTTTAAGATTCTGAAGAAACTGCTTGTTTTGTATTTAGAAGTTACATTGTGGCATTAATTGCCATTACATTGTTATACATCACTAAATATATTACAGTCAATATAACTGGAACTTCTCCTACTATTAAACATATCTGTATCACTTCATCAAACATGAGAGGACATCGTAATCGATGAAATCGCAGTCATAATCTTTTAAGAAAACAATTGTGTATTAATGCATTTCCCCAACACCACTGTTCTACAGCCATTGTCTTTTAGTTATTGTAAATTAGCATTATCAGTGTCATATTTTTCACTTTCAGTGCTACATAGCAAACCTAATTTGCTTAATTTAAAAAGGACCATAATTCAGTTTCTGGGTCAACTACAGTTACTGATACCAAAAATATACAAGGGTCATCGTCATGGACAATGCACCATATCACAGCACACAGGTGTGAGCTCCAACCTTTTGTTTTTGAATAAATAAAATGTGTATATTGTTTGTGACATGTAATATTATGTGCTAGTTAACACGGGTATCAGGAAAACAGTTACATGTAATATGATAACAAGTTTTAGAATGTATAGCACAGTAGTTATAGACATTCTTATCACGTTCGCATTATAGAAGTCTCCAATCATACATTAGGTATCTAATAAATACTATGCAACCAACAAACTATTTAAAAGTTCATGTTTTGGAAAGAATTGTGCTTAATTCTAACATTATATACAACATACATACTGTTGGCAACACTCAAGGGTAATACATTTTAATTTGTTGTATCGTGTCGTGATTTCAGCTGGAGAAGTTCCCCAACAGTAGCTGGAGGAAGGATGCCATCATCAATTGGCTGCAGGAGCACAACATTCCGTTTGCTGTATCCTTTTTTTGCAAAAATTTTTTGTGTAGTGTTAAATTGTAGGGTAATGTTGTTGAGCATTGCTTTATAGCATTATATGTAAAGTAGCAGTCTACATCAGAGAGCAGCTATTGAAGCATGACATTTTTTTGAATAATTGGTTTCTAAATTTTGGAGTGGAGATGGATGTATTCATTTTTTTTTTATAGTTGCTGCTGTGTTGAGTTGTTTATGTACTTTTTTGTTTTGATCTATGGTAATTCTGCTGCAAAAGGAATCACTACAATCCATTAGTTATTACCGGTACTTCTAACTAACTAATAAATAAATAAACAGTATTTATAAGTACTGCGGCTTATGCCTTTAGGATGTTTTAACTTAATGCAAACTGGAGATGTTAGGATACACCATTGTCAGCTTCTTTAATTATTGTAAACAACAGTTCTCCCTAATATTTTGTTTACTGGAGCCACATTTTTTAGTTATGTTTGATTTGTTATTGTCATTTCTTTACAAAATCTGTGGCACACTTACTTTGTTCCTCCTCTAAGCATTTGTTTAGCAACATGTTTCAATTTAATTGTTTGAATATTAGACATTAGTGAAAGCAATGTCTTTTCGTATTAGTTTTAAGTTAGATTTTTGTTTGGAAAAATATTTTAAGATAGCAACAGAGGTTAACAGCATTAAATACGGGCCCGGAGCCCAACTAAAACATAAACACAGCGGCCTACCGCCGGCTCAATTATTTGAACAAAGTCTGTCTGGTTGTATTTTTGTTGCAAACCCACTATAAGAGTTATGGGAACTTCGGTTCCTGACCTCGTGACAGCACGGCCATCCGGGGGCTTATGAGAGATTGGCGGTGCCATGTTTATGTTGTTGGATGGACTCCTTGACTGTTGACACATTTCAATGCAAAGTATTGTGCCACATCTATAATATGTAATCAAAGTGAAAGTTTTTCTCCCCCACCCAACCCCCCAGTCAAAATCAAACCTACACACACACACACACACACACACACACACAAAACATCAAATTTTTAATACTCTCATTTTGGGTTTTTATAATTAAATGTTTTTCGCTTGCATCGCATATTCTTTTGTGTGAAATTCTCAAGATTAAAAACTTTACGCTTGTGGAATATCCATTAATAATATATACATGACTTTTATAATGGGTACGTGCATGTACGAACACATGTACAAACACACAGTGGAATGTAAACATTGCATGTAAACATTGCCATGTGACTGCCACATGGCAGTCACATGACAATGTTTGTTTACCTTTGGTGGAAGGATACGAAATGGTCTTGAAAGTAGATCTTTAGCAGGACTTCAAGAAAGTCTCTTCCAGTCGTGAACCGACTATACATCTGACTACGTATCCTTCCGCCATCAGCCAATCGGCCACATGGCACCGACGTTGTTTATATTCATACTACCATTATCAGCCGAGCCCATTGTCAATGTACTGTTCGTGGGACTTTAGGCAAACTTGCTACTCAGAAATACGTAGCTGCGATTGCAGTAATAGTAATGTCTACATAAATCATTAATCAGTAAATTGTTATGTTAAAAAGAATAAATATAAATAATTAACTTAAAATTTTGTAACTACAAAAAAAAGTAATGCTAAACAAATTTTAAAATATTTTAGACTGACATATGTCTAAAAAATTAGTAGGTTACAAAAGTAAAAATATAAAACCTTGCAAAAATTTAATATTTTCTAACTCTTTTTTATTTGTCCGAGACACTGAATTTGGGATAACATTTGCGAAACGATAGTTGTAGCTATTATCACACGTTGGACATTATAGCTAATATATTCGAGTTGGAAATATGTGACGTGGAATAATGTTAGAATTGCTTAACAACTATTCACGCGTGTCCCACTTTCTTCGGAAACAAGGAAATTGATTTTCCGGGAACAATATGGCGTATAATTTACGTAGACGAACGATTACCTGCCCAATAGAAATTACTAATACTCAAAATCACTGTACACAAAATATACGTTACTTTAAAAATTATGCAGAGCTCGCAAAAAATAAAACTATTAGTGTATGTTCGTAAATTTATATATGTCGCACGCGAAAGGGGAGGTTTTTTTGTGGCAGGTAATGCTTCAGAAAAAATCCGATAGATAGCACGCATGTCCTGTCTGGAGCGAAGTCTGAGGCGCTTATTTTTCTCAATAGATAGCGTATTTTTAAAGTTGACTGCTCTTCTATTACTGGCTCGGAACGACACGAATTTGAAATATATTTCGTCAAATTATTAGAAAAATAATTCAACAATATTATGCAATATTTCTGTATGCATTTGGAATTAATATCAAGCACGTAATGAAAGCGTGGTTGGAGAGGGGCGATTAAGACGTAAAAAAGGTTTTGAAATTGTTTTTCATTTGGATATGGATCGTTTTAATGTTCCTTTAATTTTGAACACCATTACATTTATACTTGAGTACGAAGTTTAGTTTCTGATACTAAAAACCGCTGTTTTATGACCATGTTAAATAAAATGTACTAATTAACCTAGGAACTCTTTCTCATCGCGTATTTTCGGCTGGTATAATGTGCGTCGGCAGTGCACTCAGAATAGCCAACTTAATATTAACTTTTGTTCGATCGTGCATCAGCTGATACAGGACTTTGTAAATGACACTTTGTTTGTTTCATATACATCAAGTTGCCACTCACTGACTTTCAGAATCTGGCCAACTTATATGATATGAAGCATCGATATGAAGTAAGGGACACGCCTGTTGTTGAGAACAGACATTACTTTCTCTTCTGCCAGCCATCCCCTCCCCCCCCTTCCCCCCAAGTTCTCGGGACGAGGAGAGGAAGAGCATGTAGCTAGTAGGCAGCAGCACGAGAGGGCTCTCAAAATACGCAAAACATACGTACAGTTTTAGTTAAATTTCTTAAAATTCAATGTTGTGACGATACCTGGTTTTTGGCATGATTTCAGTCAGAAAACTATAGCTGATTCCACTGTTATTTTTGTTTCAAGTATTTGTTTTCCAATTAACTGAAAATCATGCGCAAAGTTACGCAATTTCATAATTTAAAAAAATATATTTAACACCGATAGAATGGAAAGGTATAACCGTAGCTCAAATAATTCAAGTTTTTACTTCCACGGAAAAAAAAATTTCGCCTCCATATCTTTAATAGTCCCAAAACCATAATTATTATAAAACCACTTTTTTTTTGTCACTCGAGATGGGACTATTACCACACGTATGGAAATACATAGTTAAGGCACTATGAAGGAAGCACAGACGACCGAGATGGAAGCACTGCCTCCTGAATAATACTCAGTGTACCGCGTCACAGCATAGATTGGCATGAGAGACCGGAGAACCCCGAGAAAAACCCCAGCCTCCCCACGCGAGGTCCAACTGAGGAGGAACCGTGGCGCTGGGTGTGAGTAGTGAGACTGGCGAGCTACTACTATAGTCAGTTCACGACTGGAAGAGACTTTCTTGAAGCCCTGCTAAAGATCTACTTTCAAGCCCATTTCGTATCCTTCCGCCAAAGGTAAACAAACATTGCCATGTGACAGTCACATGGCAATGTTTACATGACAGTGTTTACATTCCACTGTGTGTGTGTACATGTGTTCGTACATGCACGTACCCATTATAAAAGTAATGTATATATTATTAATGGATATTCCACAAGCGTAAAGTTTTTAACCTTGAGAATTTCACACAAAAGAATATGCGATGCAAGCGAAAAACATTTAATTATAAAAACCCAAAATGAGAGTATTAAAAATTTGATGTTTTGTGTGTGTGTGTGTGTGTGTGTGTGTTTGTGTGTGTGTGTGGTGTGTGTGTGTGTGTAGGTTTGATTTTGACTGGGGGATTGGGTGGGGGAGATAAACTTTCACTTTGATCACATATTATAGGTGTGGCACAATACTTTGCATTGAAATGTGTCAAGGAGTCCATCCAACAACATAAACATGGCACCGCCAATCTCTCATAAGCCCCCGGATGGCCGTGCTGTCACGAGGTCAGGAACCAAAGTTCCCATAACTCTTATAGTGGGTTTGCAACAAAAATGCAACCCGACAGACTTTTTTCAAATAATTGAGCCGGCGGTAGGCCGCTGTGATTATGTTTTAGTTGGACTCCGGGCCCGTAGTTCATGCTCTTAACCTCTGTTGCTATCTTAAAATATTTCTCCAAACAAAAATATAACTTAAAACTAATACGAAAAGACATTGGTTTCACTAATGTCTAATATTCAAACAATTAAATTGAAACATGTTGCTAAGCAAATGCTTAAAGGAGGAACAAAATAAGTGTGCCACAGATTTTGTAAAGGAATGACAATAACAAATTAAACACAACTAAAAAATATGGCTCCAGTAAACAAAATATTAGAGAGAACTGTTGTTTACAATAATTAAAGAAGCTGACATAGCCCGGTCGAAATCGACTTTCAAGGTTACAAAAATTCACATAGAACTAAAAATTGATTCAAGGTCAAAGTTCGCAAATGTTTTTTTTTTTTTTTTTTTTCCATTTTTCAGCCATACGGTAAGTTGTATCATAAAAATAGGTCATGCAATTATCTAAACAAATTATACTTACACCTTTTTTCCTAACAGTCACCATTTCTGAGATATAACGATTCAAAAAGTTGTTTTCTTCATAATATGCACACGTTTCCACGCCACCTGTGAGGCAGTGTACTTGGTGCGTTTTTTTTAACGTGGTTTCCCCGGTAGGCCTATTCCACGATCTATTTTTTGAGCTAACTTGACTGCACTAACAATGGTGTATCCTAACATCTCAAGTTTGAATTGAGTTAAAACATCCTAAAGGCATAAGCTGCAGTACTTATAAATACTGTTTATTAATTTTTTTGTTAGTTAGAAGTACCGGTAATAACTTATGGATTGTACTGATTCCTTTCGCTACAGAATTGACATAGATCAAATCAAAAAAGGACATAAACAACTCAACACAGCAGCAACTATAAAAAAAAAATGAATACNTCCATTCCAAAAACTAGAAACAAATTCTTCAAAAAAATGACATGCTTCAATAGCTGCTCTCTGATGTAGACTGCTACCATATAATGCTATAAATCAATGCTCAACAACATTACCCTACAATTTAACACTACACAAAAAGATTTTGCAAAAAAAGGATACAGGATGCAGTGCCTGCTGGGTGTACCNAAAGATTTTGCAAAAAAAGGATACAGCAAACGGAATGTTGAGGTCCTGCAGCCAATTGATGATGGCATCCTTCCTGCAGCTACTGTTGGGGGACTTCTCCAGCTGAAATCACCACACAATACAACAAATCAAAATGTATTACCCTTGAATGTTGCCAACAGTACGTCTGTTGTATAGAATGTTTGAATTAAGCACAATTCTTTCCAAAACATAAACTTATATTATATTACATGTAACTGTTTTCCTGATACCTGTGTTGACTAGCAGAGAATTTAATATGTCACAAACAATATAAACATTTTATTTATTCAAAAACAAAAGGTTGGAGCTCACACCTGTGTGCTGTGATATGATGCATTGTCCATGACGATGACACTAGGCTCCTGCAGGCACTCCAGCAAGTTCTTCATCCATTTTTGGAAAGTGTCACCTTTCATTTCTCCATGGTAGTCTCCTTTCGCTTGACCTGCAACAAACAACAAACCCGCTCCCGGCACGAAGCCATTACGCCCTCCAGCATGCACTACGACGAAACGTTTACCTTCACCCACACACCGCCTCTTTGCGGTGTGGACCGTATCATCCTGCCAGGTCTTCGGTACGGTGCCTGAAGGCATAATTACAAATTAGTATATAATTATCAAAAAAATGTGAAGTGGTTCCAAAACATACACTGTACAGCACAGCATACCTTTCGCAAAAATCCATGTTTCGTCGACAAAAATAAAGTTGGTGCCCTTTGCCTTTTCTTCCATATACCTCCTCAAAAAGAAACACCTCTGGATCTTGATGTTGTCATCTTCAAGCATCGCCTTTCTTCCGTCAACATTTCTCCACACGAAGCCGATGTTATGCATTAGATGGTACAACTGTGTCCTCTTGCCATGGAAATCGAGGTCGCTTTCTTGAATTTCCTTTCAAAGTGTAGCGAGGGTGATGTGATGAGGACATTCTAGTACATTCTTTATTATGCTGTCTGGACTATGGACACAACATAGATCATCTTAACAGCGCAACTTGTCTTAGCACCGTTTTGTGTGTGTTTGCGACTGTCTCGTAGCCAATGAAAATAGTGTTGTTATGAAAATGNCCGTTTTGTGTGTGTTTGCGACTGTCTCGTAGCCAATGAAAATAGTGTTGTTATGAAAATGGTATTCTGAGTATTGAGTCGTTTCGAAGGCAAGCACATTCAGATAAGAAGCCGATATAACTGATGTAGGGGGATGTGATGGGTTCGGAACTTGTCTGCTTGCGTGTTCGGTAACCTACAAAAAAAATATAACTAAGAATATTTATATCGGAATTGCAGGAGTGTGCACAAACATTGTATTTAGAACCAAATTGCAAATAATAATAATATTTATTATTTACAGTTTGCAATAAACCGACAAAATTATACCCTTCCAACAGTTCATGGCCAATTGGTACTTTTCCTACGTATCCTTACCGACTCGTGACGTCAAACTACTTTCGTTTTAAGCTTAGAATACCAACTAACAAACTAGTCGGATGGGAATAGTTTCATCGGAACGAAAAGTTAGAATAGGCTCCCTACCCATTCATAGACATTTATCACCAACTTTTCTCGTCCTTGGTTATTTACAACCCAACACCCATTTCCTTAACAGTACACTTTAAAAAACTTCATCTGTATTACTCTATACCATTACAGAATAATTACATTAAAAATATTGTACCTTCTCTGTACATCCTGTAAATGATACTGCGAATTGCCCCAACAGTGAAATCATCGATGGTCTCAATGGAGATTAGCTCCTGCGGTGTTTTCTTCCTCTTCTTACAAGGGGTGGCTGCCTCACCAATATTTGTCTTGTAATATCTGAAACATTAATAATGAATTTCCAGATACTGGAACAAATATATGTGACCCATGTCTACTAAAAGAAACATTTTAAAAGCACGTTTCAGTATCATGTCAGAAAGCCAAAACAATAAGTGACATACGAGGGAATGACATGAATTCCATTAATATTTATGAGAATGTTACTAAGACTACAATCATCACAATGTATCATGGTCCATACACAGGTCGGATATCACTATGAATGGACGTTAAAAGAATGTAGCATCTTTTGAAGAAACATGTTGTTAGCGATACCGTACATCAGGTATTGGAAAATACAGTTGAGAGGGGCTTCAACTGGAGTAACCAATGCCTGGCACCTATTAAACTAACCTAAACTAACACAGGACAGAGCACATCACATTGTCACACATCATTTGTAAACAAACCCTTGTATGTTTTTGGTATCAGTAACTGTAGTTGACTCAGAAACTGAATTATGGTCCTTTTTAAATTATGCAAATTAGGTTGGCTATGCAGCACTGAAAGTGAAAAATATGACACTGATAATCTACAATAACTAAAAGACAATGGCTGTAGAACAGCGGTGTATGGGAAATGCATTAATTCACAATTGTTTTCTTAAAAGATTATGACTGCGATTTCATTGATTACGATGTCCTCTCGTGTTTCGTGAAGTGATACAGATATGTTTAATAGTAGGGGAAGTTCTAATTATATCGACTGTAATCTATTTAGTGATTTATAACAATGGCAATTAATGCCGCAATGTAACTTCTAAATACAAAACAAGCAGTTCCTTCGGAATCTTACAATGCACCATCTCTCCATAACCTATATAAAATTAATTGGCTATAACATACTCACTATAGAGGCAATTTACCTTACCATTGTCAGTTGTTTTTATAGTAAATTTCCAGTGTATATATTGGGTTGTTTATGAAGAATCCCTCGCAGGGGTACACAAATTCCAACACAAAGTAATTTTTATTTTTAATTACACATTGTAATACCACCTTTTGGTTAGGTGATTCATACTCACATTTGAGTCTATATAACCCTACAATCCTAGGTTAGTGTAAAACCCAACAATCCTAGGTTAGTTAAAAAATGTAAAATAGTGATTCACCCATCGTGGGGTTAGGTTCTGTTCTGTTAGGTTAGGTGGGCACATATTACGAAATTAGTCGCACGTTAATGCCGCTCGTATACTCGTGTTCTGCATTATTAGCGGAGTGGAAATATAAGATTTGCCATGAATTATTTTTATTATGATTAATACTTTACATATTTTAACATACCTTAGCACTGTACATCTGGAGATTTTCAACATTTCTGCCACTCTTTCCACGACGTTGCAGGGTTGCATTTCCCCTCGCCTAATCAGTGAATACAAAGATTCGGCGAGGTTAATTATGTCCTGTTGGCGTTGGTGAGTCGTAACCTCTCGTTTCTTCACCTTGCTACAACTCATGACTGCACACAAAAACTACCGCAACATACAACGTAAAATACAGTAAATAAAATTTTAAGCAAACCTGAAATAAAATTAAAAAATATTAAACACGTTAGAACGCACTACGACATTAGAGAATATGTCCAATGACTTCGTTTTCCTTAGACAACGAGAAAGTTATCACAAATTAAAATCATACGTTACGAAAAACCAAATAATAAAGAGCGGATATTAGTAAAAAAAAACAACCGATAAATTAATTGTTATAGGTTAAGCAAGAATCCCACAAATTCTCTGGCACGTGTGTCGACCACACCCAGTCAACACAAGGAATACTGGTTAGTCAACAAATGGCCGCTCTACTTTCGCCTTGAGCGGGATTGTGTAACTATCCAAAAGACGTTGAAATCTAAATACGTTAGCATCACGTCATTAATAATTGGCATAATACGATAAAATTCTTTTCGACAACCATTTGTAAGCGATAAATTAACAATTACGTTAAAACTTTAGAACTATTTACTCTCTTTGTGCTGGCAACCTGACGGCCTAACTGTATCCGCGCTCGCCGCTGCTTGTAATGTTATATGCATGTAGCTAACGGCTAGGGTGTTTTTTCAAAGGTTGATTTTCAAAAGTCTCTTCCAGTCGTGAACTNCCGTCGTGAACCGACTATAGCCATGCTCGTCTCTCACTTGTTTATGCCGCACACTGTGCAACTACTCAGAGAGCATCACGTCGCCAGCCATCATCCGTGTACGTTTTACTTCCCATCCTCGTGCTGACCTCGGGGCGTCTTCCACTTACTACTCGGCCGCCACATCAGTCGGCTATTCCACCGTCATCTAAGTTCCACTTAAAAAAAAATTCTTTCAGTTATTTTTCCTGCAGCCTGTGAAATGTTCTCCCGGAAGAGATAAAACGTTACTACGAAGTCACATCTAGAAAAACAGTGCAACCTGCAGACCTTATTGCAAAGTAGTACACACACTACACAAATTAACAGAAAAGTACGCTTTATGTTGCATATGAAAGAAAAATGTGTGAGTTCTTTTTTAACAGTGTAACATATTTCAGTAGAATTAAGTAATTTTTTTTTTTTAACATTTAGCAAGAGTCTGTTCTGAATTACAACTTAAGCGTATTCCCGCTGCAGCTGCTTCAGAAAGCATATTTTGCAGTTCTCCTCCCTTTCCACCAAGAAAGACTATTATTAATAGTAAGTTGGTCATATGCAGTAGAAAATTAGTAAATAATTATACAAATTATTTTTTGTAACTGATTGTATGCACATATATCACGAAATTCATAATTTTTTTAATTAATGTAAATATAAATAAAATTCATTATTAAATTTTTTTTTACCATTAGTACAATTATTTCCGTACATTCAACCTTAGTGATTACTGTGACTGCTCTGCTTCTTGACAAAGTTTTATTGAAAATGTTTTCTGAAGCATCCATTATGAAAATACGCGTTCATTTGGACTAATATATATTCTTATTTATTGATTTTTTTAAACATATAAATAGGTGACTTTTGGAAAAATTTTACCCACAAAATATAAGCACTCATTTTAATATGTGATAATTTATAGTTAAATTTGTCATTGTTATGTTACTTATATAGCGCTAATATTGTTCGTTAGGTAAAACGATAATATTTTGAACACGCGTTATGTTTTTTACCATTACTTCACACTGTAATTTTTCCTAATTAAAGGAAAGATTTTATAACATTATGTAAATTAATATTTTCTTAATATGAACATCGAGGGCTTTAGTTGTATAGCTCCCAATATACCATATATATTAATTTTATTCCTCTTACATTTAAGTGAAATCTAGCACGGTTTATATAGACACTATTTGTTGTAAACTGGCACATCTTGGATGAACAAATAAATAAGTAAATCAATTATTATCAGGTGTTTTAACAATATCGCGAGTGTAGCAGCTTTGTGCGCAATACGTTTTAATTGACGCCCAAACAGCAGAAACATATCTTATAGGTGGAAAGGTTTTTTTCTTTTCAAAAGTACGCTTGTTAGTAAAATATTGTACCCTCACAGAAACTCTCGTTATTACAAACACTGGTATTTTACAGGAGAGAAAAAAATAATTATTGTGATATTGAATACAAATGTATGCATTTTGAACTAAAATTGGTTTCTTTAATAATTTGGACAATTATGCTTTTTAAATTTGCATTAAAAATAAGTAGTGGATGTACGTTTTTTTTTCTCTGTTTGTAATCTTGTAATAGAGTTACGAGGTTTCTGTTTCTTGTTTATAGATTATTTTTAAACATTTCTGGAAAGAAAAACTTTTCATAATCGATTAGTCAATTTTTTTGGTGAGAATGACGTAAAACTTTTTTTTTTTTAAGTTTATTTACGAGATTTCCTCATGAGGGTAACAATACGTAGAAGTCGCTTACAAATAAGAAAAGAGCGTGTTTACCAAGCCCTTGCCCAACATAACACATCTTTGGTATTTTCGTATCAGGGCCAATTTAATATAACCAACGTATATTTCAAAAGTGCCCACTTGAACGTGAACAGTTTCCAACGTAATTAAATATGTCATTAATTGCTAAGATGTGTACGCGAAAGTAGCCATATTTATCGAGTGAATTATTAGCTATAGTCCATTCGCGATTCCTTCCAACTTTTCTGGAAAGTTCTATTTACAGTCTCATCCGCCTCGTACAAACAAAACTTAACCAAGTTAAGGTTAATTCTACTCAGGTTAATAAACAAAACGAGTTTCTTATGGAGAGTTTGACATAGGGATAATTTACGTCACTAGGTGCGCAGTGTTCCAAAGAGGTCACTCATTATTAACATTTTAAGCTACGTGAATAATAAAAAAAAATATTTTTCTTATTTTCGAAGTTTTTATATTTCATTTATGATTACTGCAATTATTTTGTTTTTTAACGTAGAAAATAGGAAACAATCGGTACATGTGCAATACTAGCGCTCACCTAGTGGCGAAAAAATTTAGTTGCCAAACTAAAAGCATTAATCTTGCCAACCTGGGTAGAAGTAACCTTAATAAAGTCTAGAAAATTACACCAAAGGAACAGCGCACTCTATTCGTGTGCACTCAGTTTAATAACATTTTGCATGAGAACTACTTCCTACTAGGCATTACCAACACACGTGTTTTCTCCCTGTTCTTATCCATATTAGTTATACATGAAATATGAAATATCACAATTTATGAATGGAATAGGTATAAGTAAAAGTACAATTTAACCAAAAATAAGGTAGATTTGTTTTAACACAAGAATAAAACGCTTGTGATAAATGACATATTTAGGAGACATCCTAAAACGTCATACATTACATGGGGTGATTTTTCGAGAGTTTGATTCAAAAAGTGTGAAGAAACACTCGAATATACTATACACAGTTTTTTAACATACGTCAAAACGTATACAAAAGATGATATAGTAATAAAATATAAAATATTGGTAAAATAAAGAGTAATCTCCGGATGTCTGGCAGGGTTTGCCCATAAAACTATGTCGATGTGTACGCAACTTGCACTTACAGCGGCGCGAATCTACGTAGCAAGGAAAACATTGACTCACCGAGTGCGTGCGTGTGTGTGTGTNAACTTGCACTTACAGCGGCGCGAATCTACGTAGCAAGGAAAACATTGACTCACCGAGTGCGTGCGTGTGTGTGTGCAAGGGAACAAGAAAAACTAGTTACCTTGAACTCCGTAACAAGACGCTTCGGCGTGCAGGAAGGCNGTGTGTGTGTGCAAGGGAACAAGAAAAACTAGTTACCTTGAACTCCGTAACAAGACGCTTCGGCGTGCAGGAAGGCGATGGAAGACCTTCGTATTTTAAATTAAGCACGCCGGGAGGTCGGAACACATAGAGATGAGATCTTGTTTTCTCTGACTTTGTGTTCCAGTTCTTGCCTCTGGTATCAATTATTGAACAATTGAGCAACCAACCTGTTTATAACCACGCCCACTTTAAGTTGTGTCTGGGAAACAATCTTCTCTCGTGAGTTTCATAGCAAGTTATGTTGATGACTCAGTGATGGTTTCACACATTTTTTCCACCACTATCGATCAAACCTCACATATATGCAAGCAATAGGACGTTTCAGGCGAACNATGGTTTCACACATTTTTTCCACCACTATCGATCAAACCTCACATATATGCAAGCAATAGGACGTTTCAGGCGAACAAATAGGCACAAGCTGTTAGTGATTTATTGAGCACTTCCAAAAGCGCTGCCTAATACATATTTTCTCCCCTCATTTTGCATATTTTCACGAGATGTAAAATTAAAAATTTAATGATCCTCATCACTTTACTGAAGCGTCAGTAAAGTAAAACCTGATAAATAGTTAGGAATCCAAGTCCGTTACTGATATGCAAACAAGTACACTAATGTGGTTACAAAACAATGAAAGCCAACTTTANATGGTTTCACACATTTTTTCCACCACTATCGATCAAACCTCACATATATGCAAGCAATAGGACGTTTCAGGCGAATAAATAGGCACAAGCTGTTAGTGATTTATTGAGCACTTCCAAAAGCGCTGCCTAATACATATTTTCTCCCCTCATTTTGCATATTTTCACGAGATGTAAAATTAAAAATTTAATGATCCTCATCACTTTACTGAAGCGTCAGTAAAGTAAAACCTGATAAATGGTTAGGAATCCAAGTCCGTTACTGATATGCAAACAAGTACACTAATGTGGTTACAAAACAATGAAAGCCAACTTTANGTTAGGAATCCAAGTCCGTTACTGATATGCAAACAAGTACACTAATGTGGTTACAAAACAATGAAAGCCAACTTTAGTTGCGACAAATATGAACATCACACTCGCAAAACAAAGTCAACGTTTGAATTTAGAACTACTTCAGAATGTTCGCTGCTAACTCAGCTAGGAGCGTCTATGCCAGTGGGGACGGTAACTTAGTGAGTGAGTGAAGAGATTTGGGAGGCTCTTAACAGTGAGGTCTTGAGAGTCAATAGAGGTGAGTATGGAGCAGCGCCGGAATGAAAGGGCGGGGAAAACAGAAGATTCCCTATATTCCGCCGACTAGTCCAGCACGATTCCCATATGCGAGAATCTGGGAGTGACCCGGCCGGGGATTGAACCCGATTCGCCAATGTGGGAGGCGAGCAGGCTAACCACTCAGCCACCGTGGCCTCTGGACGGTAGTTTGTATGCAGTTAACGAGAAGTGATTTTTTTTTTTCAAGGGTTGATTTTAAATGATTTTACTTTACCGGGAACAGACAATAAAGAGATACCAGCTGTTATACATATGTGAAATTTTTTTAGTGATATCGTTTTCTTTCGTTCTTATTAGCATGCAGAGTCCAAGACGGCGTTGGGAAAAACAAACTGACGATGAAGTTGAACTCGACAGTTATGTAACTTGACACTGAGGTGCGCGCAAACGTGTACCTGTTGCAATGTTATGGCGCCAGCTGTACACGAGAGTGCTACGCAATACCCTACAAGCCTGTCATGTACTGGCGCAAGGGAACACGTGGGCTGCGTGTAGAGTTCCAAGCAGATCACATCTCAATATCCTACGTTCATACAGGCAGTTTGTCTGTGGTCGCTGGACGTGTGTCTATGCAAGCATGCATTCTGGTATATGACTGGCCATTCACGACTACGTTACCCGGTAATGAACGATGGTGATGCGTTTGCAGGCACCTAACCAAATTGGCAGCTAAAACCACGGCGTCGTGAAAGTGGATTTGAGCTAAAGTGTTTTAAAATACATTCAGACAGAAACTCTTCTGGCGAAAATTGAGTGTCCTGCCAATAACACTTCTTAGTGGTTGACGTCTCACACGAGCTGTTTGGTGTTTATGTAAAAGCAACAGACAACTCTACCTAACACCACAAGAGTTTTGCCGTTTGTTCTGAGAGTAGAGAAGGAGTGATATACTTCCAGGCACAGCTCTCATGCCTAAACACATTCTACCAGTATACAACACGCCTCGTGTACTCCGGTGCTTGCAACTAGCGCACTGCGCTGTACAGTTGTCAGGGTAGTGGAGCGTCATCTCGTTGGCATAGCAACGTCAAGCTTACCACCAATTACCACGCTTCTCTCCTTTCAACTGCTGCAATGTCGAGACTTTCAACATATTAAAATACGTAAATGACCCAAAATATCTCAAGTACTTGTTTTCAACCTATATTTTGATACAATAATAAATCCTTTTTTACTGAATTTGGTCAAAAGGAAACTTCAGGTTGGTAGCAGCTGTGATGGAGTTTGTGCAAGAATTATTGTACACGCCATATAAAAACCGATTGGTCATAAAACTAAGAGGCTTATAAAATGTTTTGTAAACTAACGGGAACGTGCCAGCTCGTTCTTGTCCAAATATAGCAACACGCGTGTAATGAAAAGAGAATTGCCAGCGGCACGGGTGAGGCCGGCGCACCTGGCTGTAGCAAAGCCAGAGCCCTGTTCTCGCCACTGCTGGTTGTCATGGAAGTACAACAACCTCGAGCAACTGCCAGCAGTTAGCGCGCCTGCCTACCGCCAAATGAAAGGACAGGCATATATTGTTGCACAAGCGGACTCCTGCACTGGGATACCTGACCTGGATATGCGCGCTCCGGCAGTGCAGGGGGTGACCAACCTCGACTCTCCCCTCCATAGACCCGTGGTCACTTATACGTCGTCCGGCGGCGGCGGGAATGATAGACAGCTGGCCTGGCTTGTGTCGCAGCCCCTCCTTCCCCTTCCGGAGGTGTCGACGGCTTGGGAGGATGCGCACAAATATTCTGGGAACTAGGACACTCGGTGCAACACGGCATTTGGAAAAATTTATCGGATATGGCTAACGACATGCCTATAATCATATAACATGTAGACCTCAAGTCTTTCGCTGGGAAGCATTACGGGCGAGATTAACACACCCGCCTGCCGTTGCTTCGCAGCCTCTGCCATCGTCCGCCTAATCCGCTGATGTATTTTGCTTCACCAGAGTTGTTTTAATAACCACACTTCAGCCAGATGGCTAACACAAACACTGAATGCTCTCTGGTTGCGGGAGTATTTATAGTGCCGTCGGCTCTTGTTCATAATGTTATCTACATGTCAGGTTGCGCCGTGGACGGAGATTATTAGAAGATTCTTGCTCATCCTCTTAAGTCGTCGACTCCTTCGGCAGAGGCGAGGAGGGATTGTGACACCCGGTGGCCGGGGGATTGATTGACGGCCAACCTGGCTACAGTATGTGTCTGAGTTAATAGACAAACATCGGCTCCCCGTTCATCACAAAATTTAAGTTGGATTGAAATTGATTCCTAAGTGTGGTGATGTATGCCCTACCTGAAAGATGCAGGCTGGAGTACTCCACATTTGTGTTGGCATTGGAGCTGCGATTCTGTGACCGTTACCTGTGACAGACTCACAATGCCCAACCACGAAGCCACATCCAGTGACCAGGAGAACCACTTCAGGAACTATAGCAGGACATCGCGTTGCTCTCTCCCCTGTCTCTGGAGGGGAGCTCTGAGGAGTATCGCGATGTTAACGCAGTCGACTCTTTCGTGGATGCTATTGCCGATGCAATTGTGCACCGAGCTGTATGCCTGGCATCGCCACACATAATGCAGGATGCCCTAGCCCGAGCATTGGAGGTGGAATACAGGTAGCTACCCTGTACCATGACGGTGATGGAGTTCGCACCCTGGACGTCTTGAGGAAGTTGGAGGCCATCATGACAGACATCTCTGTCAGAGCCTGAGCTAGGGAGTCCCGCGTTTGTCCATCTAAGCATCGGGAATGTTGGGAGTGCGGCTCACAATGACATTTGAGGGTCCAGTATACGAAAATGAACTCCAGGACCCGACAGCCAGACGTAAGTACGACCGAGAGCTTGTCGAGAAAACTGGAGATGGTTGTAGGGGAACTTCTGAACTCCGTAGAGACAGCGACACCTGTCCCTCGTCGATGGAGGCGCCGGGAATGTTAGAACTGTGGAAAGGAGGGAAACTTACGAGCTCAGTGTCCAAGGAGGCCATCAGATACTAGTCGTCGAGGAATGGGCCAAATGACAGCTTCACCAAACATTTAATCTGGCAGCGACAATAATGCCTATTCTACGCACAGCACCATCAAAACTACTGAAAACACCATATCCGAGGAAACGAAGAAAGAAGCAAGAAGAACAAGGGTACTTCATTCGGACCACTCTACAAAGTTGATCTGCAGTTAACGCAGGCGAGGCAGTTAACAGACGAAGTTGCACACTTGTGTCTTCTGGGGGAAGGAAGACAGCCAAGGGGCCGGAGACGAACATATCACAGTGTCTGCTGGTATCAAGTGGTCCACTCGACATTACCTGAGAGTTGTAAGCAATGCATTCAGGAAAGGACTGTTAGTGGGGCTATATGAAAATAAACACCTTGGGGAACACTCCCTGATGCCAAGGATATTGAGAAAGTCATTGCCAAATTTTTAAGCGAGTAAGTGCAACCTCCTTCCAGATCTGTCATTGGAACTCCCTGGACATAAAGTCTATGGTTGTCCACATCGACCGACTGGTATTCTACTAAGGCTCACATGTTGGAGAGTCTGTTTGTGACCAACATACATAAGGAAGGGGCAGTGTTAGGCGCAGACTTCCACACTGGGTGAGAGCGCCGTGTTACCTGGCTATGCGCGGTCCCGACGCTGTGAGGAATGACCCATCGCGACCCCCCCCNAGCGCCGTGTTACCTGGCTATGCGCGGTCCCGACGCTGTGAGGAATGACCCATCGCGACCCCCCCCCCTTTTTCCAGGAAGACTCACTTACCCCTACGTCACCCATCAGCAGGAAAAAGATTGGTTGGCGTCACAGCGCCTTCTTACCCCTGCCGAAGTCAACGACTTGATAAGATGAGCAAGAATCTTCTAGTAATATCCGTGCTCGGCGCAACCGGACATCTAGAGAAGATTCTGGACCAGAGCCGACGAAACTATCAATAGTCCCCGCAGTCAGAGAGCAGTCAGTCTTTGTGGTAGCCATCTGGCTGAAAGCGGGAAGTCAGGCGAAGTTTGGTGCAGCAAGGGGCATCAGCGGAGAGGGCGAGACGACGGCAGAAGAGTGTTTGTGAGGTATAGACGGACGAGAGGGCGTTACCCGACGACGAGAGAGCTACTGTGCATGGGGGTGCTCGACCAACTCTAGAACATTCCCGTCTGATGGAATTTGGGCTGAATTAAGGTGAGGCTGTATTAATATATGATACGGTCTTATTTGTAACTACTGTAACTGTCAAATATGGTCATGTAATTTACAAAAATGATTCAATACGTGTTGATACAATGTGGCTGGTTTTAGTTATTTGGTTGCATTAATTTCTGTGAGCTGACGAACGATTATGTATACATTAGTTGTAAATAGCAGGTGATAGCAATTTATTGTGAGATATTAAGTTGAGAGTATTTTATTTGTAGTGGAGTGTAGTGGAGAGATTTGGGCGACTCTTAACAACGAGGTCTTGAGAGCCGAATATTTGCAATGTTTGTAAATAAAATAGGAAGTTATAAGTAACGTTTATTTAAGCATGCCCTCCATCGCTTAAAGAACCTGGCTGAGCCCACTGACTTCTGAAAGAATGTAACAGTATGTTGATTTGCTTCGTTGCCTAAAACGAAATTGCTATTGCGATTATTACATATTATGAAAGCATCTTACTTAGTTTTTAAACTATCCTTTGCAGTTGCAAATATTATTTTATAAAATTAGATAGGTATGAACTCCTGTATTATTTTTGGTATATTTTATATTGTTAGTTTGTCACCCTTGCATGTTTCATCAGTTGTGTCTGTTATTGTTATTTTAGTATTTTGTAATTTGTGGTGTATAGATTTTAAATTAATATTTACTGTTATTCATGTGGATATGAACGTATATAAGTATGTACGAAAGTACAAGTGTACATATACATGTATTTGTGTATGTACGCATGTATGTAAAACATATATATCTGTGTATTTGCATAAGTAGGTACTTATGAATGTATGTACGTATAAATGTATGTATGCGCGTACGTATGAATTTATTTGTGTACATATGCACGTAAGTATTCATCTAGGTTTGTACATATATATATGTATAAACGTATTTACGCATGTATATGTTTTTTATATGTATGTACAATGTAAATATTTATGTACCTATGTATGTAGCTATTTATGTATACACATATGCATATAAATATGTACGTACATACATATACGTAAGTACATATTTAAATATTGATGTATTATATGTATGCACATATGTGTAAATGTAATTATTTTATACCTACCTATGTACATAAATTTATGTGTACAGATGTACTTACTCACATGTTATGTGCATATACATATGTGTATTTATGAATGCACACTATCTATATGTGTCCATATAAGTTTCGGGAATGTAGGGAGTGTGGCCGAAAAGGATAATTGAGAGACCAGCACCTTCAATAAGTATATAGTACGTATGTACATGTGTACATATGTATGCATCTATATGTGCATATAAATATGTATAAATGTAAGTGTGAATTTGTAACTCTATATAAGATTGTATATTCGCAGGTATGTTTGTACGTATTAGCAAAAGTTTGAGTGTCTGCACGTACCGCATGCATGTACGCATGTGTGTATGTATTGGTACCCTGTTATTGGCCTCAGGATGTTGGGCGGCTAAGTAACGAGGTAAGAAATGTCGTCGCCGTAATGAGTGGAGCTGCACACGTGATGGCTTGCTGGTCAGGTTCAAGGGCAGCTGCTGTCTCAACACACAGACGCGCCTACGTGTTGGCGTGTACCACACGTCCTCGCGGACACAGAGGCCGCGGTGGCTCAGCGGCTAGCCTGCTCGCCTCTCACCAAGGCGAACCGGGATCAACCCCTGGCCGGGTTACCCCCGGCATTTTGCATGTCGGAATCGTGCCGGACGATGCCGCTGGCTGGCGGGTTCTTTTGGGGTTCTCCTGTTTCCTCCGCCCTAATATTCCGGCGCTGATCCATACTCACCTCATCAGCTCTCAAGACCTCCCTGTGAAGAACCGCCCAAATCTCTTCACTCTCTCACTCGTGGACACAGCTAGACACTAGGTCTCTAAGGACGACACCTGCTTGAGTCTTCACGGCACACTCAACCTTACTTCATACTCACGCAGCCGCCTGCCCGCACGTATTTTGCAGATCTGACTTCTAGAAGTGTGGAAGCGCTAAGGACGACCCAGGCATGCGCGTTACACCTCAGCGTTGCCTTTAGGCGCAAATTATTGAATTAACACGTTGTCTTCCCATCGATAATGCACCGAGACTTGCAGCGGATACAATTTAGTTTTATGACGTAATTATAAAGCAGTGTTTATACTTAAAAATTACAGCGAAAACACTCGATTAAACCATTTTTACAAGCAAAAGAAAACTGGCTTTGGAGATAAAGGGAGAACCTGAAATTGATATATACACTTGCAAAGTTACTTAAATGCTTCCCCTAAGCAGACATCATTCATGTTCTTTGAGCAGTTTTGTAACATGACGTTTTCTACCGAAGTTGTGCGCACCATCTGGCGGCCTCACCTTAAGGTTCCCGCCTACCTGGAGCTGTTTTCCGTCTTTGAGGCCGAAGAGTGTGGGAGCGATGAGTGATACACTGCCACGTATATCGGCTTGAAGAGTTGCTCAGTTCCACGTTCAAGAAATTCATTTTTTAAAGGATGTAGTTGCATCGGTGTTATGCCCAGAAAAATAGCCAGAGTTTTTAAATTAAAAATAAGGCATTCTTAAAAAAAAAAATTAGTTTTGTGTTTTACAGCTTTGTTATGACAGAGATAGTGGTAGAACCTAGCAGGTGTGATCTTAAGCGACAATAAAGGTGAAACGAGGCGTTGCTGGGGCTGTAACGAATTGATGTGGAGGCAGTCAGTCTGATCTATCGAGTGTAAAGCAAAGTTAAGCCTATTAAATTCCGTGTCCATCTGATTTGATGGTTATGGGTTGCAGGTTATGTGTGTGTGTGTGTGTGTGTGTGTGTGTAAGCACGCGATCGGCTCTAGGGTTATTTAACGTTTAGGAGAAATGTGTACAAGGAGGAAACTTCATCGTTCCCAAGCTTGATGGAAGTATGCCAGAGTGGGGAATGAATGATTTCTGGTCCTGTGTATTCATTGCAGCACCAGGTAGGGCTTAATGTCTCCTCGACAGCGGGGTCATTAAAGATGGAATATTCAGTACGCACAATCAGTATCAGAGGAAGGAATCAGACATGGCCTACGTTAAGGAACCATCCAAGCGTATCTCTGGAGTGATTTCGGGAAACTACGGAAAAAACTCAAATAAGGATGTCTCAGCCAAGAATTAAACCTGGGTCCTCCCGAATGCACGTACGGTGTTTTGTTACGGCAGCGCTTCCTTACGTTTCATAGCAGCAGGAGCGTCACCCCACCATCGCTGGGTCGTCTACAAATGAAGTATTTCGCCTCACAAACATTTGTGTGGATGTCATTCCTGGCCGCTCTACCGTAGAATTCTGATACTGGGGCATTGGATACCTAAGCGGGTAAGAGGAAAAATGTGAAATGTAGTGCTGGAAATTATCAAACTTCCCTCGATTGACGAATAGACCAAACCTATACTCCAAATTTGAGCAGATTTGTAATTTCGCGGGAAAATATATGCGTTTTGCGTGCATGCTTGATAATATCCTGCGAGCTGATGTAATTAAATATCTGAACTTACCAGTCAGAATGCTAAAAGATGAGATGTGAGAGAGAAGAGAAAAGAGAGAGAGAGAAAGAGAGAGAGAGAGCGCGATCTGTCACCTCTGGCATCAGACGAAAAACTGTGTGGAGGGTCGACATTGTTCCCATGAAATACTTTCCGCACTCTAGCATGCTCTGTTGGACAATGCTGAAAACAAAAGACAGTGATAAGGGAATAAGCGATGGTGAATAATTGGTCTGACCAAAGTGGTAGGGTGAGGGGTAACAGAATAAATATTCAATTTCAATAGTAAGTTTATAAGAAATAAAACGAAAAATGTTTTTGTTCGGTCTTAATTAAATATGTTAATACAATAAAAATATTGATTTAATGATGTATTCTTGTAGGTATACTGCTGATAATTTTTTTTTAATACGGATGAAAAATTACGGTTTTTTCTATAACTATAAATATGGGTGCCAACAGCTCACTTTGCTGCTGATTTGTCAGAAAGAGTGGGTACCAGCAGCTCGCCTGGCAGTGAAATCAAGGAATTAATGCCAACTATTTGTTGAAAATAGAATATAACATGGAGGGTGCCGACAGCAACACCTAAACTTTAAAAAACATAATGAAATATGGCTGCCGTCTGGTGGCTAAATAGACAACACGCCTAGTGTAAATTAATACACTAGCACCCCCTTGGTGATGAAAATATATGAAATCCAATATGGCGGTCGAAATAATGTGAGAGACAATCTCCAGTAATGTACAAAACAAATTACAAACGAAAAACCAAGACGGCGGACGGTGGCTGTGGTGCTTACCAAGATGGTGGACTACACCTAACAAGATGGCGGATGGCTGCACCTACCAAAATGGTGGACCGTGGCTGTTACGCCTACCAAGATGGTGGACTGCACCTACCAAGATGGTGGAATGAGTATGGGAGGAGGGGGTTTGGAGAACTTCCGGAAATTTTAGTTTTTTTTAAATACATTTTTTAAAATGTTTTTTTAATAATTTTAAATAATTTCTAAATATTTTTTAATACAATTTTTTTTAGATTTTTTTAAATTTTTGTTGTTAAAGGTTAAAGAAGGTCAAAGGTCAAGGTGATGTGGATTCAAGATCGCCTCCGGTCGACCGGAATGACAGCGCACGAACAGCTCTGGCTCTCCGTTCCCAGGTTTCGGTGTGCCAAAGTCCTCATAATTCCTCTACTACACCCCCTCCCCCTCATCGATCTAGTTGTTACGCCGCTGCAGTGTATATGTGAATACTATTAATTATTTTCGACAAAACTGGTATGTGATGAGAAGACTGTTGTTGAAGTGGTTGGGAACCTGGAGGATGTGTATTGTGAGTCGCCCGGCAGCGTGTTCGTTACGCAAGAGCTCAGGAAGGAAGCACGCTCAGTTTACAACGGTACAGTCGCAAGGACCAAATGGCACGGCCTTGCTAGTGCATACTTCCTGCTAGGAGAGCCTCCCTTCTCCCTGGACCAGCTCTTACACATGACCTCATGTCGAACCGGTCCACCACCCTCATGGCCGCTCAACTGTTCCGGCTAAAGACGTCAGACAGCCAGACTCCTTCCTTCACTTTTCAAGGACACGAACAACAAAATGTTACGAAACGCAGCAAAACGCAAATTACACGGCTGAGTTGCTCCCACGGATCACAGATAACCGGCACGAAATACTGGGCCGTGTGAAAGTACGGCTTTAAAAAAAATCCGTGTAAATTTTTTTACTAACGAGCTAGATTTTTTCTCACGGAGAAGGTTCAGAGCTGGTTGAGCAATTTATGATGTTTTACTTAAGAAAAACAGTTGTTCGTGACTGCTTATATATTACCGAAAATACGTTTAATGTCTCAGTCGCGAATATTATCAGGGTGGGGTAACTTGCGAATGGGGTGCCATACAATACGTTCTAATCACGTGCTTACTATTAAAGACAAAGTTTTTAAGGTTTATATAATTGGTAGTACTTAGTGAACAGGCTGTCTATATGCGTTTTGCGTTTTACAGTCATTATGCTATGTGTATGAATTAATGGCGCAGTAATAACAGAGTATTTGGTTTCAAGAATGATCTCATTTTACCCAGTGCAAAATCACGGTCCAGGAGAAGTGGGGAGGGGGAAGGCAATACTTCTAATCCCC
>NQII01002165.1:46353-127295 GCA_002778355.1 Clitarchus hookeri
GCCCACCCACAATGTTAATACTGAAGTCGTTGTGTGTCAGTGTCAGCAACGTGATACGAAAAGCCGTTCCATAAACTAACATCTTTTAAGAAATACATTTTTTTAATTACTGACAGATTCTAACCTTTTTAGTCATGACTAAGTGAACAATTAATTCGGACATTCGCTACTGCAGAGCTACGTCGCCAAGGTCAAAACAGAGGATAACGGTATAAACATACACGAGAACAAGTCCAAGACTAACTGCTGTCAACATACACCGAAGAGCCAAAAAACTGGTACACCTGCCCAATATCGTGCAGNCCAAAAAACTGGTACACCTGCCCAATATCGTGCAGGGCCCCCACGAGCACGCAGAAGTGCCGCAAGACGACGTGGCATGGACTCGACTAATATCTGAAGGTATGCAGGAGGCAATTCACACCATGAATCCTGCAGGACAGTCCACAAATCCATAGGAGTGCG
The DNA here is from genome assembly GCA_002778355.1 of Clitarchus hookeri. Taxonomy (NCBI): domain Eukaryota; kingdom Metazoa; phylum Arthropoda; class Insecta; order Phasmatodea; family Phasmatidae; genus Clitarchus; species Clitarchus hookeri. The sequence continues at coordinate 46,819 of NQII01002165.1, forward strand.
AGGCAGTGGAGATCTTTTCTGAACAGCACGTTGCAAGGCATCCCAGATAAGCTCAATAATGTCCATGTCTGTTGATTTAGGTGGCCAATGGAAGTGTCTAAAATCAGAAGAGTGTTCCTGGAGCCTTCGGTAGCAACTCTCGACGTGTGGGGTGTCGCATTATCCTGCTGGAATTGTCCACGTCCGTCAGAATGTACAATGGACATGAGTGGGTACAGGTGATCGGACAGGATGCTTANGTTGCACGTCTGTCACGTTTAATGATTCTCGTCAGTCGTCGTTTGTCCCGTTCGTTCACGATCTTTTTTCCGGCTGCAGCGATGTCGAAGATTTGATGTTTTACCGGATTCCCGATATTCACGGTACACTCGTGAAATGGTCGTACGCGAACATCCAAATGTTATCGCTACCTCGGAGATGCTATGTCATATCTTTCGTGCGCCGACTATAACACCACGTTCAAATTCACTTAAATCTTGAAAACCTGCCATTACAGCAGCAGTAACCGATCTAGCAACTTTGCCAGACGCTTGTTGTCTTATATAGGCGTTGTCGACCGCATCGCGTTACTCTGATTGGTTGCATACGCACGCTACACAAAAGTTTTTTTTACTCTCTAGTGTATATACTGGACGTTGCACAGAGTGCACTGCTATGCTCTAACTCCTACCAAACTAGACATCTGCAAGGGATACAATAAAGTAATATAGATGGATCAAAAATTAAAAGAGAATTTCATATCAAAATATGATTACATTCTTTAATAATATACTACATACATATCGTATACACATTGGACCCTAATACAATACGTCCAGCAACGTAAGAAAATGTTAAGGAGGAGGTATATATTAATGTAGAGGGAGCATGTTATAGTTAGGAACCCACCTGGTCTCGCACTGTGAACTCGCTGCCTTGAAGTAGGAATGTCGTCGTCTACTAGTTGTCTGGCCACTCGCCTACTGCTCTGCCTCGCAGTCCTGTCCACTCTCCTTGTGTATGCCGTCGCTGTTATGTCTGATTAGTTCCTGCTGTGCATTGCTGGGTAGGTAGGTACGTATGTATTCGAGCTGAACGTCTCGTCAACAGCGAGGTCATTAGTGAAAGTTGCTCAGGGAAGGGGGATATGGGAAGGAATGGCCATGGCCTTTGTTATGCATCCATCCCAGCATTCGCCTCGAGTGACTTCGGGAAGTCATGGAAAACCGAAACCGGGATGGCCGTGTTGGGAATCAAACCCGAGTCCTCCTGAATGCGAGTCCAGTTCGTACACTGGAGTAGGGGTCTCCTTACACATTTTTGAAGTTTCAGAGAAATGTCCTGATGTGTATTGGGTCCACATTTTCTGGTGCTGTGTGCAGTTTGCTGTTGAAATCTATGATTCCATTCTAGCTAGATGTTTTAGCTCCTAAGTTTTGTAAACTTGCCCGTGGCCTCCTCCACAGGTACTATTGCGAAAGGACGTGTACAATGGGGCCGTGTGAAACAGTAACTTACGTCGTACACAGCGAAAAAAAAAATTCGTTCGTTTTATTAATGTTCTGAAATGTGAAAATGCGTTGTACTGATATCTGAATACGCCTAAAAATAAAGCATTGATATATAACGGAACGAGTTATAGTTGTAATTTTTTTTTTAATAATTGCTGGATAATTGGGTTGATAGGACTTAACACAGCGCGACACGTGACAAGCTCACTGGTGCTGGCGGATGGGACAGCAGCAAGGATAACTTACACGTGGCGAAGACAAACCGGAGTTAGTTACTCACCTAGCACAAATTGTGCAGAGAAAGTTTCAAGACAAAAATACCATAGACCAAAGCTGAGGTATTTTCGTCTTCCGCTCATGTATTCGCCATCAGGTGCATTTCCGAGGTTTGCAAAATGTTTTAGCCCCGAAAATACGCTTACTGACTCGCCCATCGCCAATAGAACTGTAAATATCACTACAACAGTTTTGAACGCGTGTGCTTGGTTTTTCCAAAGACCCACCATTTTATATCAATAAAATATTTAAACTATGTTGAGTACTTTCCAGTTACATTGAAATGAGGCGAGAAGAAGTGTAGAACGTTTCAGAGAACTTACCTCAAATTATATCGACTTTTGTTTGAACAGTAATGTTGGCAGACAGGTTGTTCAGGGTCGGAACATGGATAATGGTTATATACATCCACATAGTACTACACTGTCGCAAGTACATTTAATACCACTTTTATGATTTGGTCATTGGTTGTATATCTATAATACACAAAGGAAAACTTTACACAAATTGCATGTTGCTTATTTACTAATTATAGTGAAAAGTATGCTTTCTTCAAGTTAATGTCCTTGGCTTATTCATATTCACACTGAGAACACATGTAGACATCGTCATCAAATTTATCATCAATATCCTCACAATTATAGTGATAAAATTGAAGTCAAAAACAGCATTGAACCCACTTAGTACCTGTGTTATTATTTTACATCGTAAGCATAGTTATGTCCACAAACAGAACACAATGAAGCATCGCCGCTGTCTCCACTTGACATTGGTCTGGCACTGTGCATAGGCCTAAGTCTACATTATAAACAAAGGTCAGTGTCATTTTCTGTGGGAATGGCTTCAACTTTGGCACACTGCTTTTTCTTGCATAGTTTTCTCCTCTCTTGAACTTTCCCACAGTATGGAGTGGAACCATGACTACAAGATGGAGCAGCATCACAGTTTAATGTTGGTGAAACTGTGTGCACCTCGGTAGATTGTGATTTCCTGCGAGAGTGCACACATTGGGTGACTCATAAGTAGGAATGGCTAAGAGAGGCTCATCCGAAATGTGTTGGCCTGCGCCTTCACCGGTCCTTCTGTCGGAAACAAGAGCGGGAGCTGTTGCCTCAGGGGCGATGACATTGCTGTTGAATGGGAACATCCGTTTTCCGAAAAATCAGCTATAATTGTTTGTGGCTTAAAACTCTTTTCGTGTGAAGGATTGAATAACGAATGGAAGTCATACCAACTGGGTGACTTTCCTGGATTTCGTCTCATACATTTCTCAAGTTCATTTCTCCAAGCTGATTTTAAGGAAGCAAAGATACTTACGTCCAGTGGTTCAGGGATGATCACTAAAATATTTTGTGTAATTACAAACATGTTCACATGTTTCAGAAAAAAAATTCGCCCTGGTTAGGTCATTTTTAATGAAAAACAGGCACGCAATGTGCTTGTTTTTTCGGTGCCCTCATTCTATGTGCACTTAACGAGAAAAAAAAACATGAAACGGGAAGGCCTATAAAGTTTTTTGAACCAGTTTACTTGTAAAAATCTACTTATACAACGTACACTTACATATTTCAGTATGAATGTTTTTAGTTATAAGATATGATTATGTGTATTTACCTTTTTATTGCAACATTTACTATGCAGTCGAAGAAAATACGCAAATAACGTTGCAAAACGCCCACTGCTTTTAACAATTGTACACCATCTGAGAAAATACGCGCGAACGAATTGCCATTGGATCCCTCCGAAAGAGAACATCCGACGCCATCTTTGAGTTTTCACGCAACTATTTACTGCTGCCCCCTAGGCAGTGAGATGCCAAAATAATAGGTGTCATGGAACAAAGGAACCTTACCCTACAGCCTCATTGGGCCGGTCACTACCTCCGCTGTAGCCAAACTACTTACATTCCATGGCACTAGCGGGCCTCTCAGTACTGGCAGACCATCTGGGCCTATAGAAACAGCTTATTCCAGATGTACAGACGGGAGAACAACCATCACAACACACCTCGGCCAATAGAATGCTACGTAATGAGAGGCTAAAGAGGAAGAAGTATGTCGGCGAGGAGTCTGGCTGACTTCGCAGTTCCATGTTGATTGTCTCCTAGTTAATTAACTACCCAGAGAAATACAGTTTACTTATAGCGTTTATTAGAGTAAGTGTATAATGATTATTATATTTATTCACATAATTATGACTGATGAGTTGTAACGTTCTTTTAAGATCTTGACAAACACTGGCGCAACAATGAAACTACATTTTAGCCAGTTTTATTTTCACTCGTAACGAAATTCTCTTTGCTTGTATACCAAGCGAGGTGGCGCAGTGGCTAACCTCTGGACTCACACTCACGAGGACCTTGGTTCGGATTCCAGTCCGGTCATCCTGATTCACATTTCTAAAGAATTAACGAGATCACTGCAGGCGAATGCTGGGCTGGGCTGGTCTCTTAGCACAGACCATGGCCGCTCCTGCTTCTCTCAGCAACTCGCTCCGTCTCTGATGACCTCGCTGTCGACGAGACGTTAAGCTCTATAATCTATTCGCCGTATCTTCCCACTTTCTGAATCAAACCTTTGATTACCTTATGTGTTTGGCTGTTTCTTAAATATGTCATGTATAACAACCTTTTTAATCTTCTGTTAATTTAATTTTTTTTTTTTGTAAAATCTGAGCTTTGCTTATTTTAACTATAAATTATATTTCATTCGTAACTGATATTGATAAAAATAGAGAGAAATCAGGTGTGTTGGTAATGCCTAGTAAGAGATGAGTTGAGATATTTGGGCTGCTCTTAACAACGGGGTCTTGAGATCCGGTGAGGATAAGGTGATAATGGAGCAGCGTCTGAATGCATGGGTGGGGAAAACGAGAGATCCCCGAGAAAACCCACCAACCAGCGATATCAGCCGGCACGATTCCCACGTGCGAAAATTCGGGAGCGACCCGGCCGGGAATCGAACCCTCTCTCTACTTCTTGGTGTGGCCGAATCATGTGTGGTACAGTCACAAGCAAAACGGCTTCTTACCAAGGCACTGGCCAAAAAAGAAATACCGACGGCCGCGGTGTACTTATCGCTGTGAAGTCTAGCGGGATTCTCAATGATAACGTGAACTTCGCACGATCCTACCTTCCAGGAATGAAAGTCCGTACATTAGATGTTCACAGGAAGTGTATGTAATTATGTACACTGTACACAGCAGAAAACATCGTCCAATACGGGAAGTAGCCCGCGTGTTGGGAGACATCGTTCCTCGTTTAGACTGTATTGCGTAGTCTCACAGACAGCTGCTGCAAACAGCATGCAACACAAACTCTTTGTTGTTGGTCCTGACACATGACAAGGCGTTATGCCGACAGCGCTAGTACAGTTCCAAACAAAACCATTTGTTCGTTGCAACGCACAAAATTACATTTTTATGTAGTCTGAAAAAAATTAAGCACTATTAAATCTTAAGTCGTTTTAAGTCTTCATACTAACGTTATAATTTCAAAAAGACTCAAGATATTATATTTACTCTACATAGTAAAAAATTGAGTTAGTTTAGTATGTTATATTTAAATACTTCCGTATCCTCAGTTTGTGGAAACCCCCAATCTTCTGACAATTAGTTCATTTTTACGTAGTAATTCATAATTATGAGATACACAACAAATGTATGTGGTTTTCAAAAATTCCTTTTTTTTTTTTTTTTTTTTTTTTTTTAAATAATCTGCCGTCTTTTGATTAAGGTACTTGCAGCACTTAATAGTAAACGGATATGATATATATTTACGGTTTAAAAGCTTCATTTACTTTTCACGTTTTAACTCATTTTACTTTACAGAATTGTTTGTGCCAAAATTGGGTTCCGGCAAGTATGTTGTACTAATACCGCACTTGCCACAGAAATCATTAGCGTATTTACAAGCTCTATTTCCGAGCATGCACACTCGTGGCTCGATTGCTATACATCCAACTAAACGAAATATATTACTGGACCTTAAGTATTTTGTTGGTGCTATAAATTCGGATATTAAAAATATCAACATTACATAACTAACGAAAAGATGTGTTCGCTACAAACAAAGTAGTTATTAACTGGAATACATAATTAAAGTAGCCGTATCGATTTGTGGACCACACGTGAAGTAAACACATGTCGATGAAGTCGATAACTTAAGTTAGCGTTTAGCATAGCACTTTAGTTTTAAATACTTTATTTATAGATGTTACATGCAAGAACAGCTTGTTTGTGTAACAAAACACCGCCCGACCTGAAGTAAAATGAACACATTCAAGTACTGTATATTTATTTGGTGCCAGAAAGTAAATACTTCTGCCGTGTGGAACTGCGATGATTGCTCGTGCACTGCGGGTTCCCAATTATATCTGCGTGCTTGAGAACACCCACGCGTATTTGCGCTAGGATGATCTCCAAGAATACTTGTTGACTTGCAGTTTTCACTTGTACTTGTGGGCCTTCTGTAGATACGTGACCTTGAAGGGTGTGTTACAATGCTTACTTGACTTCTTTGTAGTCCTCGTGCGTACAGTATTTACATACTTGCGACCTTCACTTCCAGTTTTATTTCAAACTCGCCTGTAGTCGACCTATATATATATATTTAGGTGTTGCCAAACCAGTATCAGAACGAGATATTAAACACGTGCCAGGACCTTGTTCGGTCCGCTTATACTTGCAAATGGAAGCTGCAGTCTACGTGTTGTGAGAAAGAAAGTGAATCTCTTCCACGTTCGACGTCTTTCATAAACGATTCTTGGAAAGATGTCGTGGCTGAATGTTGTTCATCCAACTGGACAAGGCCACAAATGTAATGCTGAGTAAAGTTGTAAATCATTTATTTGAAAGACGCGTTCTGCTTTATTATTTACTTCCGTTAATTCTAGATGCAATAACACATCCATTCAAGAAAAGTTAGGAGTGGATTAACTTTATCTAGTACTGCAGGAAAAAATGTTATACTGGTTTTTGCCATAGACTAAAGATGAGGTAGAGCGATCTCGCTGGCTGCGCACAATCAGTCTCCGTGTCCCAATACTGAACTGCTTCTCTGCCAGCACGACGAGTAGCAAATACGGCGTGGATTGGATCTGAGGTTAGAACACTGATTAGTAAACAAGTGATTTGCGATGTACATAAAATTCCTCTAACCAATTTGTAACGCAGTTTGATTAAATTCAAGTTGGTAAAAGTATTTTATTAATATAAAAGTGCTTGTCATTTTTAAATTAAGATATAAACAAACACATTCATCAGTGTTAACCATGTGATTGACAGTTGTTCTGGTTTGAGGTAGGTCAATGTTGGATACATGTGCAGAAGACATACACTGAGTGGCCAAATTATTATGACTACTTGACACTTATACGCAGATCGGCCATAACTTCACGTTGTTGCCGTTATAGGGCGAGATGGCTATAAAAAGGGAACGCAGGACAAGTGAAGCATCAATTGCACTTTGTTGCTTGCGAAGAAATGGGCAAAAAACGTGATTTAACTGAGTTTGAACGCGGGGTGATTGTAGGCACTCGAAGCGTCGGAACAAGTTCCAGCAAAACGACTGCACTTATGAAGTGTTCGAGAGCAGCAGTTATTAATGTTTACAGAGAGTGGACTTCCAAGCAGAAAACCAGGTCTCAACGTCAGGCTTGTGGTCGTCACAGGCTACTGAATGCTCGATCTGAAAGGAGACTTGCCAGAGTTGTTCATTCCATCATAAGAGCAACAGTACGTCAAATTTTGGGGAATCTTAATCAAGGAGCAATTGCGAAGGTCTCTGAACGAACTGTCCGCCGCACATTACACCGTATAATGGTGTACCCTGCCGGGGATGGATACTTCCAGCAGGACAATACTCCCTGTCATAAAGCTGGCATTGCCCTCAGATGGTTCGAAGAGCATGAGAGAGACTTTACCTTGCTTAGTTGACCTGCACAAACAACAGATCTCAATCCAATTGAGAATCTGTGGGATGAGATCGATCGGGGCATCAGGCAGCTGGATCAAGTATAATCAAATCTTAAGGAATTGTAAAGTGCAATTCTTCGGATATGGTCTCAAATTCCTCATACCACCTACCAACATCTCATAGAGTCAATGCCAACACGAATCCATGCAGTATTAAGGGCAAAAGGTGGTCCAGCATTGTATTGAGGGGGTGGTCGTAATAATTTGGCCACTCAGTAGATAATCGGTTTACCTCATCTTTTGTCTATGTTTTTGCTTTCCACTCACCACAATCCTATCGGTCCACACACCACCAGACATGCCCACTGTACTGTACAACGTTGATTATTGGCTTGTTACTGCTCAGCAGCATACAGAGTTCATTCTGTCCCAGTTTCAGAGTACTTAAGGGNGCCCACCAGACATGCCAACAACGTTGATTATTGGCTTGTTACTGCTCAGCAGCATACAGAGTTCATTCTGTCCCAGTTTCAGAGTACTTAAGGGTCCCCTTGCATGCATCGTTTTTCTCCTTTTTTGGCTGATAAGCGCGGGAGCTATAAGGGTCACACAGGCACGCGCTACAAGAGTGCAATCGCCACTACGCGCAGGGCTCTGGACTGGCGTGCAGTGTTCTCGTAGTGCTGCGTATGCCTAAGGGACTTCAGTGGTGACCCTATACATGTATTGATGAGAAGTCTGTATCAACAACGTAGTTTGGCTTAGTGTCCAGCTAGTATGTTTTAAGATATGACAGTCTGAAAAAGCTGTTTTTAACCATATTTGAGGGTTCCAAACTAATATTTACAGCACGCGTGGTAACTTTAAAGTACCATTCCGTCCTCATCTGGGGTATGATATCTTTCGTAGGTTAACATACTGAGGGCACGTATAAGAGCTTCGTACAATAAAACAGAATTTCAAACACTCACCATTGCAGTTCAAGCGCCAGGCAGCTTTTTAAGGCCCGAAGGCCAGCACACCCCCCATCCTCCCGCACTGCAACTGTACTCGGATGAGTAAGACAGTGCACGGCACTTTCTCCTCTTGTCTTTTCGGGCCATTCACTGTTCTTTGTGCCTTATCTCGGTATTCTACCGGTTTTATATTTAAAAAACCTGTTCTCCGCGCTAATCTGGGATATTCCGACTAACGTATTTTTGAAATCCTTTACCTGAATACCCCATTATGGGTCATCAGAAATTTGTTCTCCTTGCCACTTATTGAAGTCTTCCAGCCTTCTTCCAATTTTAGTGGCAAATTCGTTCCAGATCTTGTGGAGAACTTAGTTCGTCATAATATTTCCCATCTCCAAGTGAATGCCCTTCTCTTGTGTGGTCCCTTTAAGCCATGTTCTGGTGTCTTCCGTCTTCAGACAGTCCTTTACTACATGTTGGACAGAGTCGCCCACTCCACAGACCTCGCGCAGTGGAGAGTGCACAAGTCGCAGGCTGTGAAGCTTGGCCTTGAAATTCTCATGGCCAGTGTACAGCTGCATACTGTAATGGTTGATCCTGATCCATTTGCAGTTCATTCTGGCTTCGACATTTGGATCAACTCATGCGTATATCGGCCTCGATCCGATGCATCCCATCTCTCTTGCCACTGGTCCATAATTTCTTGCATTATTTCGCATTTGTCTTCCTTAGACAGCGTTGTGACTGGCGCTCTCTCCCCCGCAAGCCCTCCGTACCTGACCAACAGGTCAGTTGGCAACACACCAACTAAGACAGGGAGCGACTCTTTCGGGACAGTTTCATATGCTCTCGCTACGGTCAGCAGTGCCGCCCTCTGAGCACCAATGAGCTTCCTCTTGTGCCATGTTAGTTCGGCCCTGCGGAACCACATCACTGCACCATACGTAATTATCGCCTCAAACACAGCACTATACATTGTCCTGAGTGTTATATAGTTCAGGCCCCAACTAGTGTTTCCGATTCTCTTTAATTTCTGGAAGATCACAACGCTCTTCCTAGAAATGAACTCAATGTGTTTGAGGAAGCTCATTTTGTCATCCATGATGACTCCCAGGTACTTAAACTGATGCACATTTTTTACTGGGTTCCCTCCGAAGCGCACTGTTGGTGGTCTCTTAAGTTTTCCTTTAAGCATCATGGACTTGGTTTTCTCAATGGAGAATTTTAATTTCGCAGTTTCAGCCCATTTCCAGATGCGCCAGGCAGGCAGAACACTGAAATATACAGACGTGAATCAGCCGTTTATTCCGCGGACTACAGCCACACATTTCAGCAAAATGGCGTTACTGGCCAGCAACATGTCGGAACGCCATTCGCCAGTCAGCATACTTACCAACCGGCAGTCCAACCAATAAGGAACATGCAGTAGCCAACCAGCCGCAAGGCCTGTTGCCAGATCCTAGCAACGACCAATCGGGGATCGGGTACGCACACATCAAAGGAATCGCCGCGCCATTTTCACCTCTGTGTATTTGTCTATTCTGTGCCACAGTCAGGTGTCTTAAATTGTGTAAAAGTATTTATATTCAATCATTGGCGGTGTAACTAGTGGGCCAGGGGAGGTACATGACCTCCTAATAATATGCTGTAAGGGTCAGTTTCTCACAAGAAATAAAAAAAACTGTTTTTTAGCTGCCGGATCTTTAAACACACTAGCCGGTCACGAAGGAAACTTCGATAGACCCCTGCATTGAACTTTGCTGCACACTTTCCACCAATTAAGTGAGAGTGTCACCACTGAAAGTCCTGTAAGTACACGCAGTACAAGAGTCCTGCGCGTAGCGGCGATGGAGCGTCTGGTTAGTGTGGCAGTATCGTCCTTATCGCTCCCGCGCTTCTCGGCTTCAAACTCCAGGCAGGCAACGCTCCTTAAATATGCACAGAAGCAGCGAAGGAAACTGTAGGCCTTCCTCTTGGCTTAAGTAGTTACCCACAAATTCTGTTCGTGTAGCCAGTGAATATGATTAAATGTAGAGTACTCCAAAACCGCTAAAAACGGCCTTTCCAAGGCGCTGTAGCTCAAAATGCACGCATCAGATACATACAAAACTACTATAGGGGCCTGCACTGAACCTTCCTAAAGACTTCCCACTAATAAAATAATATGGTCACCGCTGAAAGTCCCATAGGTACACGCAGCACGACGAGAACACTGCACGCCAGTTCAGAGCCTTGCGCTTAGCGGCGATGGCGTACTTGATGCGCGTGGCAGTGTCGCCCTTATCGCTCCCGCGCTTCTCGGCCTAAACGTGGGAAACAGTTCCAGGTAGACGGGGGCCTTAAGAAGGTTATGTGTTCCATCTCATTGCAAGCGCCAATAGCTCTCTCAGTACGTGAGATAAATAGATCATTAATTCAAGGTTTCCTTATTAATTCCGAGGAATGCAAGTTGGGCTAATTTTGTAAAGAGAATTCTCATTTAGTTAACTTGTAAGAAATTGCCATTGTGTTATATTTGTAGGGTGTCCAGCGGAAATGCACACACACACTTAAAAATGTGTGGCACTTTCTGCATAGTGTACCATACTTGTTGGGGAAATTTTCTTTATTAGGTGTAAAACAAAAAAATTTTACCACTTATGCCAAATTAAATATTAACACAAACACAATATAAAAGCAAAATGATCCGGAGAATCCTGTGTTAATGTCGTCTACGCTAATAACATAAGCAAGCCTGTCTTCAAGGTGTGTGTACATCGTGGTGCGTGGCTGCGTACACTCGGAGCAACAGTCATCCCACTAACTTGTTGGCTATTGTAGCATTTATGTTTGTTTGAGAACGTTCATTTAGGCTGTTCCCGCACAATAGCCTCACGCAGGTCGCACATATATGGCTATTACTGGGCTTCCAAAATTATGTATTCCTCGTAGAATTTTATCCTGAACCATGGGACAAATTTGACTACTTTGAAGTCTAATCAAAATCAACATAAGGTATTTATTGTAGTTACTTGTTCACTCCAAAGTTACCAACCGAAAATTGACGCAGTTATAGTAGCAACGAAACTCCATTAAGAAAGTGGAGACAATTCCTTAAACCATTTTAAGAAGCATCACTGGTTATCATATGCAGTTCACTGTAATCAAGTGTGTCTGTTCTAATTTTTAAAATACTATGGAATATTTAAATGTAAATCTTTTTTCAGTACAGGAAAGAAAGTCATTAGCTATTTTATTGCCCATCCGTAAACTTGGTTATTGGAATACAAATGTGGTCGTTGAAAAATGTCAAATCGCTGTAAGTATTCCTCTGTTGATGGTATTTATTCTTGTGTAAAACAGTGTTTTAAACTATAGCGACAATGCTGTATATTTTCTGAACTGATTACTATATTGAAACCCTGTAGTGACCGCTTACAATTCAGAGGAAACAGAAGCTTGTCTATGCTACTCTCGAACGCCGCCACAACGCTTCCTTGAGGCCAGTCGTTGTGCGGGTTAGAGTGAGGGCAGAGTGCAGCACACTTACTCTGCAATGGGACGGCCTGCACAAGATGGAGGCGATGCCGAACCGCCCAGGGACAGCCGGAGCAAGTAGCGGGCGACCGGCACCTGCAAGGGGTCCATCCAGACGAAGTGCAGGAGCTGATGGCCGTGTCCAAGGGATTGACGTCATTCCACATGAGGTTGACCAGTTGTCGTCTGTCTGGACGAGGCCTTGCTCAGTTTCGCCACTTTCAACACAAGTACTGCTTCAGCTGCTACTAGGATAAACGTGTCCCCACTTTCTACAGGATGTGTCAATATAAGTTACACGCTCTTGTAAAAGGTTACTGTAAACAATATAATATTTTTATTGCTATTCAGCATACACATTTATGCAATAGACATAGTCCGTATTCAAAAAACACAGTTACTTTATTATAACATTAGATTACAGATTCTGAAATAAAACATTATTTACGATCGTAAAATGGGTTTAAAACTAGCAAAGTCTTTTAATTTCGTTTTAAAAACATTGCAAGGTCATAAATTAGTATCACCGTGTAATCTTTTAAAAAATTAATTCCCCACAACAGAAAGGGAAACCTGTTTCGTATTGTTGGTGGTAAAAGTTATAATGGCGACAAATCATTCTGGAAAAGTGTTAATTTGGTTTCGAGTGGGAGTTAATATGAGATAGCCATATGCGACGTTCTTCGCGTGAGGATGGCAACCAGGATCGTGCAGCGGCGGGGGAAGTGAGCTGTACTCGGCGGCTTGTAATACTGCATCCCCGCGTCAACTTGGTGTAAGCTCCATGAGTCCGCTCGCAAATGTTCAACATTCTGGTGGAACGCTGCTTTCATCTACAGATAAGAAATTACTCTTTTTTAAACTATTATCACGTATCTTACTCTTTCCGTCTCTTTACTCACCGCTACTGCTTGAGTGTATAGACTCTTCAATTTATTTATGACCTGAAGAATTTACTATATTGGGAAAGTAACATTTTGTATGCTCAGATATATTTAAAGACGTGATCTGTGATTATATATATGGTTTTACAGAGATACAGTATAAAATAACATAGACTACATTCACGTCATATAGTGGAATTATTTTCTTCTTTATTCCATTGGTATATATATTAGTTATTATCCATATGTGTGAACTCACTTTGTTCAGTCAATTTTATCCAGTATTAAACGCAACTAACTTTCCACGTAGGAAAATCTCTTAATATATAATCAAATAATAATCCCAGCTATGTTATATGGATGTGAGATATGGGGACATGCCGCAGATTTCATAATTAAAGACCTACAAATCATTCAAAACAAGTGCCTGAGAATAATAGCTAACCAAAATAGATGCACTACTGATAAAACTATCCATGAAATATTATAAATAAAATACATTATATAAATAATCGCAACAAAATATAAGAATTTGAATAATAATCTAGCAAATCACGACAATCCAAATATCAAATTCCTTGGTAATTATGATTCCACAGGAGTAAGAAAATTCAGAAAAGAAAACCTTAATTACACTGAACACGACACAAGTGAGAATGGGCCCTCACGCTGATTGGCCAGCCAATCAGAGCGCGAGGCACTTCCAATAAAACTGGTCGCGTGACCGAAAACCCGCAGTCGGGGAGCAGCCAGCGAGAAGGTAGCGGCTGCACCGCGCGCCTACAAGAACCTGCAGATCTTCAAGGCAGCGGCACTGCCGAGTAGTTCTTATTAGAGCTGCTCGTGGAAACGAAAGGCAAACTAGTGTGGCTAGCCTAGTTCTTGTTAGAGCTACCGCACGGCCCAGGATCGGCGGTCTGGTGCAGTAGAGTACGCATGCCGACTGCGCCCAAGTATGCACGACTCACATCGCAATACATTACAAAGTAAAAGCACACACGCACAAACAAGGCACAGAGGTGCACTATTTGAGGGGTCAACTGCGTGGGTTCTCGGGCAAGGAGACCTGACCTGCCTCAACTCCGTTCGAGAACCAGGCCTATGGGCACACGCATTAGTCCATGGGATAGTGCTCAAGGGGGCAACCTATAACACTCAATCGTAATAATCATTGCATAATTCAGTGCATATCACTTAGATTTCACAGAAAATACTATGCATATCGGTTAGTATAAGTAGAATATAAAATAATTCAATTATAATAATATGGGGAAATGTTTTTTTAAAGAAAAAAATTGAAAATGAAAAAAATTATTAAAAAATATATATACATATACATATAATATAAATAAAAACAAACAATAAAAGAAAACATAAAAATATGTATATGTATTATGTACCCAAAATGATGCACCGACTTGATAGTCTGCTTCAGGTCGGGAAGAAGAGTATTTCCTGGAACCGTGGCGGGGGGTGGGGGGTCCCTGCTTTTACTAGATTCTGAATACAGTCTGGTACCTAGGGCCCCTCCAGCATACTGACATTAACAATGATTTCTAAATATCACTACACGACCACACGATGAAACGTAACCCGAGGGCTGCTCAGGAGACTAGGGACTCACCTACACATGATATGCGAGATTAATTAGCACACTTGAACACAACAAGCCAACATGTTAGACAGACCTCATGACACTGACGTTCACTGCAGCCGGGAGGCTGGAGGGGAGCTTCACTCCCCCGCCGAACACAAAAACACGTGATTATACTTTTAAATAGGCAACACCAATAAACAGCCTTAATACGGTCCGGCGCCCAACAAAACACAGTTACACGGCGCCCCAGTGATCTGATTAAGTGTCGGGGTGCATTTGTTTTACAAACACCCTGTGAGTTAAGGGAGTCTAGGCTCCCGGTCTCACGACGCCAAGGCCATTCCGTGGCAAATGAGGGTTCGGCGGTGTGAAATCTCTTTGTTCAGTTGGAATTTATATAAGGTTCTGACCCTGAGTACAGTTTGATTACACGAATAACTTTCATTTTTGTGTGATTCGCTTAGTGAACGTACAGTAGCTCTCTCATTAAATATATCATAAGTCTGGTACAGACTTCCATGAAACTGCTCGAGTCCCAGTTATGAATAATCTTAAAACTGTTCATAGCGAAACAGTATGCCATTGGGCACTCTGAGTGCTGCTGACGTAATGTTACGTCACCTGAACGTAACTAAGTTGTATGCAGTTTGCCGTGACATTGCGACGTTTCACATTCCTCGAAGACAGACGAAGAGTTATTACTTCACCAGCAGTTTTCATAAGGTTCTTCTGAAACGTGATATTATGTCAGCATCATTCAAAATATAAAACACTTAAATGAACAGGATGGCTTGGATATTATTTTTCGTATGAAAGAACACTTGGTTGGGAGACTTTCAACTCGGCACTATAGTGTCAGAGAGCCGGCCCGTAATGAAACTTATTTAGTGCAGTAAGGGCGTGAGTACAGTCTTGTGAGAACCAATAGGACTGTTGTAAATGGCGAGCCGGAGACCAACAGTCGTGGATACAGAGGACTTGCTTCTGGCGTGTGCTACACTCAACGTGTCAGGTTTTAAAAAAAATTATTATTATTATGTTCTCGTCTTCAAAAACTAAGAATTTTCTCCCTAGGATAAGTAATAGTATACAATTTTTGAGAAAATGACTCTCACTTCCAACGCAATATGCAATGTCGTAGTTGCGTCAGGATTTTCAAAATAATTCAGCTTCGATAAACCATATTGCAATAAAATGTTAGTTCCAATTTTAGTTAGGCTATCTTGAAATATTAGGATCATGGTGTTTATCACTACATTTAATCATATTCAGTGGCTACACGAACAGGATTTGTGTGTAACTACTTAAGCCAAGAGGAAGGCCTACAGTTTCCTTCGCTGCTTCTGTAGGAAGCGATAAGGACGATACTGCCACGCTCACCAGGCGCTCCATCGCCGCTACGCGCAGGATTCTTGTACTGCGTGTACTTACAGGACTTTCACCGGTGTCACTCTCACTTTATTGGTGAAAAGTCTGCAGCAAAGTTCAATGCAGGCGCCTGTCGAAGTTTCGTTCGTAACCGGCTAATGTGTTTAAAGATCCGGCAGCTAAATAACAGTTTTTTTTAAAGATATTCGAGGGCTTCAAAACAATATTTATAGCGTGCGTGTTATCTTCAAAGTGCCATCCCTTCCTCGTCTAGAGTATATTTTACTCCCATAGAACAACTTGGTGAGGACACGTTGAATAGTTGCATTAGACAACCCGGATTTCAAACTCGCTGCAACACAGTTCAAGCGGCAAACACGTGAGCCCTTGAACCGGAGCTTTATGTTCCTTGTGACAGCAGTTACGCCGCAGTGTTAGGCGATTATGAATGGCGAGGTTTCGAGTTTCACTTCCGGTTTAGAAGTGAGTTTTAAGTTATTTTAGCATCTAGGTCAGCCCCTGGTTAGCAGAAAGTTATAAAAACATAGGCGTAAAATTACACAAATAAATTTTGAAAATCTTAAATTAAACTTTATATTAGCTGATTTTATTACTTTTTGGGGACTTGTTTGCCTTAAACATATTATTTCAATAAAACTATTAAAGCAGCCACAATTTCTATACACATTAAAGTTTTCTTTAAAGTATACTGCTGTTGTATTTTCTCCACTTATACGATTTAACTCAAACTATAATTATCGGATTTACGTTATACGATATTTATTTAAGAAGTTCAGTAACTTTTTACTGCTATTTTACTGTCTTCTACTTCTTCCTCTGAAAGTACGATGTTCAGTGAACTGTAGTCCATTATGTAACCTTTATAATCAGAATTCAATTAAACTGCGCAGTACCTTTGACACCTGCCAAAGCTGAGGTTTGGACGTAGGTGTTGTAATCTGTTCTGTGGCGTGAGGCGCCATCACTTAATACTAGTCCTCAGTGATCGGGCGTAGGAATGATTCGACACTGTAGTTTAATGGTCCAATTCACTAATGAATGAATACAGGGTAATTCATATTTCACAAATCGAGGTTTTATTGTTGCATGAACATGTGAATTGATACATGAGCCCTTGAGACAACTCCCTCCCTTTTCTACGTATGCTCCGTACAATTCGCGTCGTAAAAGGGGGGGGGGGATCTTCGTCGCACTTGTTGGATTATTATAAACGATCCTTCACACTGCGGGATAATTACTAAAGGTCCTTCACACTCGCTGGATGACTGTACTTATCTGGCTTGCTGTGCTGGTAGTTGTTCTTGCAGATGAGGTCCGGTGAGCTGGAACTGCCCTCGTCCTGTCACGGGCGCCTCGGTGACTCGTCACGACGTCCCTCCTTCTCGGGCCGACGCAGGACTCTGCGTCTGATGGCGGCTGGCTGCCGTTCTCGTCTCCTGCGGAATCACTCCTCCCTCCCGGAATCTCGTCGGCCGACTGCGATGTTTCCTCGGACTCCTCCGGTTTTGTAGGCCCTCATTGCCATATTAAACTGCCCCGGTTTCTCCAGGTAGCCGCGGACCGCCCCCCTGGGTAATCAACCGCGGGCGTGTACTCCAGCTCTCTACTTGGGTCCAGCGCCCGCTGTTTTGTTCTGGTTTACCAGTTTCAGCACTCCGTTCTGTCCGTGCGGAAATAATTGAAAAGGGGCCTCTCGTTGCGTTCGTCCAAACGCTCTCTCGGTTTTTATTGTGGTCGAAAGCCTGGGACAAAGCACAGCCTGGCGAGGTCATAAATACGTCTCGCCGTTCCTGCCTGCTCGCGGAGTCTGGCGTCTGCCCTTCTATTCTAGCTGGAGGTTTGTTGTTTGTTCGGCGTTGTGGGAATACTTCGGGATCTCCCCCTGGCCGCTGCCTTCGTGTTCTTCCCGCTGTCACCTGATTCCACACCGTGACGCTATTCTCCCGCATGTCCGCCTTCCCATGCAAATGGTCGTCTTGTAGGGCCGATCTGGCGCCGTTCCTTTCGTCCCGGCTGCCAGGCCCTAAATCCTGATTGGTGTCGTTCGCCTGCGAGCTTCGTTAGAGCGTGGTACGGACGAATAAAATATAGGGACGCTGNTTGGTGTCGTTCGCCTGCGAGCTTCGTTAGAGCGTGGTACGGACGAATAAAATATAGGGACGCTGTGGGCGTCACCTTTACTGACTTTAAAAAAGAATTAAGAAGACAAAGCATAGAAATATTTTCAACCAATTCGATCACGCAACACATCCGTTACTGTTTCTTGTATTGTTAGTTATTGTGTTGTCTTCTTTTTTTTGTGTCGGTCATTCTCTGACTCAACCGCATTTCCTGAAACACAACCGATTTTTTTCTCTACTGTTTCGTTGATTTTTCGTTTTTACCTGTGTTATTTCTTTGTGAGGACTCATATGTGTATCTTACCCCAAACCCTAGGAGAGAGCAATTTTTTTCTCACATATAATCACATTTTTTTTTTCCGGTTGATTTTCGACGACTGCGTTACTAAAATAAATTTGTTTATAACGGGACATCTTTATTTAAACCAAATATATGGTTTCATATTTTCTTTTCCTTCTGTTTTGCCTAACTATACTGGGTGAAATTATTTGTATTTTTGTCATGTGGTTTCTTTAACAGCTGTGTTGTGTAGTTAACGGAGGAGATGGAGAAAGTACACTAATAAGCTGTTAATGGTTAATTGAACACATTTTAAAATCAACATTTAAAAATATCACTGCCCTTTCTGCATGTTTCTTAACGTGCTCACTGGCTGGCTTGCACCCAGTAAATTTGGTAACGTTGGAGGAAAAGTAAGTGAGCAAAGAGATTTGGGGGTTTCTTAACATCGAAGTCTTGAGAGCCGATGAGAGTGAAGTGAGGTGAGTAAGGAGCAGCGCCGAAATGAAAGAGCGGGGGAAGCGAGACGAGAAAACCATCCGACCAGTGGTATCGTCCGGCACGATTTCCACTTGTGAAAATCCGGAGTGAACAGGCCGGGGATTGAACCCAGTTCGCCATGGTGGGAGGCCAGCAGTCTAACCGCTCAGCCACCGTGGTCCCTGCATGACCTAATACGTTTGCAGTAAGCATCGCTGCGATAACGACTCTCTCCATAAGCATAGATATTTAATGCAGTTGGGATTGATCATACAGCCATAAATTTCATACTGTTGTGCGCTATGTTTTGTGCGAGAATACCTTATTACAGTAGCTGCAGGGATAAGTTTTTTCTCGTGGAGGTGACCCATCCGAAGAAGTCGATGGCACTGCTGGTACCATTCCTATATGAGTAATGGCACTATTGTAGGCATCCCACCCGAAGAAGTCGATGGTACTGCTGACACCACACACGAAGAAGTCCATGGCATGGCCGTAGATCCCATTAGCTCTGTAATGTCCGAAGGCATCACAGTAACTGAATATGACGTCGACTGTAAAAGCTAGATGAGACGATCCGTACCTCCACACGTTTGTCGAAGAACTGCTGATCCTCTACCAGGAACTGTTATATATAATGATAGAACCCTCCTCTCTTATCTTCTTGCCTCGCGCCCTTTCTATTTCTCTCCGAAACACTCCCTGTTCCAACCTGAAGGAATGTGTGCATTCCCAGATCCATCTGTGCGAATTCAACCTACATCAGTTTTACACCAATACATAAATAGGTTATGTAGCATAAGAAGTTTGCGAATTTTCTTTTTTTAAGGGTTCTTTAAGGAAAAAATGATTTTCTAACAAGTGATTGTAAAAAACAATAATAATTAAATGGTTTCACACACACACAACTTGTTATGCATATATATACATAAACGCCATAACACAAAACAAATTTCAGTCTCTTTTAATTATTTAAATTGTTCTTCGGAACTGATATCGGGGTGACTTCTTGTATAGTCGTAGGCAGCAGATTTATGGTCCAAGGACGGGGCACACCATTTGCGCAGGAACTGTGCATTCCTCCACGCACGTGTCCAGTCAGGTTTCGACCTGTCGCAGACATGGCAATGCGAATCGCCGTAAAGTTTCGTAAGCTTGCGAAGCGATGGACAGCCGTGCTTGAACTGCAAATCGATGATTCCAATTTCGCTTTTACACAAGTCGTTGAACCATTAAGGTTTTTGCTCGGACCCCGCCACATAAGCTGGTCCTTGCAGATACTGCATCAGCAAGTCGCTCAGCACATTTCTCACTTGGTGGTACGGAATATTGCCTTCGTCGCACTCCAGTTCGTGGCGGTACTTGGTTAGCCAGTCGTTCGTCTTCTTGCTTTTCCCGTCTAACTGTTTCCACGAATAAGGGGTTCGGAGGAGCATGTGTACGGTGTACCATCGTCGTCGTAGGTCACTGCGATCTTCTTTAGCATGAAGCTGCTCTGGCTCTGGAAGCCTTGCAGATTACAGTACTTCCTGCTACTCTCTATGCTCGAAGTCGACTAAACAGATATCGCTTACGCTCCATCGTATTTATACCCTCGGAGGCATTCACGAAAGTATCTCGACGACTTTGTCTCGACAATTGTACAATGCGAGTCGGTCGTGAAGTATCAGGCTCAAAGCATTTGTGTTGGCACGAATATTTCCATGTGTAGTGAATTCTATCCTGCAGTCGATCACATTCGAACTGATACACTCGTCCTGTTTACTCACACCGAACACTCTTGGAGGTATCTGAGCTCAGTATTGAGGATTGGGTGTGCCATAATATGCATTTCGGAATTGAGCATACATTTGATATGCCAGCAGGTGTTGGCAAATTTTCAAAGTTCATGTTCATGTGAACGTATGGATAGCTTTCGCTATTCAAATATATTTTCACATTTTCTATCTGATGTGTCGAATTCCGAACGGCTCACTCTCACATTGTGCTGTCTTCTGGTCTGTTGCCTGATGTTTCTCGGTGGCAAATCTGGACATCACCACTCAGTTTATGTGTGGGCTTGCAGCCAAACTAGGGCAGGTATCGAGATTGCACGACCTGAAAGCCACATCGATGTTTTTGCCATCTTCCACATTCTTCAGTATATTGGTGCATTCGGTAGAACCCAGCTGAACGCGAGGCAGCTTCCATTCGATAGACTGTAGCTTCAGTTCCGCCGTCTCCAGGTTGCCCCCCATATCCACGATGGTATCTGCGTGCATATTGGCTAGGAGCAGTATCAGGTTCTGCTTCGAATTGATGATAATTCGTTTGTAGTCTTCAGCGAATCGTAGCAACGTTGCTAGAGGAATGCAGGCTTCGAATTTTCCTCCGGGATATATAGGAACACTGTAGTCATCTTCTACCCTCCAGCCTGCCATCTTGGATGCAGACATCATCTTCGGCATAAGCGAGATGTAATTTTTTATCGCGGTCGTTATGCTGACATCTTTCGTTAGGTCTACCTCGACACCATTGCACAAATACGTGATGCGATCGATGAGGTGGAGAATACCATTGCTCGATATTTTCGTCGATGCAGGTTTGGAGCCATCTTCTATCGTCAGTATCCCCCTGAATCGCAGGAATGACTGACATGGAAGACTGCATATATCCTGGTTGTGCACCACTATCCGAACTTCCGATGGCAACGTGTATGGTCCGGTCAGGAAATGCTGGAATGCATGAAGTTCCACTTCTGTGACAGACTTCCAAAACGACCGGCTCGTCGATCTTTATGTATTCTTCCATGGCGATCGACCTCGAAGCCAAGACTGCAAAGGAAAATATCGTTGGCATGTGTTAAAATGTTTGTGATCTGTGGTGTACTGATAACCGGTCTGATGTGCTGTTCTGTTTTAAGTGCCTCTGGTAGCTGTAAAACTTATTCCCATCCTCTCAAATGCAAGCATAGTGTGATTTCTTCATTTCGAAAGTTCACAAACTCTCCGTGCTGGTCGACGATCTTCGCAACCACCTCGTGTGCTCTCTTCACGACGACCAGAACATAAATGATGCTTAGCGGTGCGATGACCAGTTTATAAACTGGAGGGACCATTGGCGAAAGCTTGCGCAGCATGTTGCTTGGCCTACCGTTGAGATATGTACCACTCCCCAAATTGCTGTTTATTCGTATCTCATTAACAGGCAATATGTCTACAGATCACGACCATTTGGGAATTTTTCCAGCTTCGTATATGTGTGGCTCGAACCCCAGCATCGTTCCGATGGAATCCGGTTTCGTAAAGTAGATATCTTCGCTGCATCTGATGATGCTCTTCAGAGTATTGGAATTTCCACATAGTTTGAATTCTGTATCGGGAGAAGGCAAATCTTCG
Organism: Clitarchus hookeri; assembly: GCA_002778355.1. Lineage (NCBI taxonomy): Eukaryota > Metazoa > Arthropoda > Insecta > Phasmatodea > Phasmatidae > Clitarchus > Clitarchus hookeri. The sequence goes on from NQII01002165.1 coordinate 69,097, forward strand.
ATATAGATTGCAATGTTGTCTAACTCGTAAGAGCCAATGGGTAATGTTACCTCGCAGGGGATATTGCCACTTTTCATGAGATACATCTTGCAGTTTCTTCATCGATATTCGGTATGGCAGTGTAGATTTGAAAATCGACCAAACCTATGCACCATTACCCCTCCAGGTCGAGTGGCGGAAAATGTACCGCATGCAGCTCGGAGCTACAACCGGTCAAGTTAAGTGGTATCGACATGACTGATGGTTTCAGGTCCATGTATAGCCATTTTATTTAGTTACTTGAACGAACGAACAAGGAAGCGAAGACGCAAGTACCCGTGGTTCCATGTGTTCAGCATCTGCTCCATCTCGTAGTTGTAAGTCCTTTTACAATTTTTCAGGTACAGTCGCAGCTCGGGTGGAGGATGCAAATTACAGAAACTGTTGTAGTATTGGCACATTTGTCCTCTTCGACATAAGTTATGCAGTGTGTACCAGGCCTGGCTGTCATGTCCAGATTAATTATGGCAAATAGATTACATTTTGGTTTAGGGGGTAAAGCATCTCGCATAAACACTTCTCCAAAATTAGGCATTTTCAATTTGCATGCAAACAGTTCCAAATCCACATTCGTGAGCAGTCATTTCGGTAGAGATTTCATTATCACCACCTCCTGCTGCGTCGCTTTTACACACTTCCACCTCCTACTGGGCATGGCCTTGGCAGTTTTTTTACCCACAGTGATAGCTTCCATATTTGAATTATGTCTTTGGGCCTCGGACAACTGCTTCTATTCGTTCGATGCTGTGTTGATGACTCTGGCAAAAGTAGTGGAATAAATCCACTGGTAGATGTTTTCTTGGTCTTGCATGTTTTTCTTCCTTCTTTCACCGTTTTTCGTTTCACTTGAGCCTTCCACAAACTCTTTGCACCCATGCCCATCTTCACTTTGGTCTTCATCATGTTGGAAATGCCCCATACTGCCAATGTTTCTCCGAACCTGGCATCTGATGCTCGTCTTATCTCATTGGCCTTCTGTGCAAGTATATTGTCTGCTTGGTGTCGGGTTTCTAGATCCTTGTGCTGAAAATAGGCGACGTCGTGTTGTTTGCATGCCTCGTCCAGCGCGTTTATGGCTGTATCGCCATGTGTTAACATTTTAGCTAGCTTGGTTCCTGGCCCACAGAACTTGTATACAGGAATGTGCAGCTCGAACAGTAGATTGTTGATCAGAATATCGACGAACCCACTTCCAGATAATGTCTTACTTCTTCGAGACATCACGGTGAACAAACTTAAAACTTATAAACAAGCTCCTTTTATACATTTCTGTTTCAGTATCATTCTAGACTCGGAACAGTACAGATGTATCGCATATTCAAATGTGTCCTTTCAGTGCAAACTCTGCCAGAAACAGTTTACAAGGAGTGATAATTTAAAAAGACAATATATTACCAAGAAAACATGCTTAATGTCATCAAAAGGCTTGTTTATGCTACCTCCTCCTCCTACTCCTCATTATCGTCATCCAATGTATGATATAAACCAAGCAGAAGAAAACAGTTTACAGATCGTCCAGCAAAATGTTACTCCACCCACATGCATACATTCAGAAGTTGAAGTTATTTCCGCGAATCGCGATGTGGAAGCCTACTTCCGAGTACAGTAAGGTGCATCATGGCGGGATCATTAAATTGCGGGAAAACATGTGTTGTATTGAGCCTGTGGGAAGAAGAGAATGGACTTAAGTTCTAGAACGTGTATCTGTACTCCAAATCGCTCCAACAACCAAAATACCAGTGACTGGCACGAGTACTGTAGGCCATGGATAGTATGCAATATTTCCTTAGCAGCGATAACGAGACAGTCGTGCCACCGAGCGAAGAATTGCCCAACTGGGTGTTTTTAATTTCGACGATGTGGCATATGAGAAGCAGACATGCATCCAGGAGTACTTAAGCATGGGATGGCATGAAAATGTGGATTGCGTGTACCTTCGCCAGACTTATTCGCGCATACCCTAACAACTGCCTCGCGATAATGCTGATGTGTGGGTGCCGTTTCGCATGGACGATATGAATTTGCGGTATGCATTCGATAACCAAATCAATACCGAAATTAAATTATCGAATTTCGAGAGTCTGTGTTGTTTGTGCTGGAAAGACAAGTATGGTTTTTTGGTGATCGTAAAAAACTCGCCTCTACATAATGGCAGGCACCGATGTGGATTCGATCAGTTCATCGTCGACCATCGAGAATGAGTTACAGCATATCGAAATTCAGGCAGAGTGGCCTCAAGCTGCGGCTTGACAAAGACGAAGATGGAGTTTGTCTCGTACCAAGAAACGATGGAACTTGCGATGCTGGTAGAAGAATAATTGGAAATGTTGGTGAACCCATACGATCCGAAGATGCTGCTACTAAACATTTCGTCCTCGAAACTGGTAATGGATTCATCTCGGAATTATACAATGTGTTTCAAGTCGACCTGGAGGAGATGATACCATATGCTCGGATCAACAAGGGCTATAAATACACGTTGACAGCCATCGTTGCATATAGCAAATTCGCCTGGGCATTATCTTACTACTTTCATATCATTTAAAGTTCTCGTCAGTGCCATAAAAAATAATTTTTACCATTGACAACATAGGAATCGTTTTGGCGATTTTTCATAAATCAGTGTTGACAAGTTTTTGTTTCGTGTAGAATTGTGATCTGAAGTGCGTGAGTGTGTTTAATTCACGAAAGTATTAAATAATGGTGAGTAGTGGTTACAACTTATTATTAGTAGCCAAGCACAGGATTAGTAATAATGGATTAAATTGCCACAAAGAGAAAATTCGATAACACGAGAGGATTGGTAGTTAACATGACCAGTAAGTGGTCACACTAAATCAATCCAATAAATAACTGTAAAAAGTTGAAATTCATTTTATCGTGAAATGAAATATATTATTTAAGCTTTAAAGATACGCATTAGTGACTGTAATAAACAATTTATTGTTTGCTATCATTACATGATCACCGAAATTTACGCAAAAGTTAGTGCGTAAAAAACTCTATACCTCACCGAGTTTGGCGCTCAATGCTTTTATGTTCTATGCTAAAACTTTCGCAAGAATGACAGGCAAATGTAAAACAAACAATATTTGTTTACTTGTATTTCATGTTTAAAGGCGGTCAAGCACTTGAAGGAAACACCGGTTGCAGTTTGCTTTTACAATGAAGCGACGGGCGGCAATAGAGCAACAACTGACTTCGGACCACAGACGGCATTCACAGATAGTATTACCAATTTGATCTAGTACCCACTTATGTAGCTGTTTTAAATTATACAAGTGTTCAATTCGTTTCGAGTTTCGATTTTCGTAATTTGTAATTGGCTTTTTGTAAGAACACTACGACATTAACTGTCTAGCATGCCATCGTACTATTGTTTAGGTATTATCATTATTCGCGAATTATATGTTCACAACACCTCAAAATAAACAATATTTATTCCCTAAAGTTGTTAGAAGGCCATTTATAATTTTAAACTTACAAAATAAAACAAACATGATGTGAAATTGTTACTTAGCAAAAATTGTGTCTCTCACGAAATTTTTTTAAATTTTTTTATTATTACTACTGTCTATTCTATCTGGTAAGCCATACCGTATTAACACTGGCTACCAAGAATATTTAAGCAACTTGCTTAGTGAAATAATTATTGCGAGTACAAAATATATTTGTTTATTCAAAAAACCTCGCCCATAGGTGTATTTATACCTTTTATAACAAAGCAAAAATAATATGCCGTCGATCTGGTAATTTGTATGGGTTTTTTTTTCAGCTTCGAAGTTGACAAATAGCAAAACGCAAATTACAAAAATATGTCAAAAGATTTTGTACACAAAACGAGTCATCTGAACATTTTATAAATAAAAAGTGCCAATTGAAAAGCAACCGCAGTGGACAGACGCACAATCTATAAGGCTGAGAAAAAACTAATTTTAAAATACTTCTGTTCGTAGTACGTATAAAAAATTACAGGTAGCGCACCCAGCTACATTAGTAGAGGAAGAGCTCATATATCGTTGATTCAGATATTATATTGCCATGTCTGCCCCGTTCGCTCTGTGAATTTTATACATGATCTAAAAGGTAGTTTCTGATTAGTAAAATTTTCTAGGAAGAAATAATTACATATAAGTGTGACCTAACTATTCAATGGGCATATAGCAATGTGTAGATGAATAAACTGTATCACTTCAACTATTTCCAATTTTGGTCAAACAGTAGAAGAATATTTTTACTAATACATAAAAAAAATTTAGACAATTAAAATAAAATAATTTATCGGCATTATTTGGTATTAATTGGATAAATGTAAAATGTAATGTTCTTTTAAGCAAGGTTACACACGTCGTAAAAATCTTATGTAATTATGTACACTAAAAGTTGTGATACAGTAAATCAGGCATCCACGTGTGCTCTCGTGACCAATTGCATCTCTGCATACTTACACCACATAGCCGACACCTGGCTGAAGCGAACACTGGCCGAAGAGTACACCTGGCCACTAGAACAATATAATGTACCGGCGAGAACGGAATGTACCCACCTCGTCGTCATGTACTACGAGACTTAAGAGAACATCTTGCTTTATTTAATGCAAGAGGTAACTCTTGGGGGCAAATATCAAACGGTAAAACATGGTGTCTCCCCGAAAGCCATAGCCATCAGGCGCACCATTAATTAGAGGGAAAGTCGGGGCACTTCACGCCACGACGTCTGTCTTCTTACCCAGTCACGTAACATGGAAAGGCCTACTGGCCAGGGAAATAGTGCTATGTGATACCGAGTGCAGTGAAACATTGGGGAAATATATCCTGGAATTATCGAAAATGGTTCAAACAACATAGCCAGTCAATTTAGTATATTTATTTTATTAAATTACAAGTCGATCATGGCTCCCACACCTCTTATCAGGGATGGACACGTTAAACCCTCCCAAATTGGCGAAACCTGCCAGTGGTATCGACATTTTTGAAACAGTTATTTGGAAATTTTAAGTATTTCATTAATTTTATTGTGTAAAAATAATTTTGTGTTTTTACATTACAGCAGACTGCCTACTTTGGTCGCAGTTCTTTAATTACATTTCTTTAGTATAGTGACATACCTCATGATGTCACTTTCACAAACTTACTCAACACTTAATTAAATACACCATTGTGTCTCTTTGCCACGTAATTTCATTATGTAAAACTTTGATTTTGTAGGGGGTTCCAGGGTTACTGATGTGGGTCACCAACTACATGGCTTACCAGATGAAGCTGGAAACTTATGAATTTGCCTGGTGCCATAACTCAGTGAGAATGAGTTAGTGAGGGTTGTGCAGTCGTTTGCCCATGGATCCCTGGAGTCCTTTATCCCTCTGCAATGATTGGAGATGATGATATTATCAGTAACTCAATATACCTATGGTTTTCACTATTATGTTGGTGATACTGTGAGCCACCTCACAATCTTTACTTACACTGTGGTTTACTGTAAGTGATCGCAGCAGTCTAAATACACATAGAGGAAAAAACAAATAAAATGCTAGCTGTTACTAAAGATGTTTATATGTTCCTTGCCGTACATGAGCACTTACGCTATCACATACCTATCTTACATGGAAGCAGCACTAGGTCTGCGGTGACCTATGTGGAACAAAAGGACTAAGCCATGAATGATTGAAGTTGAGAATACACATTATGCATTAAGTCCTGTTTGAGTACAGGATGACAGAATGGCCAACCCCTCGGTAATGAGAAGCAGAATGTTACATTTGGTTACATTACTATTGTAGTGAAAATTATTTCAGCAAAATTTTAAGAAGCCAAGGAGGTCTGTGCTGAGAGAAACTCCCATGCTGCTGGCCGCCCTCAGTGCTTAAGTCAAATTAACATAATAGTGTCGGCTTCCGCTAGTGGTGGCCGAACCTGGTGTCAAAATTAAGTGGAAAATTACATTAACCCTCTTACAAATAAACAAATTAATACATAATGCAAATACATGGTAAAATACATAGTGGTAACATTCCTGTATCTAATTAAATTTTTAATTAAATCTGATTTAATTAATGGGGCACTAGAGAAGTGGAATAACTAACATGCAGCTATGTCAGGCAGTCTGCAGGAATAAAATTAACAAATAATTTAAATAATTAAAATTAACAAATTAACTGTTTTCAAAATGGCCATACCATTTCCGGTAGGCTTCGCCAATGGGCGAACCCAAGTGTTCCAACCTGGGTGGGCTGGAAGAGTCAATCCCAGAAAAGGGGTGTGGGTTGACTTGCTCGATTTGTAATTTAGTAAAGAAATTATACCATAATTGGTTGACTATGGTTTGTGATACTTTTAAGAGCTTCAGAATTTAATTCACCACTGTTTAACTACACTCAGTGTCCCATGTGCTACATGGCCAGGAGGCTGGTTGACGTCACGCAGTTGGGGAGGACGACGGGCCAACGTTCCCTCCAACTCATGGCTGTAGAATTCGGACAGCATGATGGATACAAAATTGCAAAGTTCCCATTGGTATCCCTGTGAATAAAAAGAGCCAAGTTAGCTTTTATTTGCGGGGTATAATGTACAATTAGAAAGACAGCGCTCCTTGTATAACCTTTTAATACGTATCAGCCAACTGGAGGGGAGGTTTGGTGAGGCCAGCGCCAGTTTCACCGGGAACTTTGTAGCATTCTGGGAAACTCCATATTGAACTGCTTGTTATTTTCCCCCAAGAGATACTTCTTGATCTATATGAAGCAAGACGGTCACTTGAGCCACATAGTATATGACCAAGGTGGGTCCATTCCGTTCTCGCCGACCCCAATTAATGTACTCATGGCCCGGTGTTCGCTTTGGCCCGGTGTCGGCAAGGTTGTGTAAATGACTGCGGAGTTGCAAGTGGTCACTGGAAAACAAATGGACGCCTGGTACACATCAAACTACCTCTCTCTTCGGTGACCGCTTGACCCCGCAGTTCCCCAGGTGGCCCATCACGTCGTCATGTACAACAGGTGTTCGGTGACTGGATCCGGTGATGTGTGTTCAGCTTCTAAGGCCCACGTGAGCGCAGTGTGGTGCTGGATACTGCTGGCTCAGGGTCATGGTCCCAGTGGTGTTGATGGGCCACAGCATGCATGCAGAGAAAGGGGGTGCCCCTCCACAGGTCATGCATGCTGGGTGGTGAAGGCAGCATGGACATTTGGAGTGGCAGGGAGGGTTAGAGCTACCCTCCTCTGCCATCTAGTCACTGCTGCTACTGCTGCAGGTGCATGGGCGCCGATGTGTCTGCAGATTATTATGAGGGGAGAGGAGGGTGCCATGCAGTCAGGCTGTCTAGGCCTGCTAACCTACCCCCGTCGCTGTGCCGGTCATCCCACGATGCAGTGTCAGCTGCTGAGTGGTGCCTCGAAGGCATTGTGGCACAGTTGGGCAGGAATCTCACTCGTGGGGAGATAATGCCAACAAGTGTTTCCGGTGGCTAATCATCAGGGACTTCTTCTGAGGTGGGCATAACGGCGCAGGGCATCGTGACACTGGGTACTGGCCCGATCGGGTTTGCAGTGGTTCCTGTTGATGTGTTGTGTTGTCTGGTAGGGACGACTCTCCGAGGGGTTCCTGTGCTTCTAATGCATCCCTTGTGGCGACGCAGATAAAAATAGGAGCTAGAAGGCTGACGTGAGCCATGCATTCACGAGCTCCTTTGTGCCCACTCTGACTGCCGCAGTCGTCTCAACCACATTAGCTACACCACACCAACTGGCTTATGGGCCAGAGAGAGTGAAAAGTGCTACAAAGTGTAATTTATCAGTGTTCCTAATAACAACAAACGTAAAAACCGTCGTCGTATACACAGTCACAGTCAGGGATGTTTTTCATTGTATACTTGGCAACGCTGTGGCTAGTGTAATGCAAGGGTGTCGTCGGCAGTGAGTTATACACACATATGAGAAATGTAATAACATTAGGGTAATTATTAAAGAGTAATTATGTTTTCAATTTAATTAATATAATTTGTCATCACCTAATCATGTTCCAGGATGTTATGTGTGTTATATTAGGTTGCATTTCATCTTTTCACCGCTTGACTTCGGCTTCGCGCCACTTGTGGCGGAAGCCGACTCCATTCTCGCCCCAGTTATTCTCAGCAACCGAACCAGACTGGCAGTGTAAGTCTCGCTCCACGAAGCCCTCAGTACCGACATGTAAGCTGTAAGAATCTTAATTGCAATAGTATAATCTTTGTTGCCGGAACCTTTGTATTCCATTTTAATGTAATGAGGGGGGAGAACCACCACACTCTAGTCGGAGAGTTTTAACGCAATCGTGTTTTCAACATAAAACCACGTGTTTTCGCCGCGTAAGGGCTGAGGCCATTTTTGGTATATCATTCATGCATTATTCATTTGTAACATGGGCAATGAATAAACAACTCAACAAGTGAAATAGTGTCAAGTAATTGTAGGGCACCCTTCTTACCATCACTAGTGTTTCCATTCATTTAGTTCAGGCGTACGAGATAGCCGACAGTCTCGCCATTATAGGTAAAGAGTGTAACTGTAAGTACGCGACAACCAAGCAACAAACTGACAGAGGTTGCACCAGGGTCCCTGGACCATCGACCGAACGACCCCATCATTAGCTAAACCAACTTAAGCTATGGCGCCGGGCATAAAACAACATCAAACCAGCCCTGGTAACGTCACGACCACGTCAAAGCGCTCCCATCAGTCTCGCCGCTCAATGTGCCCGGTTTACCACTTGGAGCATTTGGTGCTGTTGCTCTGTGTGGTTCAGGATGCCCTATTGGTCGAGCGTTGTGGCACCAGGCGTCTCGATGCTGGTCTCCTCTACTACAAGCCGGAGGTCGCCATGGTGTATGGCTACTCTCTTCCTGTTGCTCAACTTGATGAGATATGTGGTGTGTCCAAGCGCATTCACTACTGTATGTGGCCCACTCCATTTAGGGGCGAAGCCCACGTAACTATTTTTCGTACTGCTGAATAATCTATGAGTGCGGACATACACCAGTTGTCCGGGTGTTAATCTGCGCGATTGGCGCGTCGTTGCCTGCACCCACTTCGCTATGAAGCATGCCTGATTTCTGCATGCAGACTGCAGGTCTATTTCGCGGAGCTGCTGCCAGGATGTGCTGTCATCGGCTTCTCCTTCGTTCTCTATGCGATTTCCAGCGAACTCACCAGGCAGAGGTAGTTAGCGGCACTGCAGTTTTGCGGCAGGTTATTAGCCCTTAGCAAGGTTCACAAGTTTTCTAATTGTGAATAGTGCTGCTGGGTGTTCGGCGAAGGTCGCATTGTTTTTCCCAACCTGCAGGTACAACTGTGTCTTGAGGTCCTGGTTCAACGCTCTGTTGGGTTGGTTTGTGGGTGGTAAATAGTCGCAGTGTGGTGCACTTTTCCCCACTTGGTACACAGATAATGCCACTGTCCCCCGAGAACTGTGTGGCGTTTTCAATAAACAGTATTCTATGGAACCCCCAGCGGGGGTAGAACTCGGTTTCCAGTACATGTGTGATGTTATGTGCACTGGAAACTGGATAGGCCTCTGTCCACCTGGAAAACAAGTCGCTCAACAACTAAAATGAAGCATTTTCCGGCTGTTATGCGTTGGCAAGGGCTCATAAAGTCTAGCGAGATTGTTTCAAACGGCCCTGTAGACACTCATGGTTGTTGTTGCATCACTCCATCGGCATGGTGGCTTTTGAATTGGTTACAAGTCACACACTCGCATACGTACCTTCGCAGGTCACATGTGGCTCCTGGTCAGTGAAAATGAGCTTGCACATTACGTGTTGTTTGCAGTGCTCCTGGGGGTCATTCAAACTGAATGACATAACATATGACATAACTCTTGTTGACGTGCGTCCTTTGGCACATAGAGACGCCACGATGCTTCCAGTTTTCATGGCCGAGTTTCCACGAATGCGCCATCCACTCGCCACCAATCTCCGCTGTTTGGTGTCAATTGTGCTAAGTGGCGTTGCATGTCTGGACACTGTCATTGTGCAACTACCTCGTGGGTCTGGAGTACATCCAACGTGATTTATACTACTATCTGCGCTTCAATAATATTACAGCTAGTTATGCCCTTGCTAGGTGTTCAGCGGGTGGCTGCTACAGGAGGCAGTAGGCAATCCCACTCGTCTTCGTCCAATACTGCAGTTTCGCCAGGCACGTGTGTGAATTCATCGACTAACTGGTTTTTGGCCCCCAAAACATGTTGTACCTTAAAATCACATGACTGGAGGAGCAATGCCCACCGTACTAATTTGCTGTGTGCTTACTTCATGGTATGTAGCCTTACTAGGCAGCAGTTATCTGTCCAGAGCATTAAGTGCTGATATTTGAGGTAGGTTCGGTATCTCTTGATGGCCTACACTACAACAACGCACGTGCGCTCGTTAATGTTGAACCAATGCTCTGTCTGTCCGAATTTTGCACAGTTTAAATCGATTATATGCAACACCTGATATTCGCTGAGCTGAAAGAATACTGTTCCCAAACCTTTCTCACTTGTGTCTGTTTGGAGGTACAAGTGTTTTTCTCGGGTCATGGCAGGCTAGTGTGGTGAATTGTCGGAATGTTTCTTTACTTTTTGCGAAGCACGTGTCATGTTCTGCGGTCCACCGGTATTTCTGGTTGGGGGAAAGCATATGCATCAGTGGCGCTGTTACTATGGCGAAGTTCTAACTGTACTCTCTTAGCCAGTTTACCAATCCCATGAATTTTCGCAATTGTTTACGTGAGTATGACTGTGTATAATCATTGATGATTGACAGTTGGTCTGCTGCTTTTTTCGTCCACCAGATGTCCGAGAAATTGTATGCAAGGCATTCCTATGTGGCACTTCCGGTTCTAGCATATCAGTTTTTAATGGCTAGCCAGCCTAAAATTAGTAACAGGTGCTTGATATGGTCCTCCCACATCTCTGCTCACACCACTGTCTCATCCAAATACGCGAGGGCAAATTCACCTATGTACCCATCGAGTACTCAGACCATCATGGCCTGGAATTCTGCTAGCGTACATTTAAGCCCGAAAGGCATTACACTGAATTGAAATCTCCGCCCATCCGTTGCAGTAAATGCTGTTTTGGTCATGTCCTCTGGTTGGATTGTCACCTGCCTATACATACTGCGGAGGTCCAGTGATGTGATGATTTTCGCTCGACCGAGTGTATGCAAAGCATCTCTGATGCTTTGCATATACATACTATCTTTTTTGGAACTAGAGTTATGGTACTATTGTAATGACCGCAGGTGGGTTCAATAAGCAAGCATTTCTTTATTTTTTCTTTCATGATCGAACATTTCTGTGGCTGATGAATGCGCGGAGCAGTGTAGATCGGTCGCTCGTTTGCAAGTGGTGTCTCATGCTATACCACTGTCGTGCGACTAGTGGCTCAGCTGCCGCAACTATGTCATGTCGCTCATGAAGTAACCTTTGCATGGCATTGCAAAACTCCTGTGGTACAGCGTGATATAGTTCCTTCAGCTTGACATCGGGTGTGCAACTTGAGGTTCGGGGTTCGATGTCGTACACAGTTCATCACTATTTCTGTCCGAAATGTATTCTGTGTGCCACTGGCTCGACAATGGTGTTCTGTTTAGTGAGTCAGGGAATACCTAGTATGACATCTTCACATAGGTCAGCCGATGCGGGGGCTGTGGTGGTGGTTTCCACATTGTATATTCTGACTGCTATTGTTGTCTCTCATATGGCTTACCCCGTGTGCTGCCATGTAGAGAGCTGCAGTACTTTTGCTGAATTTTTTAGTTTGCTGACGTTAACGAACCCGACATCCCTAGAGTTGTGTGAATTTGCAATGTCGACCAATGCATGACAAGTTTGGTTGTTACTTGCCTTTAGTGATTTATTTAAGAAGTACTTGTTGAGGTATTTGTTTTGCTGTTTTGACAGAGAAAAGGGGGCAGCGAGCATCTGGCTCTTTTAACCCGACGAGCTGTGTCCCATCGAGTGTGGGGAACAATGTGTGGGTGTGGTATCTTTGTCATTTGTTGTGGAGAGTCCTTATGCCAATGGAACTGTTGACCTTAACAATGTTGGCGTGCGTAGGGAGTTCTGGTTTGGCCCCACACATTGGCCTCACTCGACACAGTTGAGACCACTGATGTTGGTTCAGCTGCAGAGTTGTTGTCAGGGTCTTTGCGGGTTGGCTGAGCCGAAGATCTGATAGTGCCGCTCACATCTGATAGTTGCATGGTCTTGCTTCCCTGATCTGTGCCACATGCGTGGCATGGGAAAAACCCATCCCACACACATCGCATGGTGTCCTGCTTCCTAACTGCCTGGTCCAGCAATTGGTCTGAATTCATGAATGTCCCTATTCTACAGTGAATTAAGGGGGCTATAACTCATCTATGTTCTTGCCGCACTATGGCAGCCACTACTTCTAGCACTTATGTTTCTATTATTTGGCGGTGAAAATGTCTGATGAAATNTATCTGTGCCACATGCGTGGCATGGGAAAAACCCATCCCACACACATCGCATGGTGTCCTGCTTCCTAACTGCCTGGTCCAGCAATTGGTCTGAATTCATGAATGTCCCTATTCTACAGTGAATTAAGGGGGCTATAACTCATCTATATTCTTGCCGCACTATGGCAGCCACTACTTCTAGCACTTATGTTTCTATTATTTGGCGGTGAAAATGTCTGATGAAATAGATCTTACGAGTTGTTTAAGCTACCACAGTATTTTGTGTCTCTTGAACAGCACAGATCTGAGCTTGCAGGGAGGAATGTGTATTGGCAAAATTATACTGAATCCCATTCCAGAACTTGTTACACTGCATACCACAATGATTAACTGTGTGCCACCAAAGACATGTGTCTCCTATAAATTGGCCTCCTACAAAATTGGACCCTTCTTGTTCACACAATCCTTACCAGGTTAAATGTTCTGTCCTGTGCAGTATCTCAGGAACGCCTGCAGATCCTTGGTGGGTAGCCCATAAAAATAACTGGACAGCGACTGGAATCATACTGGATTACTGCCCTGTCGGTGCTATTGCCAGTGCGGCTGTAGTTGGGTGTGTAGTTGCGGTTTTGAAGTGTGGCTGGGGCATGCGGAGCCAGTTGGTGTTGCTGGTGCAGCAGATACCACCCAGGGTGCTGCAGTTGATGATAGGCCCATGGCATGTGCTAATGCGATGTTGTATTGGTGGTCCATGTCTGCGCACATGGCTGGTGGGGGTACCACTGTCAGCTGTGGTGCTGGGGCACACTGCATGCAGCGATACTTGCCGGCTGCGACATTTAGCATGTCATGCATGGTCGTGCACTTTCAATGAGTTATTCACCCACAGTTCTCACACACACCACTGTTTTTTAATTTCGTTGTTTACACAGGTTTTGGTGACAACGGCGGGGTAACTATATTTCTCCCATGAGAAAGTCCACGAGTGCGTGTGTCACGGGCAGCAAGGTCTATGTACAATTTGCACACATAATGTTTCCTTTCCTGTCTGCTGTTATGTGTTCATGCCCGGTAAGGCACTCGGTGTGATAAACCTTGGTTGCAGTTTACACACAGAGTTGTCCTGTCTCCGGTACCTTCACACGTATTTCTTTTGCACACAAAGTAGTACTATCTATGCAAAATTGCACCCTCTTGCCATCAGAGGTGCAGCTCCACGCCCACCTGATTCATTAGCGATTGGCCCAGCGAATGTCGTCTTCGAGACACCTCGAGTTTTCTGGTTCGTGACATGGGCACCTTGTGTCCCAGAATGGGTAGGACATGTGGAAGGGGCATACACACTTCAAGCATAATGTTTTTGTTTTGCCATTAGAGGTGCGCCAGTTCATGTTAGATCTCAGAAGGTCCAGCCTGGTCAGCACATGAAAGAGGATATTGTTAGTCCAGGAGGCGGGGTGGTGACCATGCCCAGGCGATGGTCCGACATGTCACCCACCCATGCTGTAATTTGGCAGTGGCTTGGTGGAAAGGGGGGTAGCACCTGTTTGTCTGGCGTTTCCTTTGTCCACAATTGTTGTCTGGGCATGCTGCCCTGAGGTGTACCCTCGTCCATATGTGGTTCGGCATGGTCTGCTTGAGTGGATGCCTCGGCACAGGGAACCTCGATATCAGGCGTCACGACGCAGGGCATCGTGATGCGTGCAGGCATTGCTGTAATTTCTGCTAGTGATATTTCGCCTGCTGTGGTATGTGATGCTGAGTATTGACCTCTGCCTACTATCCCTGAGGGCGTCTGAATGCTGGGCGTCATGGAGCAAAACAAGTTTTGCATTGTGTGGTCATCTGACGATTCAGCCTCTTAAGTTGACGATTCGTCGCATTGTGGCTCTTGTGATTCGGCATCTGAGGACTCTGCTTGAGCTTCTTGAGACACAGCTCACCTGAAGTCGTCCCCGTGGATGCGAATGAACCACCGATTGATGCGGACCAGATAAGAAGTGGCCCCTATAGCCTTATTGACTACATTTTGACGACTCTACTTGGCACCAAGGCCAGCACAGAAGTTTTTGCATACCGAGGACAGCAGGTGCTCCCTGACGAAGACCTTCTGCCCTGGTCGTAGTATTTTCGGCGATCGCATAGTGTGAGGTACCCACTTGTTGATACAGGCAACTTGGTGTACACAGGCTGCTTCCAACTCCTGTGTTCTCTATTATTGCCTGGCAGTGCTGCTTTCTGTTTCACTGGCTCCCTCTGCTGGCAGACAGTTGTATTCGCCTGGGAGTGTCAACTCAGGCCACTGCAAAATTGCGGCAGTGACGCGCCTGTTGCCTAGTTAGTACGGCAGTGGACTGTGAGGAATGGCCTGGGCAGTTGGCCATTTCAAGATGTTTGGTCTTTCCCCACACGGAGGCGCAGCTGGATCTTGAGGTCTTTGTTTCTGCGCTCTGTGGGGTTTGCAAGAGAATGATAGATCGCTTTTGTGCTTTGCACTACTCATCACTTTGTGCAAAAATCGCGTCACTTCCTTCCAACAATTGTGTCTTGTTGTCTATCAGTAACGTTCGGGGATATACCAACCATGAGAAAAAAGAAAAACTCGTTCTCCATGATGTGGGCGATGTTCTTTGTGCCCGCTCTGGGCACTGTATAAGTTTCTGTCAATCTGGAGAACAGGTTGGTGACAACCCCCACGAACCTTTTTTCCATCAATTTATTTAGGTAGTAGCCCATGAGGGTGAGGGCCACCCGAGCAGCTACGTAGGGTTCTGGGTTGTTGTTGTTGCTGGGTATCGGCATGTCGAGCCTTAAAAAGGGGTTGCTCGGTAGATACCCTCAAATGTAATTGCATACGTTGTGTGATAAGCTGGACGAATGGAAGTCACATAACAAGTTCCGTGTGATTTGCTTCTCACCTGTGTGCCTTTCAAATGTTCTGCTCTGCATGTAGTGGAGTACATCTGCGCATTTACGGCTGGCATGTAATTTTTCCAGGCGGTGTGGTCTCCACTTGGTCTGGTTTCCAGTCGGTTGTCGATTTCGTGCCAACAGTCTGTGGTCTGCTGGTTGCAGAGTGTGACTTTTGCCTGCATGCCCTTTTTCATTATCAGTGACCTCACTACAGCACCACAGAGCTCGTCGACCTTGATGTCTGGTACAAAAGGGTTAGCACAGGTTGATATGTTAGTGTCACTGGGATGTTCAGTATGGGTGGATAGAAGCATCCCTCCCAACCATTCCTCATCATACATAGTGATTACTGCACTTGGTGAATTGGATAGCAGATCGGCCAGCAGGTTTTCTGTGCCTGGGATATTCTCGATGTTAAAATAGTTCGCTTGTAATAGCATTGACCAGTAGGTCAGTTTGCTCTGCGCTTCATACATACTCTGCAACCAGATCAGACAGCGGTTGTCGATCTGTTACATGAAAACCTGGTATTTAAAATATGAAAACTACTGTTTGAGTGCCCATACTACTGCAAGGCAAACTCTCTCATTTACATAGTACCATTTTTTGGTTGGGCCAAATTTGGTGCTGCTGTAGTTGATGCTAAGCTGTTCGCTGTTGTCGCTGAGTTGGAATAGGATAGTGCTTAGGCCTTGTTTGCTGGCGTCTGTCAGGACATAGAGATATCTACTTAGTTCCTGGTGTGCTAGGCCTTGCAATCCCTAAACAGCTGTTGATGGCGAGAAAACTATCCTTAGCTTCGGCCTTCCACTTGAACTTGCGGCTGGGTGACACGAGTGTGGTAAGAGGTGCAGAAATTGTGGTTAAGTTTTGGATTTACTCACACAGCCAGTTCAGTAGGACGAAAAATTTCCGGATCAGCTTCGTGGTGTGTGGTCTCTCGTAGTCCTCTATTACTCGCAGTTATTCGTTGTTCTGTTTGTTACCATATTTGTCCACAATATGTCCCAGGAAGTCCATCTGTACTTCTCCTAGGTGGCATTTGTGGTACGTGCACGTGAGCCCATTGATGTCAAGGTGCTCCAGTACAAGGGAGATGTGGTGAATGTGGTCCTCCCACATCTCGGACCAAATGACGACGTAATATAGGTAGGCGAGCATGAAGTCGCGTACCAGTCTGTCTAGTACCTGAACAATTGTGGCTTGAAATGTGGATGGCGTGCATTTAAACCCGAATAGCATCGCACAGAATTGAAACCGCCTTCCATCTGGTGCAGTGAATGCAGTTTTGTGTCTGACTTCTGGCTTCACTGGAACCTGCCAGTAGCCACTGCGCAGATCCCTTTGTGTGCTTGTGTGAGCTGAGCAAGGAAAAAGCAGCATTGTAGTTACCGTTCGTAGTTAAAGCTGACATGGCATCGTGTGGACCTTTTTGCCCATGGCACTCTGCCCTATCGATCCGTACGAGGGTAGGACCAGCCTGGTGTAGCTTAAAAGGGAGGTGGGGGTGCTACTCGCACACCCTCGCGTCTCTCCATTACCTCTCGGACCCCTTGTTCTCCAGTGGCGAGTGACAGCATTGGGGTGGTCTGATGGGGTGGCAGAAAATGACCACTTCGTCCAGGAATGAGGGGTGCTATTGGTAATGGCCGCTGTTAACTCTGTGCCCTTCCGCCGTATTGAAATCTTATGGAAATGTTGCCCAAAATGTTTTGAAATTGTGCTGAAAGAGCCTGAAACAGATTTTAACATTTTCTGAAATTTGATGCAAAAATGTTATATAAAATAAATGAAAATGTCAAAAATGTTACAAAGTTGCAGATACAGTTTTAGAAAGTTTTGCACAGAGTGATTTTAACACAATTATGTTGCATGCACAGTTAAACACTTTACAGTTTGCTTTGTAAACACCCGACATGCAAGTTTCGGCATGGTTTAACAAAAGTGATCGAAAGGCCATTTGTTTTGCTTTTTACTTGTATGTTACACATGAAGGGTGTTTTGAGACACATCCAGATGGCTTTACATTGATACACTTGACCCTTTATGGAGTTTACATACAGTTCCATCACTTGTAAGTTGGTTAACATATTATGAAAAGGTTTTCATTGTTTATGACACATAGCTTGATGCAACACATTTATGATGCCTTAGAAAGAATTTCACAATGCTAGCACATTTGAAATGTTTGAAAACTGTTGTGAACAACTTTTTCAAATTTTAAAATGTATTTTGAAACTTTAAAAAAGTTGCAAAAGGTTCACATATGGCTTTCATGGCTATACCACAAGGGTGCCATAGTCGTGAGACAATGGCATATGAAAGTTGCTGCACAGTGATTTTAAAAATTTGACTTTCGAAAATTTTCAAAATTTTCAAAAATATTGAAAAGTGGCTTTTCCCAGCCTCATGTTGGTCGCTATATTACGTGAGGCCGGGGTTGGAGAATGGTAGTGACATCACCACTGTACAATTCCTCGTGCCGAGGTCTAGTGGGAAAAACTCACCAGACATGTCATAGATTTCTTACTGGCCTCTCTGTTGCTGTGGTCGTGGCCGAGGCTCCCAGATGGTCAGGCTATTCTCACAATCCTTTACGTCTAAATTTAAGGCTTATTAATTATGTTACGATAGACTGCTAGCTGTGGGCAATCGCCGTCGGCCCAGTACCACCGTAGGTGGCTATTCTGATGTGGACAGTAATGCTGGTATCAAGTTAGCTAAATGTGGAGCTGTAAGGCCACTCTACACTCCAATTAAACATATTAAAAGTACACGTTACACTGAAAACCCTAAAAACCCTAAGAATGGCTGGTTGGTTGGTCCAGCTCCCGAAATGCCTTTAAAAGGCAAGGCCTGTAAATCAAAATGCTGACTTTTCGATTGCATTCAATTATTGATGTTTCGAAACAACAAACCAGTTGATGGTGCTCATGCTGTTAAGCGGACTCGACACACTAAGGGCGCCGGTGGCTGTCGTGGGATAACATGTTTGCTCCCTGGATTACAAAAGTGAACTTACTCTCCTGGGGCTGTAAGTCTGTAGGAGTTGGAGAGACGTTACTCCCAGGCGATGAAGTTACGTTAAGTTATACTGTTCTGGTCGAAAAATAAGTTAAATCTATGGTTCTTGGTGGAAGACAAAGAAGTTGATGAAGTGCCAGAGATATGTGAACAACACAGCCTGCTCTGGTGTAAGTCCTCTTCAGAACAAATGACTGCTGGAGTCTTTCCAGCCACTCGCCTTGAAGACGCCGTTGGTCAGAAACTCCAGAGAAAAATATAAATGCAAAGTAGGGTTAGGCTCTTAATTGCGCACACCTAATTCATTGAAGTGACATGGTCATGCTGTGCAGCATAGTGCGCATCAGAGTGCATCGGTGTAGTAGAGTGCAAGTCATCTTCTCACCCCTATCACTCGTTTACAAAAGTTCTGGCTTCACCATCCGAGGGGGTGATATGGGGGATTTGCAGTAAAATTGCAGAACAAAAGCAAAGTAAAATAAAAACCAATTTAAAGGATTTAGATATGCGTAGTTATGCAATTCATTGATGTGCGCCAGGTACACCCCATGTCGAAGGGAGACGGTTTTGGCGCTCGGTGTCCCTCGAGTTGCGAATGTGCCGGGTGCCAGCTCAGTGTTGAGCAATGAGATAGGATCGTGGTTTCTTACCCTAGGGGACTCGAGGTCCACACCATCAGACAATAGGAAAAGGCGAGCTCTATGGCCACTGCGCACACATGGATTAATGAACGCACTAATGAAAGATAATTATTTTATTCAACACTTTAACCGAAACAGACACGTGGTGACCGCATGGTCTTACAAGGTAACACACTAATGGCTTACGATTAATTAAGGCGCGTGATGCTGCTCTCGCCTCGGCGCGATGTAACATAAAAACAAGTTATTTCGGGGATGATGAGATGATGCGATTATTGAGTGAGGTTGCAGCCTCATAGGCTGGTACAGAGGTTATTGTGAAACGAGAGACTTACCACGTCTGCCCGCGTTGAAGTGATGAAGCCTACTAGACTGAGAACTGCGGCGGCTCGCGCTGCCTAAGCGCGGCCGAAGCCAAGCGGTGAAAAGATGAAACATAAATACGACTTGAAAATGCTAATGAGATGTAAAAATTATATGCCTTAGATTAACTTAATCAAACACAATTACCCTATACAATTTACATAATAAAACACAATTACCCTTGCACAAATACACAATAAATCAAGGTTATATATTAATATGAAATATAAGTTAAGGAGCAGCCACTGTTTTGCCAACTTAATAATGTCACATGTCCCTGGCTGGCTATGTATGTGATGACTGTCTTGACACACGATAAATATGGTATACATAAATACTGAATAAATACATATAACCCTAAATAACTGTACTGATGCGCTCCGATCAATAAATAATAATGATTAAATTATTAAGTTCAGAATAATTACTGACACTGGTGCCATTTACACACATGGACAAATACACATGATAAATATCACACTGAATACACTATAACTGTTGTCCACATGCCCGCTGGTGTGGTGCATCTGGATTGGAGGACACTACGGTGGCATACACAGTGGGCACAAAGGTACAAGTGAACGCCTGTTTCACGTCAAACGGCCCCTCCTCTGGTGACCACTTGACTGCGCAGTCCCTCCTATGTCCCACCACGCTGTTAGGCACAGCATGTAGTGGGTTGCCTCAGCTGTTGGCGGGGCCTGAGTGAGTAAGGCCCGCACCTCTAGGAGCTGCCTCCTGCTGCTGCGATTGCCGCTGTTGCTGGGGGTTCAGGGCACTGACCCTGGCGATGCTGGCGTCCTCTGGTATGTAGATGCGGGTGGGGGTTGTCCCCAACACATGTGGTGCATGCCGGGCGCACCTGCTGACGTGGCCGCTTGGAGCGGCGGAGAGGGGTGGTAGACCCCTCCTCCTCCGACTCCTCCTGGCTGCTGCTGCTGCGGTGGGTACGTTGGCGCGATGTGGAGGTTGGCGTGGAGGGAGGAGAGGGCTCCTGTAAAAGGCTGCGGAACCTCGTTACGCTCCCCCTGTCACTTTGTCCGATGTCCTCTAGAGCGAAGTCCCCCGCTGTTGGTCCTGCTGGGGTTGTTGCGGTGAAGCCATCCAGAGGGCTGCCCTGTGGGAAGCTCGGTCCCACAGGTGGCCCTGGTGTTTCGCCATCGGCAGCATCCCTTCTGACCAGCATCGTGATGCGGGGCGTCACGATGCTGCTGGGTGACCCCTCCAGGTCTGCACTGATGCGTGTGATGTTGGTTGCTGGCGACGGCGGTCCTCCCTCGGACACCTTTTCCTACTCCACATCCCTCGCGGGCGTTGTAACGCCGGGCGTCGTGCCAGAGAAGATGTGCCAAAAATCTCTGCCGTCGCTGTCGGGGTCTGTCACTTCTCACACTTGGCCGCCTTTCACTGTTTACTTTGGGGCACTTGTTGTGTCAGTGGTACTGTTGGCCTGGACAGAACCGTCATGGAGAGGGGGGGCCCTCCCTGTATCCTGTCTGACCCATTCCAGTTGACGGATTTTGGTGAGTTGATTGGAATGTGCCAACTTCTCGCTTCCCCTTGTCCTGTAATTTGGTCTGGCTCGCCCCCTCCTGCCGAATCCAGCTGAGGGCTGTGAATCCCCCCTCCACGCACTGTTATTATGGGGCCATGCTTGATGTGTCCCCTCTCTCCCCCTACAGGGCACCTTTTCGAGGTCGGCCTGGTCTACCAAGGCCACTAACCTCAGAAATTGTTCTACGCTATTGTGAAAGGATGGTACTAAACCCAATTTTAACTCTGGTTTCGCTGTCGAAACTACTATCTCCAAAATGTCTGAGTCTTAAAGGTTAGGATGGAAGTGTCTTATTGTGTTTACCTTTCGTGTAGTGAATGCGGTTAGGGTTTTCCTCTACCCTTGTGTTTCTAGTACTGCCCTGCTCTGAGCTTGTAGTGTTCCATAAGTCGACCCAAAATGTCTGATGAATGCAGACTGAAAATCTGCCCATTGCAGGCCGTAAGGGTTGATGGTCTTCCACCACATGCGTGCCTCCCCCGATAACTGCGCACCGACACAACAGGGCCACTCAACTTTGTCGACACTGTACCTTGTAAGTCGTCCTGTGACGTCTCTCAGGAACGCATGCAGGTCCTCCTCATTGTCTCCAGCAAATGTGGGCAGGGACTGGAAGCGGGCTGGTGTTGTGCCCATCTCCATGGTAGGTGCCATCACTGCTGTTGTCGTGGCCTCTTGGTGTTGCAGAGGCCACCGGAAGCCTGATGTGCTGGGTGGCACCAATGGGTTTCCCCATGGTGATGCGTCTCCCTCGATGTCAGTTGAGTGCCCCCTTGGGCTCGGTTGTCGGTTGCTCCGTTCACTCCCGTCAATGGAGGGACAATGCCGTAGTCCACGGTGCGTCTGCAGACTGCTCACCCCCGCAATGTCCCGAGGGGTGATGGAAGATGTCCCGTTTGGTGGTGTGTTCAGTCCGCGCACACCCGTCGCAACGAAGTTTTCCAGAGATGTCCATGATCGCGCACTCGGTCCTCGTCAGGCACACGGCATGGTGCTTCTGATTACAATAAATACAAGTTATCATCCCTTCACCAATTCCCGCACAGGTGATTTGTTTTGCGCATCTCCTGTTACGAAAAATGCCTGATATTGCACTTTCTACACTTTGTCTGTTTGTTTCCGATTGAAACACTGTGTGTGGCCATCTGTGTCCGCACTGGCATGTGTGGCTGTCTATGTTTAAGTTTCGGGTAACTAATGGTCGGGCACAATCTACACATAACACTGTTTGTTTTCCATTAGATGTGTAACTTATGGCTTTATCTAGTACTTTCCTGTTGTTGGTTTCGATGTCTTGCACCAGTCGTCGCGCGTTCGCCACTTCTTTGCACAGACAGTTATTGGTGACAAATGGGTTTGTTTCGTTTGATTTGCGCAAGCACCTAAAACATAAGGTTTGAAATTTTCCATTAGTTGAAGTCCAGTTTAGTTTACTGGCATTCGGCCTTATTTCGCTCCCGTTGCTGGTTGCGGAAAACATGGCGACTTTTCTTTATTACGCGTAGCACCGTAATCACTCTCCACTGCCTTCGATACTTGCCACGTGGTTAATGCTTTTAAGGTTATGCCACACACGTGGTTCCTCAAAGCTCATTACACAGTGAATTGCACTCACGTTTTTGCTCTCCTTGTAGTCAAGTCGAGACGGTTTGGGCACTCGGTGTCCCTCGAGTTATGAATGTGCCGGGTGCCAGCTCACTGTTGAGCAATGAGATAGGATCGTGGTTTCTCACCCTAGGGGACTCGAGGTCCACACCGTCAGACAATAGGAAAATGCGTGGTGTATGGCCGCTGCGCACACCTGGATTAATGAACGCACTAATGAAAGATAATTATTTTATTCAACACTTTAACCGAAACAGACACGTGGTGACCGCATGGTCTTACAAGGTAACACACTAATGGCTTACGATTAATTAAGGCGCGTGACGCTGCTCTCGCCTCGGTACGATGTAACATAAAAACAAGTTATTTCGTGGATGATGTGATGTGATAATGCGATTACTGAGTGAGGTTGCAGCCTCATAGGCTGGTACCGAGGTACTTGTGAAACGAGGGACTTACCATGTCCGCCCGCATTGAAGTGATGAAGCCTACTAGATTGAGAACTGCGGCGGCTCGCGCTACCTAAGCGCGGCCGAAGCCAAGCGGTGAAAAGATGAAACATAAATACGACTTGAAAATGCTAATGAGATGTAAAAATGATATACCTTAGATTAACATTATCAAACACAATTACCCTATACAATTTACATAATAAAACACAATTACTCTTGCACAAATACACAATAAATCAAGGTTATATATTAATATGAAATATAAGTTAAGCAGCAGCCACTGTTTTGCCAACTTAATAATGTCACATGTCCCTTGCTGGCTATGTATGTTTTGACTGTCTTGACACACGATAAATATGGAATACATAAATACTGAATAAATACATATAACCCTAAATAACTGTACTGATGCGCCCGATCAATAAATAATAATGATTAAATTATTAAGTTCAGAATAATTGCTGACACTGGTGCCATTTACACACATGGACAAATATACTTGATAATTATGACACTGAATACACTATCACTCTTGTCCATATGCCCGCTGGTGTGGTGCATCTAGATTGGAGGACACTACGGTGGCATACACAGTGGGCACAAAGGTGCCAGTGAATGCCTAGTGACGTGAACCGCACGTTGAGTCCTTCTTGCCCTCTGTGACTGCCACAGTATGTTCACACCAGACGCACCACACCGACAGGCTTGTGGGAACGAGTACAAGTGCATTAGTGTTCTAATTAATTTATTCATTGTATTTCATTAGTGTATTTGTTAATAGCGTCAGTGTATAGTTAATTAATAATTTGTTTTGTCATCGGAGACAATCTGCCCAGCCACAGTCAGAGACATGTGACATTCTACATTTGGCAGTACTGTGGCTGGTGCAATGCAAATATTTAGGAATAATGAAATCATTTTTATTATGTATTTGTGTCAGGGTAATAATGTTTTCTTATGTTAATTTAGTTCATATCATTTTCCATCCCATAATCAGCTTTCAGTATATATTGTGTTTTACCGTTTCACCGCATGGTGTTGGCTGCGCTTAGGTGGTGAAAGCCGGCGCACGCTTCCGCCCAGTATTTGCCAGCACTTGGACGAACTCGGAAGTTACGCTCTCCCACTCCGCAGAACATTGTAAATCATTATCATCATCTCTTTCATTATTTAACTTGCATAACGCCGAGGGGAGGGTGACGTTATTATTTATCGGGAATCGTAAAGTGCATTTCGAGCTTCACATTATAAGACCACGTGGTCGCTCGTAGTTCCGGGCCATTCAGACCACGTGTCTTGTGGATAGTTATGTGTACAATAACGGGGTAATAAATATCTTATCACGCACCACTCTATTTTATTGATCATTAAGTAAGGCGTGCGAGGTGGCCCACAGCCTCGGCAACGTGTGTATGACGGAGTGTTTACCAGAGCCCCTAGGCCGTCGACGAACGACCCTACATCTCATCAACTCACCGCAGAGTTGTGTCGCCGGGCACATACATATCACTTCACAACTCTGGGAACACCGTGGATCAAGTTGGCTTTTTCGCCGTAGCCAAGCTTGGTCAAGTCACTGGTTCACGTCAAGATGCGCCTATTAATCAATAAAAGAGTTGTGATGTATTTCTCATAAATGTTCCACATTTACTTCATGTCACAACCCCCATTTCACAATCCCATACAAGTGTTATTGCAAGAGTTAAGTGTATTAAAATATATTGTTGAATTTATAAGTTATATGTTGCTAGGATTAAGTGTTTGTTTTATGAAGGTAATTTATTATGCAAGTAGTTACGGCACGCAATTGTTGGCCTGCTGAAGCTGCACACCCGCCATCAGTTAGTCTTCACTCAGAGTCTCGAGGGGTAGGCCTCATCGTGTTGCGTACCAGGTGTACTTCACATATTCGCACCAATCTCCTAGTTTTCAATAGCAGTAAGTAGTATACTAAAGCCTCTTGTCAGTACTCGGAGAAGTCACTCATCCTTCCTCAGTAATAATATTTCCTGGAGGAGTTTAATTTCACCTTAAATTTTTATAAAATTCGTTTCCATTTTCGTTCAGTGTAGCCAATTTTACGAGCGCGTGGCCACGATCTGCCTAAATTGTCACCAAGCAGCGAGGTAATAGAATGCGCAAGTTCAATTTCATGTCAGTTATCATACAGCATGTTTTATATCCGAGCACAGCCCTCATGGCACTCAGGGGCATGGGTCCCCCACAACCTGCACCAAAGCCTGTCTTTCAGTTCTTTAATTCTACACACTTTTCTGTAGAAGTATTTTTTATTACCTCTTAAGGCATGTGAATCAGACTGAATAACACATACGTATCAGGCACGAGGGTAGCCTGACTGTGGCGAGGACCACTCCTGCGTGGTCTGGCATGGCCACTGTCATCACGTCATTGGCTCACAGTCACTGCACCAGTGCGACCCTCGGAACTTGCATCTCGTGCGTCCCGATGTGTGTCCGCATCGTTCACTTGGGAACGGGTCATGACCCGATACTGAGTGATCCAACTGTGTGCCTGTGGTGTTCCTAGAGAGATCTGTGTAATTAGGATAGGAATAAAGTGTTAGACTGTGTATTAAATAACATAATAATTTATCACCCACGGGAAAATGTTTGTGAAATTCACCCTGAGGGGATTGTGAAGTAATCGCAGAATAAATGCAGGCCATCTGCATATTTAATGAGGTGTAGAGTAGCAAGGTTAGGGTATTTGAAGTGTTCTATATCATTTTCCGAGTGCAATTGTGTGTCAAATCAAGCCAATTAGTGATGTGGGAAATAATTAGTCTTTCTTTCAACCGGAACGCTCTCGTCGTCAAGTCCCCCAAAACTTAACAAATCTAAATTTCCCACATGTTCTACAAGGTACCACATAATCATGTTTTGTATTTAAATTAGTGCTTAATTAAGAACTCTTAACTCTCTACAGGATTAAGAAAACTTACTCAGAACATTTCAGTGTTTTATGTGTATATGTTTCAAGTTTCAATGTTAATGATGTCAGTTTATGGTCAGTTAATTAAATCACCTCGTGGAGTGAAGCGAGTCTGCGCCATATCCGGTAGTCTGATTCCACCGGTCTTAGGTGCTGCACGTGCGTCGCATCTCGGGGGACTTTCATACTTTATTCTGAACACTTAACTGCAACCCCGAAACCCTCTTCACATCTAAAAACTGATGTGGTAACCTTTGTTATTACAGCAGAACAGCAAACGATTTTCGCCACATACATACACCTTTCAACCGAGCTACGCTACAGTACAGAGGCACACGAATTCCACTGCCAACCAATGCATAATGTACGAGCATCGAGCGACGTACTTCACATTAGGCTAAAATAAAAAAATACTATAGAAGAGTCTAGAAATAGGGGAGCGACAAGGTCGCACTGCTACATACCGATGCAAACTGATATGAAAAATAAAATGTCAAATTCAGATTACAGCCAACACTCACAACCCGCATCACTAGCGGTGGAACGCGTCCATCCAGTATGACATTGTGTTATCAACTAACATCTCGAGAATCTGTAAAGTAGCCAGGCGGTCGACAGACAGTGTAGGCACTGTGCAGGATTCAACGAGTCGAAGGGATGGTACATACACTAGTCGTGAGTCGCGTCAGGCTCCAGGGTGGCAGACAGGTTGAGTCACATATGCACTTCCCTTTACGAGAGAAATTCAGTTATAAAAAGCTTGGTAAAAAGTTATTTTGCTTTAAATATTATATACACGTACTTATTTTTAAGGATGAAGAAAAAACATGCGAACACTCTGAGAATACCCATTTTCCCTGCTCGCAATAGCAGGAACCATGATGTTATGTGACCTTGACCTCGACCTTTGACAACCATTTCGCATGCCATCTATACTAGGGATGACTCGGGCGATCGTGTCAGTTTCCATGTCGGTTTCAGTTTCGTTGTCGGAATTCTCGAGAGGGAGAGGGAGAGTGTTCATTAAAATTGTTTCCTGACTGGTGGTTGTGTCGTATAATTGATACATACTAACAAGTTCTGCGCCGGGCGGGGTATTCCGGGTTGTGGTGGCTGTTTGGGTTTTGCTCTACTGGGGGCCATTCGCCCTGGCCAGGTTCGTAATCTCTTCAAGGATCTGGATGGGGGGTTGGGGTGGAGTAACACCGAAGTGTTCAATTTACTTAAAAGTTATCATTACAATAAATGTAACAGTGCCTAATACGCTGTGGAGATACTCGCCGTTAACCCCACAGGGCTAGGCTCAAGATGACCTCTTAAGACGGAGCTTAAGAGGCCGGTAAGTAATCCCCGTGTCAACGAGCTACGTCCTAACAGAAGATCGACGCGAAGAGGCGAGGTGCACACTCAACGAAGTCCGCTCCTCGAATATAAACCAGGGATTTGTACAGTGACGGGCAGTTATCTTGGGAAGTCTCAGCGCGGGGAAGCGTGGAAGCTCTGATGCGTGTGAAAGGGGGAAAAGGGGGCCGAAAGAGATGCGCGTGCAGCCGACAGCCGTGTACTGACTGTTAGAAAAACATCGGTAGCAGATAATGTACTTGACTGAAGATGGAAGGGAATGGCAACTCGCAGAGAAACAGCAGAGTTATTCACAGCAGAGAACGGGAAATAATAAATACTCTGATACTGATGACGTTTACCATGGTTCACATTTAGCAGATCCATTATAAATTAAGTCGACTTATGGGTTGGAAGGGTGGCCAGGAGTGTGAGGGGGGGGGGGGATTTAATGTTGTTGAAAAAATATTTCTTTTTAGAACTGCTTAAGAATTTGCATATGGAACATGTTTACACACCAGCATTATAATGAAACTGGGACAGTGTTTGTAGAATATATTAGGCCTACATATATTTGTGTATCTTATCGATTCGCCTTTCACATTATGAAATGCTTCTAGGTAAAAGGTTTTGTTATTAAAGCTGCACAATTTTTAATACTTAGGGGCCTACCACATTCGGTAAAACCTGTCCACGACAATTGAAAGTATTATGTTATTTTACGTTGTAAAGTGCAATGTTTACATGAATAATATGTATCTATTTATTTGCCACCTCATCTGCAACTGTATCACTATCAGTAACAGTAGTAATTTTCACATCTGTCTTCTCCAGTTTTAATGAACGTGAAAGGCAACCCAATGAAAAAAAAATGCTCGCACACTTTGCACACCAGTAAAAAACACCCCGTATCAAGGCCAATTATGCGTCATTCCTGGCAACAAGCTTTGCCTGTCTTATGAAATTTGTGAGCTCCAACCCTTCTGTAAAAATAGCGCCATATTATTTTTTTTAGTGCGAGAGAAATGCTCATACGCGAGCAATGATGGGGTTTTAAAATATGTTATTTACACTGCTGTTGTATGTGTAAAAGCTCAATACTATTTCATTTCCAATTACAATTATGCTTGGTGCATTCCGATAGACGAAACTTATGGGAGATGAGCTAGTTTGTGTAAAATCAGCAGATTTCCCCAGAATGCACCCGTGGGCTGACATCACTGGCCAAACCATCTGTTAGGATAATTGTAAATTATATTCAGTCAACAGCACTACTTTGTAAATATTGTTAAAGGCTGTTCACAGTAAAATGAGCACTTTTGAGGTCTTTGTTACTTTTTCCTTTCAGCCATTTTTTATCCTTTAACCACATTTTAAAATAAATATTCCAATGTAGGAAATAAACATAGTGTGTACATTCCCCCTTACTCGGAAGTTATCAACTAAGACTAAAATAATTTTATTTATTTATTATTATTCCAACTGAGATGACTTCCAAAAGTCATCACTTTACCATGAGCAGCCTATATCAACTTTATATAGTACATAATATTATTATATCTAATGCCATTTGTCATTATTATTAATATTTACAGATTTTTGTTTATATGCAATTTGGTAATGTAGTTCAGTTGGAAATAATATGTATTTTACTACACGCCTTATAACTCATTACGTACTTTCTGGGGATTCAATACATTCAATATCTCAGCGTATTGTTAACGCGCACTTATACTCGTTATGAACTAAAAAATAAAGACAATATGATGAATAAATACGTTTTATTCAATTCCATTTTACGAGTCTATGTACACAATTTACATAACATTTGTGACTTTTTTGTAAGTTTGTGTGCTTTATTGTTAACTATGTTGCAGTATGGTTCATAACTTGTGTGCGTTACAACGCACGTTAAAGTTAAAATGTGAAATTCTCAAACTTTGTTCTCGGGCTGTGCGTCGAATGTTTTCCGTCCTGCTCGTACACGGCCGGCGCGCGACGGTTGTCGCACAGCTATTGGCCATGTGTACTGGACACCCCTCAAGTCAGGACTAAGGAGCTCGCGTGGCCAGTAACTACCGTCCACTGTAAGAGTATTTGCTAGGGCTAGTCCTTTCTTATAGCCAATAGAAAGTTAAAAATTTTATTTCAAATGTGAATTCATATTAAACACACGCAATTTTTATTCTTTTGTTTCACAGAAAACATACACTCATTGCCATAGAAATGTCTGCACTCAGGAGACGTCCAAATGAAATTATAAAACTTGGCACAGGCAGTCGGAACGATGTTACAAATAACTGATTACAACATCAAGACAAATTGGCATTTCATTCAAGAAATGTTGATGGTTGTAAAGTGTATTAAGTACGTCCTCACACAAGTCCTAGCGCGGACACAAGCAGCATTGCACCCCGACATTAAAACACAGACAAATATCCTGTTGAATATCGCCCCATTGTTACTGCAACTATCTTCCCAGAGAAGTAGATTCCTTGATGGTCGAAGCAGCCACCCTAGATGGCTTAATACGTGTTATATAGGCGACAAGTCTAGAGATCTAGCTGGCCAAAGAAGGGCGTCGACAGCATTAAAACATTCCTGGGGAACCCGTGCTTTGTGAGGAAGGCTCGTTATCATGCTGGAAAACTTCCTGTTCAAACCGCTTCATAAAAGTAAACATATGAGTCTGACCACTACCAGGGAAGACCGAAAGCCACTGGAAACTCTCCCCAACGCCATGGCGCAACCAGTTTTGGAAGTATTTGGCTCAAAAATGATGTCAGAATGTAGGCGTTCTCCGTTACCTATTCAAACTCGAGTACGACTGTTCCTCAACCGTCCATGCCACCTGATTACCATCAAACTGGAAACGAATTCGCCGATACTGGGGCGTCATTAAGGGACTGCGTAAGAAACGTTGGGAATGAAAACATTGATCTGCAAGTCTCATAGTCGGGAGGAAACAATGGTCACTGGTGATGCAGTTGCATATCTCTGGATAGTGAAAGAGGCACTACTGGTTTAGTTCGCGGTTGTCGGACGACAAAATATTTCTCTCCTGTGGTGGCCATTCTGGGCAGCCAAGTCTTCCCCCCACAACTGAACGTCACAGATGCCGCTATAGGCTCGAACTCCCAAAGAAATATTTCTGGGAAGGGAAGGAGGGAAGGGCTATGTCACTCAGGAAGTAATGCAGATTTGCCCATTTTTTATCTTAGCTGCTTTAACGGTCCTTCGTAGAACTTAGCGGCGGGTCTTGCTTCTAGTACTACATGCCCTGCGTTGTTATCTGTCACTCCTGCGTTATTACCTGTCACTCCTGCGTTGTTACCTGTCACTCCTGCGTTGTTACCTGTCACTCCTGCGTTGTTACCTTTCACTCCTGCGTTTTTACCTGTCAATCCTGCATAGTTACTTATCACTCGTGCAAACAATGGACAGTGAGGACGCAACAATGGACAGTGAGGACGATTGTTACCTGTCACTCCTGCGTTGTTCCCTTTCACTCCTGCATTGTTACCTGTCACTCCTGCGTTTTTACCTGTCAATCCCGCATTGTTACTTATCACTCGTGCATTGTTACCTGTCACTCCTGCGTTATTACCAGTCACTCCTGCGTTGTTACCTGTCACTCCTGCGTTGTTACCTGTCAATCCTGCGTTTTTACCTGTCAATCCTGCATTGTTACTTATCACTCGTGCATTGTTACCTGTCACTCCTGCGTTGTTACCTGTCACTCCTGCGTTGTTACCTGTCACTCCTTCGTTATTACCAGTCACTCCTGCGTTGTTACCCATCACTCCACCCAGCTCTGTCTCACCCGCACAGGACTTCTGGTTCTGCGCAATGGATAATCATTTTACCCACGCCCATCTCATGCCGCCAAGGCAAAATGTATAAAACTCGGCGTGGGTTCAGCATGTGTGTTCCTTCATATTGCCAACATTGTCGCTCAGTTCAGTCGCAACGGCCCAGGTGGCGGTACGACCACCCTGCCTCCTAAGCCCAAGATTTGCCCTCTTTCAAACACTGTAGGATGTTCTTACTTGTATCGGATATGTCGAAGAGGTACTCTAGTTACTCACCGACATTCTGACGAGGTCGGTTTCTCTCCCCTCAGCGCCGCACCTCATCATCTGCCCCTCTGTAATTTCTGTTTTCTATTTGTTACCACCAAATTTAGACCCCATTTATATTTTAAAAGGAATTTCAACATACTTTAGTTACCCTGTCTGTATCGCAATAACTTTGATACATAATTAAGTGTTCACTAAATTAGAGAACTATGGGTGACATGTAGAGGACTCAAATATCAGTATTGAAATTACCATTTTTAAGTGAGATAATTCCAGCAGAAACGCCTACTGCTTTACTTTAGGGCCCCCGTAAAGTCCACCTGGTGCTCGAACTAGATTGCGGTGTGTTTGCAGTACACTTTTCCTCAGCATATCACGCTTATTGTAAACACTAAATTGAAGCTCTTCAACATGACCATAAAACCACATGTTCAGACTGTTACAGCTTAAGATATTATGGGTGAATTCCTGTAAATCTAATATAAGGTCTTGCATTGAACTTTGCTACAGACTTTCCACTAATAAAATTATAGGGTCAACGCATAAAGTACAATGGGAAATTTTGCACGTGCCAGTTCGGAGCCTTGTGCTTAGCGGCGACGGAGTCCTTAATGAGCGTGCAAGTGTCATCCTTATAGCTTCCTTGCTTTTGAAATATATGAATAACGTGGAATAGAGCCATTTAGTTAGTGGGCACTGTGATAGGTGCTTGCCCACACTCGCGGCGTTACTCAGTCCATTAAGTTATTCACTGTGGTAGTATATACCTATAATTCCTTAAATAAGACTGGGGCCTTAATGCGTGCGTGCAATGGGATGTTGGGGCAACTCGAGGCAGGAGAGCACGCGGGACGGGTGCTATGACCGTAGGGATGAGGAATCGTAAGGCGCGCTTGACAGTGTCGCCCTTAGCACTGTGCCCGCCAGCAGATAGCTATCGCCTTTCACTAGTTCTCAAGGCAGGCGGGGCCACACCCAGATTGGGAACGCCTGCGTTGGATNGGGGGTTTCCGGCCAGTCACCCAGCAGACACAGTGCTGAGCTGACAGAGACACGCACTGACGAAACAAATTGTTTCAGTACACCAAATATATTTGTTTGCTTATTATTGTTAATTTCAGCTAAACGACATATTGTTGGTACTACCAAGCTTCAGTTCCTCCGAATGAATGAAATTTGTTCACAAAGCCTAATCATTTGTTAAAAATAATTTGTTTGTGCCGAACAAATATTCCGCTTTTTCGGTATGTTAAACGAATATTTAGTGTAAGCAAACATGTTACACTTTGCCTACAAATTTATATATTTACACCGCAAGAAAGGTTTGTTACAGCTAACAAAATACAGGATTGTCCGCCTAACGTGGACACCCCCAAAATTTCCTCAACGGTTGTAGATCACCAAATGCGGAAAACAGAGAGTGGATTTGATCATATGTGGCTATTGCCAACATTACTCCCGTGTGTCTGTGAGTACGCCGTCATTTTCATATCAGAACATTATTCTCCTTCTAGTGTGATGTGAAATTCTCCTCAGCATTGCTGGAGTGGTATAAGCAAATGCATTTAATTTAGATCGACGTCAACTGACCCATAACAGTTGGTAACATAACTTCTCTTTGATAATGCATTATCACACGATAGTGAACGCTCGAATGATGCAGCGTCCTCAGCAAAAGTTACCTATCTTATTTATTATATTCCTAAGTGGGATATATCTTTGATATAACTGGTTTCAGAAAGCTATTTCACCTTCTAAAACTTTAGGGTTTTGGTTTAAAGGATTTCTGAAACCTTACAACGAAATCATTTTGGACGTCTCACATTGATTTTCCTGTGCACGGTCGTTGCAATATTTTTTTTTCTTCCAGGGTGTACGTTGAAACGTCAGCCATAGTTTGGACTTGGTATCACCTGTAACAAACTCGATTAACATGATATAAGTTCACTTCGTTAGGTTTTATTAAAGGCGTGTAGTTTTTAAAACGAAAATGTGTCTCAAATTTTAGGCCTTCATGTTTGATAATGGAAACATATATGATTACTTCAATTAAATTCGAGACTGGACATATAAAACATCTGCACTTTGTATTTACTACATACAAGAAATATTCAGTACAAGTTTTAAGTAAATTCGACTTTGATTTAAATTTAAAAATAGTGCTAAAAAGGGCTTAGTTAAAGCTGTCTTATACAGGTGTGATGATAGTAGCTTATAATTAATATATTCCAGCTGTGGGTGAATTTAAATTGCACATGAATATCGTCAATGGTATCCTCAACAGTCTAACAGTTTTAGAATGTTAAATTTTTTTTATTGCCGAAAGTCAAGATAGAAATTAACCATTCTTTCCTAAATGAGCAAATATATTTTCTTCGTAGTGTGTTATTGCTTGAAATTATACCAACGAGTTGTTGCATAGTGTATAAACGACGTTTCGTGAACGTACTTGATATTTATAAAAGTATGTAAACATCAAAATGTGGATTTATAAATCACAACCGAGGTCACTACTGGCATTGGAAATGTCTATAAATGCCTTTACTAACTTCAACGAGACTTGTACAAGATATGTAAAACACAGTACTAATATCGCACATAAAACATAACAAAGTTATATTAACATTTGTAGTAGAAAAATGCGGGATAATCTTGAAATGTAGGCTCGATGTTGCTTTCTGGTGACAATACGATTTTTAGTAACTTTATTGGAGAAAATAATTTTCGAGGCTTAGCGCGGAAGATACGTAACGTTTAGGGAATATTCAATTAGTGCCTCAACAAGTTAACCATCAGTTTTATTAAAAATATATCATTAACCTAACTTATTAATATTTTTAGAAGCATTGTATTTGCAAATGCTTGAACAAAGCTTAGTAAAATGAGACTTTAAAACACTACACGAATACCGACAAATCTTATAGAGACTGTTGTAGATTTTTCAGCTACTAATCAAACTTACTACTGATGATCAATAAAAAAGCGATCACAAAACATCACGGAAATGCAACACAATACATCACGATATATAAAAAACGTATCTAGTCACGTACGCAAATTTAACATAAAACTTCGTTGCCCACAGGGTTAGCTGAACGAATTGAAGACACAGATTTTCTCTTATACGCAGTTACACTCATTTTTATTGATTCTAAGTTTTTATCAGACAAACTTTAAGGCTTTAATTTTCCATTATAAAATGGATTTTTGGTTAGAATTCGTTTGCTTGTAACAAAAGTAAACAAAACATTTCAGGGGAAGATAAAATATTTTATTCTTCTTTCTATATTAATTTTCATTGGTTCGTTTTGTCACATGACCACAACATACCACTACCAACATAAGAATACATACAACTTGTTTCTTTAAGCTGCCTCCAGCTAAGTGGCCCTTGCAAAAATTGTTTTATGTCGTCAAGAAGTAGGAGAAACAAGTTTGATCCTTAATGTTTTTCTAATAATATCTGGTTACGAAGTGGTAAAAAGGGAACTTCTCTTAATAACTGATATTTCATATTTATATATGACTATTGTTTGTGCCAGATATGCGAATGTAAAATAATTTTTGTTGTGTTGTAGTGGTAACGCTGATGAAACTATAGAAAAGTGATTGTTTCCATCAAAAACCCAACCTGCGTTTCTTTTCCATGGCGAAATTACATCAATGTAACACTTTTCATAAGTCTATTTAATATTATTTGTCTATGAATCTTCTCCAAACAAATTCGTACAACACGGCGTGGTGACGTCACAGGAAGAGTGCGATCACTTCTTCGGAGGCGTGCTCGTCCAAGGCTGTTCTTGTGCAGTAGTGACGACGCCAAGTATACTTGACCTCGGGACGTCGTCAAGAAACTCTGCGTGGATCAGTTTCCGGAAGTGTGCTTCCTTGCCTCTGGCGTACTGGGGACTTTAAAGCCAGTAGTTTGTAAAACATAATGTTTATATGTTGAGTAGTTGTAGATTTTTCAGAACATCCTAAAATACAATGTATTAAGTAATGTTACACGGGCATTGTAAGTAACATATTTCACAACTTCCCCATTAGAGAAACCTGAGGAGTTTGTGGATCTTCCGGAACGCAAATTTCAAGTGTCTTCAGTCTGATGGGAGTATCGGGTACAACCCAGCGAATAATTTATTCCGCTTCTCGACCAGCCAACACGTCTCAAGTAACATCCTGTAGAGAGACAACATTTCTAGTAACATCCTGAAGAGACAGGACAGCGATAAGTTAGACTAGGCATCTTGTCCGAGGAACAGCACAAAAGGAACACCAAAGTGTCGGTGTTGTTGATAGTCGTACGTGCATCTACATGGAAACAAACTGCGGCAAATGGGAAATGGGGGAGTCACTCACTGCGGCTTGCCCTTGTGGGTTAGAAAAATCAAGCCCATCAACCGAAGACGCCACACATTCTTCTAGAGCTAGTGTGGCATCAAGAGTTGGACAACGTTTTCTGATTGACCTTTGTGAGAAATGAAATTTACAAATAAGTGTTTATAATTCACCATTCTCAATGTACGTTATTCTGAACTACGTGCAACAATGAATTAAATAGTCACATCATTGTGCAAATAGCTTATAATTTTCCTATAATACGCGGATTCCTATTACAAAATGTTATTCTCGAAATTATAATTGTTTTATTGATTTCAGTTAAACGAGAAACACTGGGTGTAATATTCAACAGTAACTCCGTAAACAGACTGACCTCACAAAACCTGAAATTTCCATCGCGTGGTTAGTAAGGCCTCATAATTTTTTTTCTTCCGAAGTTAATTGTTTTCTGCCTTGTCACATCTTCGTCCTCAATCCAAAAGGCAGAGATTAACTGAACATGAAAACATGTGTGAGGCAGTTCCTTAGGTATGCTGGTGGCAGAATACTGTCGCAGGCGGACTATGTGTGTTGCTGCCGTCTAGGTATCAGTGTATGTCACCTTTTCAGAGAGCCGCCATCTACTCCACAGTAGTAATTGCTCCACCGGCTTGGTGCGAGTTTTAATATTCCTCTTTAGCAAATGTAAATATGAACTGTGGCCAGGTACGATTTCTTCCGGGAGGAGGACAAATGAAAATGAGTCGTAGGAGTGATAATTTTTGTAAACATTTAGTGTTAGTCAACACCTAAAAATTCTTGTTATTTAGCTGCAAGCTGGACTTAACAATTCTGTAGATACTTGAATTGACGTCACAATGCACTGGCTTTTTTTTAGAAGCAATAATAAATTGTTTCTTTGTGTGTTCTGTTGTCAGAATGACTCGGCGGTGTGTTCTGTTGGCAGAATGACTCGGCGGTGTGTTCTGTTGGCAGAATGACTCGGCGGTGTGTTCTGTTATCTTGCCAAACAACTACGGCATAGAGGACGCCATGGCTCCAAGAAATGTCTCCACTCAGCCGGGACAGGTGATCTTCCGTTCAAAACACGTGCCTGGTCATTTCTCACAGTCTGGTTTCAGATAGAATGCACGTCAAGAACCACACGACAATGGAGCAAGGCACTATTGGTGCATATCCATGGTGCTTCGTAGAGGCAGAAAACTCCAAACAACATGTTAGACGGTTAACACAGTTAAGAACATTAGCAGTAGAGATTAGAAATTTGTCCATTGTCTTGGCAAAAAACCGAAGTGTACACAATTGATTCGATACTGCTCAATGCTTAAGTTTCACAGTATAACAAAACTGTAAAGCCTATCTAGACATTAACATTAAAATCTTATATAAAAATGAACACACGTTTCTATTTTTATTCCGGACACTGAACTTTGAATCGTGTCGCGCTGCTTAAATAAAATTAATAAAATGAATACAGAAAGCAAAAATACCTGAATAAACTTTAATTTCTGCGTTAATTTCAAACAACACACTTGTAGAAAGCATGCATTATGGCTGAACTTACGGCGTTGAATCGCTGTTGAGAGTACTTAATTTTTGTAGGCCTACTACCTAATTCTGAAATCTTCTGCTTACTGCTTGAGTTTAGAATTGTGTAAACCACCTTACACTCACTCCCCAGTAAGCTTGTTTACCTGGATATTGCATAATAGAGTGGTGTCAGCAGGCGTGAGGGCTCAGTCTTACTGGCTGAAGCACACTGTGGCTGGTGTGACGTACATACACCAGTGCTGAAGAGAGCTGGCTGTGACGTCAGCAGGAGATGCTGGAGAGGCCCGGCTCTCAGCTATGTCCACAAGTCTGTGTCGGACGTGGGGAGATCGTTCACCTTGGTTCCTCGCCCAACTGGTGACACGTGCGCTGACTCTACGGCACTATCTTCAAGGACACTCTTCGTTTCCGCCTCCCGCAGTGCCTCGCCGTCCAAACTACATTCCTATTATAAGCTTCTGCGATAACTCTCTTGCCTCATTCTTAGCATGCCAATGATACAGCTTCGTCGATCACTTTGGAACCTGGAATACGTGATTCGATTTGAAATGTTATGGGCCGGCTGAACTCTCGCAAGCGATGCGAACCAGCGAGGGCATAACAATACGTCATGTACTACGACAAACTGCAGACGATATTTTGGTTTATGCACTGGCAATTTTTCTGCGGGATTGCAAATGTATTTTCCGCCATTGTAACACAATGAAGGTTAGAAAGTTTCTGCGAGCGCCCAATCATTTATAAAAATAATTTTTTGAATTGGGTGATTAATTGAAAACAACACAAGGATTAATTTTGTTGTGCAGAAATGTTTACCAAAAACTTGTAATTCCATGTCATGACATGGAACTACTTTCTTCCCGTCGTTAACCAACTTTACTGGGCGCATGTTGCCGCCGTTTATCACCTGGGCGCTGCACCATCAACGCGGTGGAGGAGGGAGGGGGAGGGGAGGTGCAAGTTCCTGCAGGGACTCTCGTCCTCTCATACTTTATCATTATTTCAGACTCAGGTCTGAATGACATTCATATTCATAAAACTGCGGCAAATACTGCAGGGAGATTGTTAAAGGTCCCCTGTCTAGCACCAGGGGGCCTCGTGGACGCGATCGACTTAGCATGCCCATTCAAATACAAGCAGGTAGGACAGTGGCATTTTCAAAAGTGATCAGTTGAGCTACTTTTACACGATGCTAACTGGATTTCCTATTAGGCTTCGTATGAGAAATTGCATGTGAAAATATCAAGAAAATCCCATGAGAAAAGAGTAAACAGATTTAACTAGCAGTAAAATACTTTCTTGCATGTGATAAGATGATGGCTTCGAAATATTTAAAATTAAAATAATTTTTATAATTGAATTTTATTATCATACGCTGTTTTAAAGTAGTAGGCCTAGCAACGCGATATTGTATTCTTTATATATATATATATGCACAGTCGAATCACATTACAGGTTGAGTACAAAAGAATACCGCAAATTTGAAGGTCTATAATATCAAAACCAAACAACCTACAACCTTGATTTACCAATCAAATGAACCGTGGAATCATGAAGTTTGTTTACCATACATTCATAAATGTTCAATGTGACCACCATGAGCGGCCGAACGACATCGACGTGATAATCAAACTCGTTCCACACCCTTGTCAGCATGTCCGGTGTTACGGTTTGGATGGCGTCCGTAATTCTAGTTTTGAGATCGTCAACGTTAGCCGGCAATGGTGGACGAAACACTTGATTCTTTATGTACCTCCGTAGAAAAAAATGGCACAGAGTAAGATCCAGGCTTCTTGGGGACCAGTGATGAAGAGCCTGGTCACCAGCTGCTCTTCGGCAAGAAACTGCACAAACTGTAACCTGCATGATTTGTAAAGCAATCGCTTTCGCAACACAGTCCATACCGTCGACTGAAGGATTTGCATTTCCCGGCTAGCTTGTCGAGTTGATTTTCTTGGACTGCGAACGAACATTTGTTGAATCCGTTGCACATTCTCTTCGGACACGCGTGGCCACACGGCACTTTTGCCTTTGCAAAGGCACCCTGTGTCACGGAACTGACGAAACCAACTTACGATACTCCATCTATCAAGAACACGACGTCCTTATTTGCGACGGAATTCACGTTGAACAGTCGTAACCGATTCACATTTAGCAAACTGAATAACACAGAACGACTTCTGTTGTTCCGTCATCATCGTGATGCGGACTAACACACAACACACGCTCATAGTGTGACGACAGACGCTCTCAGTGTCATCTCTCGGCACATAAAGGAAACATCAGTCCGTCCCCTTCACATTGACGAGTCAAATCATGCTGGCTTCCCCCTCAACATCTCAAACCGAGCGTTACGGACGTCATCCAAATCGTAACACCGGACATGCTGACAAGGGCGTGGAACGAATTTGATTATCGCGTAAATGTCATTCGGGCCACTCATGGTGGTCACATCGAACATTTGTGAATGTATGATAAACAAACGTCATGGTTTCACGGTTAATTTGATTGGGCAATCAATGCCGTAGGTTGTTTGGTGTTGATATTATATACCTTCAAAGTTGGGGTATTCTTTATACTTAACCAGTATTATGACCACCTGCTAGTATCCAGAGTAACCACCCTTCGCAGCACGGACAGCAGCTAGACGAGCTGGCAGTGACTCAGTCAGGTGCTGATAGGTCTCACGGGTATCTGGAGCCATGCTGTCTGCAGAGCGTACCACAACTGTTGAAGGATGCGTGGCGGAGGAGACAGGTGGCAAACACGAAGATCGAGGTGGTCCCACACATGTTCAATTGGAATGATATCAGGGCTATTTGGATGGGGGGAGGGGGCAAGAAAGAACTTTTAAGTCTTGATCGTGCTCTTCCAGCCACGTGAGGACACTTCCAGCTGTTGGCAAGGAGCATTCCTCCTCAGGAATTACAATCATAATGCGCAAGTGGACGTGATCGCCGAGGATGGATTCATAATCAAATCGATCAAGAGTGACTTCCATATGGATGATGGGGCCTAAAGAATACCATAGGAACATTTCTCAGACCATAACACTGCCCCCACCACATTGTGTTCGTCCAGTAATGGATGCAGAGTTTCGGTTCTCCGACGTTTCTCGCCGGGCACGCTGACATCTATTCATTCTATGCAGCTGAAAACGTGGTTGGTCGGAGAAGGCTACCCGTCGCCAATCAGCAGCGGTCCAGTCGCCAGACTGTCGATTAAATTCCAATCGTTTTCGTCGATGCATGTGTTAGCATGGGTGCAGTCACCCTCCGTCTACTCCGGAGCCCCTTTCGCAGAAGAGTTCGTTGAACTGTTGCGGTAGACAGGTGCCTGGATGCCCCCTGGTTCATTTGGACGGTGAGCTGTTCCACTGTAGC
This sequence comes from Clitarchus hookeri, assembly GCA_002778355.1. Taxonomy (NCBI): domain Eukaryota; kingdom Metazoa; phylum Arthropoda; class Insecta; order Phasmatodea; family Phasmatidae; genus Clitarchus; species Clitarchus hookeri. The sequence goes on from NQII01002165.1 coordinate 109,777, forward strand.
CTGTCTGTTGGCCTTCACGCACCGTCGTTGTTGACGTTCGCCTCGGACATCAATAGCGCGCGGAGCTCCGCAGTTTCCCAATTATGCCATTCGTCCACTCACGATAAACCTTTACCACAGAGGCATGTGAAAAGTTCAGAAACATAGCTGTTTCCGAACTGCTGGCATTCTTTTCCCGAAAGCCACTGATCATAGCCTTTTTGCAACTCGGTTAAAGCGCTTCCCTTACCCGCGATAGCAGGAAGGGCACTGTGTACAGCCAGCCTGTCGGTCGCAGTATATATCCGCTTCACCAGCCCACGTCACGGGCCATACGCCATGGGCTATGTGCTGCAGATGGCACTTTTAGCAGGTGGTCATAATAATGTGATCCGGCCGTGTGTGTGTGTGTGTGTATGTGTGTGTGTGTGTGTGTGTGTGTGTGGTCACATGACTAGCAGAGAACGAGCAATAGAATCACTTCGTCTAGTATAACACTCTCCTGAAACCAGGACAAGCTCTTTGTCTTGCTTTCGTACGAGATATGCCTTGCACGATGCATTCTCGCATGATATGTGGTATGAGAGCGCCATCTTGCATTAGTTCTGCACGTATCCTACGCCATTTGAAAGCTGCTTGACCCGTGGGCAGTGTATACAGTGAGGCTCGGTGTGGAGTCTGGCGAGCTACGCGCACGACGACACCCATGGCGGGACCGGCTCGACCGGACAATGACCTTGAGACTGGGCGGACCTGCCCTCTGCCCACACTTCCTCCGCCTCTCCACGTCACCAGCACCGATCACGCCTAAGATCCGCAATTCGCTAGAAACTTGTTCCGATCCCTCGTAGCTTGCGCATCTTTCTGCCTTACATTAACTTTCAGCCTCGTGCATCAACTGCATGCAGTGGCGTATCTAGGAAGGGGGGCTACTTCAGGAATATGGCAATATGCGTTAACATCAAACTGCATGCTTACCTGGCTGGGTTCAATTTTACTGATACATATACACGAGTATACTTGGTGGACTGGCTATCACAACGTGTTTTAAAATCATCTGTTCCTGTACTATGCATATGTATTAATGCTGCAATATTAACTACTTACTTGTTTCAAGAATAATCTCATATTACCCGGTGTAAAATCAAGGTCCAAGTGAGGTGCTCAAGTCCCCTAGTACCCCCCTCCCCCCATCATTCTAACACGCGTTGGATCCGCCACTGACTGCACTTTGTCTGCACTTGGTGCAGTGACGTTACGTTGAAGCGAATTACTGGTGGCGACGTTCAGCAAGTTGGGTTAAAAAGCTAACAGATCTTCAACTGCGCCATTAACTAGTGGAGACGTAAATCTTTAATACTTAGGTACAGCGTAGTTTGAAACTACGTATATGATGTATACTAATATTCATTCACACGAAGTAAGGTTATGGTGTGCTAAGTTTCTGTATATATGCTGTGTAGTTTCCATTTTTATTCCCAACAAAAAGGTGCAACAAGTGTACTGTGGTTGTTCTGTTCCTTGTGCAATAAATCTTGAATCTAATAACGGAGCAATATTGCACCAGATTTCTAGCAACTGCATATATGCAGGGAAAAAATCACTACCTATAACACCAACAAATGGTTCGCCGTTGGCAGCTATTTTGTACGAACAGCCGCAAAGGAGAACCTTTATTCTTCGTTCAAATCACTCATGTTTTAGTTGTTCCATGCGATAGTTCGAAAATACGCCGATAAGTGCGGCAGTTGACATTTTCCTTTGAAGTCAGCGCGGGGGAGAGAACTAGTCTGAGGTTAGTGGCGTTAGCACTTCCCGGATGACGTAACACACCGCTGACAGCCGCCTCTCAACCAGGTACTGACAGGCGTCTGGCCTAGCGAACTGCGACTTTGTAGCACACTGCATGGAAATATTTAAGGTAACCGCCTGGTTGAAGGAATTTTGCACGTCTGAGGCCTTATATCACAAAGCGCTAGGGGCGACCGAGGTATGCGCATCAACTCTCTCGTCGCCTCTACGCGCAAAGCACTGAACTGGGGTGCAGTCTTGCCGTCGATAACGAGCCTCTATGAGACTTTCAGCGGAGACCATGCCATTTTATGAAGTAAAAATATAAATAAAGGTTTGATACACGCCCCTATTCATTTTTAACGTTTTGTACTGGAATGATTATACCTAAAAATAACTGTGAAAACACCCGGATGAGCCATTTTCACTATCACAAAAACATGCTTTAGAGAGAAATAGAGGAACTGAAAAACGTACACAGATGCATAACGTTTCTTAAATGCTATTCGTAAGCAGACCTCGCTCAGGCACGTTGGACGGTTTTTTTAATGAAACGTTTTCTGCTGGAGCTCTGCACACAGTTCTTCCTGGCACGTTAACTGTGTTACAGTTGGTTTTTAATACACTTTTTTACAACCTGTTTCACATGTGCAGAATCTGTTTGCACACGAAAAGAAATAACACTTCAGACTACAGTGGAATACATCTTTCAGCAGATCAAGTTTATTGGAGACACTATTTTAAAGTTTTTTAACATAGACAAAGACGACATTTTTCACCTGCTATATATAAAAATATTCAAGGCCAATTACTGCGAAACTAGTATAGGGCTCTCCAATAAACCTTGCTTCAGAGATTGCGTCAGTAAAATGATAGTTTCACTGCTTTAAGTTCCTTATTTACACGCAGCACGACGAGAAGCGTTCAGTGCCTTGCATGTAGCGGTGATGGCGCACTTGATACGGGTGGCAGTGTCGCCCTTATCGCTACCGCGCTTCTGGGCCTCAAACGTGGAAAACTGCACCAGGTAAGCGGGCCCGGGTAAGGACACATTACTTCATGTACATCTGCAGAAGATGCGAGTTTATCTGCAGCCGTTTAAGTCGTAATTTTTAATTACTGGAGGTTTTTTATTTTGATGTGAGTTTTGCAGGAACTTTATTTGAGAGGCGCACGTACAATGGATTTTGGAGCACTTAACTGACGTCACTGAACATTAATTAGCTCGTTAAACCTCCTCTCAGCAGGTACTTAGAAAACAATCGGTTTACTTACGAAATTAACAGCAGTAGAAGCTTTGTGGAAACTCATTTTTTGGCTTGGTTGCGTGAAATCCGATCACTTAAGTGTTTGTGCGTTTATGACCCAGATACACTTTGACGGCTGGATAACTATAGTTCTGCAGTAAAAGCTGGAAAAATATTCATTTGTTTGGTGTCCATCATTTCACCAAATAATAAATAACACCCCTGTAAACTAGTGGTCTGAGGCTATTGATGTACGTATGTATAAAGAGACACGCTAGCTATTCTTGCTGGCCAGTCTCGAGGACGAATTGGCGAGGGATCAGAGAAAGAATGTACACGGGGGAAGAAGCGGGAGTGCTCTGAGAAAACCTCCACATCTAGTAGGTATGTATACACCCCGCCACTGATGATAATATTTAGAAGTGCCAAGCCACGAATACAATCATTAATACCGATACCCAACTGACACGCAAATGTTGTGTAGTGTAAAATTATAGTTCCTGGACATATACTGGAGGTCTGAACTCATATATTGTATGAAAAATTTATAATAAACCAATCTTCTAAAATTTAACAATTTACTGTGCATTTAATTTTTCGCTAAACATGCCAATGATTTTGTAAACTGCCCTGATTTCTGTAGAGAAATGGAATCAGTGAGAGATATCTTCCTTTGCACTTAAATGAGGCTCGGACAGCAGAGCAACCATGTTCCAAGCTGGGGGTGTATTCACTAACTTTTGGCAGTTAAGGTCAGTCGCTTACACACGGAATCTCTTAACAACACTATCGTCAATTTGGTATTCACTACGCACTGTTGTTATGGAATTATCTTCTATCGTTAGGTTAGCGATAGTTTATTTGGCAACACAATGTTATGATCTTGATATTGCTGTTGTCTGCATGAACACCAGAAAATAACTATATTAACTGTATTGTCAAATAAGCACTGCATAGCAAACTTGAAAGAAAATTATATTCATTCTCTTTCCATAACAAATAGTGCTCCAAAATGTTTTTTATCGTATTGGGTCAAGTAAAAATTTCGTGCACGCCTTAAACATACTGCCAATTTACAAGTACAGCACATCCCATCAAATATTACACAATAAACAACGCGACATAATTTTTTCGAATAATAACTTATGTTTTAATGTAAAATTACAAAATTATTTAGAAGTGCTTGATTTTTTTTTTACTTTTTTTTCTTTTATGAAATGAATTTCATTGAAATTATTTTATTAAATAACAAGTATTTAAGATTAAAAACTTTTCGTCACAATTCAAGCAAAATTTTTAACAAATTATTTTATCAAATGTTGCGCTATCTATGATGGCTATATGAAAACTATTATGTGTGACATTTTAAATATATTTTACGTGTATTTATTAGTAAGTTAAGTACATAAAAAGCAAAGAAGTTAATTCTATTTCAAATGGAAACACTTTTTATTATATGCAGAATCGAGATAAAACAGTTAAATAAATATTTTTTTAAAGAAATTTAATAAAATATCTTGAACATATAACATAATCTATTTTCCATAATGATAGTTATATATTATCATATATTGTTGAAAGTAAAATGGACTTAAGAATTAATCATTAATATGTAACCACTTTTCGAAAAGTTTATTCTCATTTCTGCAATTTTCACCTCAATCGCAAGAAAATCCGCCATGTTACGAACAAGTTAACGTCAGTAGCGAGCCAAAACCACCTCTCATACCAGACCTGAAGCTAAGGTTAGTAGTGTGCAAGGTAAGGCCATCGAACTGCTAAGTGAATAGCTCCTGAAAAGCCTAAGGACAGTAGCTCGGATTTTGACCTTACCCTGGGTGTTAAGGCCACCTCGAAAAGTTAGTGAATAGACCCCTGCTGTATGTTGGACTCGCGGGCTTGCACTAGCCTTGCTTAAGCAGCTTTTACATAACGCATGATTCATACAAAACTCGTGCAAGATGCAGACCCCACAGTACATTTCGTATAATAAATTTTCGCGCAAGGCAAATCACGTGCGAGATCAGGAGATATATAGAAAACGTCCTATTCTTCGATGCAAGTCGCATGGAACAATCAATTGTATTGGTTCTTCTGGGCTGATCATGTTACCAGCTGTGTACCAGCCACAGTGATAGGAGTATATCGTTCAACAAAACCGTGCAAACATGAATAGTACGAACCGAACTGCGGTTAAATATGTTTCGTGATTTAAGATAGTGAGTTGAGCTCAGCGTTGTAAGAGATTAAGAAATCTCTTACCTATAATCGTTATCCTTAAAATTAATACAAAACTAAATATTTCGGGGATTTTAAATTAGTATAGTCGCTACTAATTAAATCACAGGAGCCATCAATTACTCTCATGTGAGGCCAAATTTTTCCACATATTTTCTGTGCGAACTGTGTGTGAACATGTTTCGTATGGAATTTTCTTGATACTTTCTCACGGGTGAGAAGTCTCGTGCGAGATTTGTTTTGCATCTCGTAAAATAATCTTTATAACTACGGGCTTGGACCAAGCATGCATACTGTCTGAGAAGCAACACCGTCGACAGCTACAATATATAGCAACCACTGAATGACATTTGTCCTCTGTGTGCAGACTGACGTTGATCTACGCTCTACTGCTCAGCCGCTATCTTCCTATACAGCTCGTGCTTACCCGAGTGCTGACTCCTGAACCAGCAGTGTTTCAAGACGCCTACATATCCCGTATCACAGATTATCCCTCTAGGTTACAGTTTCCTGTGTCCGGGATGCTGCGCGGCAAGTGGTTTTTAGCCTTCTTTCCGAAAGAAAGAAAGGCTTATGAGATCACTTTGCTGTCTGTGTCTGTATGTGGGTGTGTGCACGTGTGTGTCTGTGTGTGTGTGTCTGAGCATGTGTGTTCAACTCCCCCCTCCAATTTTTGAACGCTTGAGCGGAGTACAACTGACTTTCACAGTTTTTGACCACTCCGGGCACTTACTTTTAATATGGTGGCCCTTAAAATATTTAGGGTGATATGTCATATTTCGGAAACCATACAACCTATTTTAGCCAAATTTCGTATGCTCACAGCGAAATTGAAAGCATTAAATTCAGAGGTAAATATTGTTGTTGGTCTGCCATTTTGAAAGATAGCACCATGTGAAAAATAAAGATTTTACGTTATATCTCGAAAACTACTCAACCTATTTTTCACCTAATTTGGCACGTAAGAAATACTATGATAGACCAAGTAAATATGAGTAATTAAACTTTAAAAGGCACATTTTTTCAAATGATGGCCATCTGGCTATTTTAGCATAGTATGTTATATCTTCGAAAAAATTTAATAAATTAAAACTTAAATTTGTATGCTGGGAGTATATATAACAAACATTAAATGTGTTTACACGGAGCCTCTTTTGGCCTCAATTTTGTAAAATAGTACCATACGAATAAATGAAGATTTTATGATATATATCGGGAAACAATTGACGTATTCCCACCAAATACGGCAAACAAGTAGTACTGTGGTAGGCTGTATTAATTAATATGTTTTAATTATGTAAGTCTCTTATTTTCTCAATGGCACGTATACAAAAATTTAAGCTTAGCGGGCTATATCTGCAAAAAAAATGTAACAGATTTAAATTGAAATTTGTGTATTGTACTAGCTTACCCGGCCACGCGTTGCTGTGGCATACAAGATTTTGGTTCTATTCATTTCTGTGAAATTAATTGAAAGAAGTACCTATATGTATTTTCAAAATCTTTATTATTGAAGTACTTGTTTGTATACAATATTTTTAGTTTTACCATCTTCCGCGCTTATGAATAAGTTGGATGGTTTTCCTACTCTAGAACACGACACATACAATATGGTCACGATGGATATCGTGACCATCCCAGAAAATAAGTGGACATTGGAGAGGATCATAGCAACGATGAGTGTCAGATACTCGCTGCAATTGGTCATTTCTTCGATGAAGAACAATATCTCTGTTGTTTAATTCCTGTCCAACCATAAGAATAGCCACTTCATCAATTGATGGTGCATTGAATCTTCGCTCATGTTGACCGGCAGGCGTTTTTTCAGGTCAAATAACAATTTTATGACTATCAGACGGCATCCGGTCTAATGCTGTTTTGAACAATCTTATTAAGTTATTTTTGCTATGAAGCATTTCTTGCAATTGAGAAACAATTTACCTTTTTATGCCGGAAGCAATTGCGCAATGTGTATTCAATTCATCGTTCTTGTCACCGATGAAGTATATTTGCGAGAACTTATTACCGCCGTCTGGAAATGGGAGCAAAGAGCCGGCTCTATGATATATTTGGTCCTCCACTTTGAACGTAGGCATTAAATTGTCTGTAATTACGTTCGCTCCGAAAGACTTCATTTGGAAGCATGAGTTATATTTCCTGATGTTTGCAAGGAAATGCTTTGAATCGGTAGAAGATCCGGCAAGCAAGCTTTTCAATAGCTCTGGTGGGTCGGCGAGTTCAAGCAGTTGAACTTTCCCGCCGGCGCAACACATGCCTTTCGTTTCGGCAAGGAATTTCAATGCTTTGCAATGAGGACATACTTCATCCATAGCGCCGTTGACAACATGATATTTTGTACTGTAATCTTCACTCGGGTCGTACCGGAAAGCTAGGCGACTATAAAAAAAGACTTCCCTTGATGATGTATCTTGGCGTCGTTCAGCTCTACTGAATGTTTCTTAATATCTTAATTCTTGACGACGTTCATCTGAAGCAGCAGCACGCGCTCGCCTTGCTCGACGTTGATCAGAGATTCTGGCTTCATGTTGCTCCAGCGATTCCTGCGCACGTCTCTCAGCTATTCTCAGCCGATCTCGTTCGTTTGCTTCCAAACGCAGCTCCTCAGTTTGTCTCGCAACTTCACGTCGTCGTGCTGCAGCTCGGCGATTGCGACGTCCGATGTTTGGTCTTGCGCGTGGCATTCTGAAAACAATAAAAAAAAAAAACATTGAGAACAACAAACTGAAATGTTCAAACAGACAGCTGTCAAAAAAGGTGCTTCCTAACGCGAAAGCATGGTAAAAATGAGGTTTTTGCAAATTTTAGTACCTTTGCAGGTAATACAGATGAAAAAGAAAGGTGTACAAACACTCGTGGGAACGAAAGGAAGGTTTATAAAAAACAGAATGAAAATTGGTTGATTTTTTTGGGAGTTATACGCGTCCGAACAAACGGACACAGCATGTTTATATATAAAGATAGACCTATGACAATAATCAAATTTGCTGATATGTAAACTTTTTGCCCTACATTTATGAAGATCGTCACATGAACAATGGAGGTTTTATCTCATATCTTGAGGACCAATTAACCGATATGCATACAAAGATCCTCCTTTTCCGGATTTTTTTGGAAAGTGGTGTCAGGTGAGAAAACTGAACATTTTGTCATATTTACGGAATAATTCGACTAGTTTCAGCAAAATTTTGCACACCGACAGAAGGCCATGCAAAGTTACATTATTTAAATGGGGCCAGACAATAATTAAAAAAAATTGTGCCCATATAAATATTTGAATATATTTGGCATTTCTATTTAAAAATTGAACAATTTCAATCAAACTTATTATGATGACGTTATCTATTACAAACATTTTGTACAGAAACTCTTTTTAGTAATTTTGTAAGATAGTTCCATATAAGAACATAAGGTTTTTATGCCATATCTCGGATACCACTCAACCGATTTCCATCCAATTTCTCCCACAAGTTGCGTTAGGTAGGCCATGTAAACTTACGCGGGTTATTGGCTAAGACACTTATTTTCAAAATGATTGCCGAGTAAATATTTCAGGTTAGTAAACACTATCATTCAAAACATTACATCCGATGTTGATGCTCCGAGTTCTACCTCCATGATGCAGTGAGTTGCAAACTAGCTTAATTTTGCGAGTTTTTCTGAATTCGAGTCCCGAGTAAGTCACTCGTGTATTCTAATTGTCTTTGTACCGTCTCACATGTTTCTGGTTTCATCTCTAATGATATTGCGGTCAATGTGAAGTCAACGACTGCCTACCATCTAAGCTTTCAAGAACTACACTAAAATTTGTTTGCACTCATGTAGAGGAAAGTAGGCTCATTAGTTATCAGTAACTTTTTGTTATTATCTGCACTCTACAAAGCATAAAACAGCGTCAAACTCTTGGAGTCTCCTCACATGATTCGTTGTTCAGACTATAGTATAAGTGTTATGCCGAGACTATTATCGTACCGAACAAAAAAAAAAGTGTTCGCTGCAACGCCTACAAACGTACATTCATCTGTGAGCTTTATGCAGCAATCAAGTAGCAGCAGACGAAATGAAATGTATAATCATTATTGACGTTTTCGGGATGTCTTTTTAAACAGTCCAGGCCCAGTGTAATGGACTGTGTGCAGGAAGGCTGCGTTCTGCCGCTGCTGTAGGCTCAGTGGACAGTGATCTTCCCTGTGGTAACGGATTTTTAAACTGCCCTACTGCCCTAGGAAAATGAATGGTTCATGTCACTACAGCCAATCACAAATCCTACAGTTAATTTGCTGTGACAACGCAACAAGTGCCACATCAGATTATGTACGACACACATCGAGAAATTTCTTACTTCCAACAACTCGTGCAGAGTTGTAACTGTTGCTGTCAAACCACGGATGGGAAATATTTCTAATGTTAGGAAGCGTGTTATGTGTGTATAGGTGAGTGCGTGCGTGTAAGTGAGGGGAAAAAGGGATACGTAGAAGAACAGTTTTAAAATTAAATTCCCATATAAAAAACTAATTCTTCGTTATCTGTACATCAGGAAATTATTTGTTGGGTCACAGCCGATTTTTTCAAGCTGCAGCAATGTATTGCCAGTCTCATATCTGACTAATGTTACAAGCTTTAGGTAGATAGGACTAAACGTCTCATCGACAGTGAGATCGAGACAAAGCAAGTTGCTCAGAGAAGCAGGAACGGGGGAGGGATCGGCCAGAGCCTGTAGTAAGGAACCATCACAGCATTCTTCTGGAGTGATTTTAGGTAATTTATACAGGAAACCGAAATCATGATGTCCAGAGCGGTATTCGTAAACAGGTCTTCCCAAATACAAGTCCGCACTCCCTCGGTACAATCTTCGAGTGTGGCGAGTTTGTAAACACATTTATAGCATCAATAAAAAAAACAGATAACAGTCGACACAATAAACTCTTGTCACCACAAGCTCAGTAAAATCAGTATGGTAGCCACATTATTACAAACAATACAACACTTACTCTACAACATTAGTCAGTGCCAACGTCGTAAGCAGTTTCACTGACGTTTTACCAACTAAGAGCTCTCGTATGGGTTGATCGTGATCGTCAGTGGTCTGGGAGCACCTCGAGTACACCCACAGGCATGACGTAGTCACAGTGCGCTGGTTGCAGCGCTTTCTCTTCTCTCACACACCTACACACAGATGCCTACTGCTATGGCGAGCACCATGAGTACAGACGTCATATATAGCCTCGCCGATCCTATCTAGACATGTCCTTGCATCGCCACGTATGTGAAACTAAAGGCGGCGTCCGAGTGCTTGTCATATTGGAAGACGCTGTACATCTTGCTGACTAGAGTGTTGCACAGTAAGCAGTCGACGGTAGGACGCCGCGTTACGCACCAAGTCATCACACTCTCCCCTTCCTTACCAAGCTTCTCCCGCGACAATTGTAACTGTAACACTTCCCCACAATAGGTAAGTCAGATACCACTAGTTAAATGTAAAAAAAAAATATATATAGTATATATTGTTACAGCATTTTAATTCATGCGGTAAATTTGTAAATAACAGTGAAGTGGGTATACAGCTTTCCCTTCTTCCTCCGTGTTTCTAGATGGCGCTGGCAATATCGCAGTTCTTTGAAAGTAAGCTCTAATTTATTTTCGTTCCACTTTACATAAAAACACTGTCTTTAAGAATGTGTTAACTCTGCTGTGTGAGGTTTTGAGGGTTAGTTTACAGAGAGGTCTACAATTTTAATGCTGCGATTTTTTATATATTGTGATATTAAGGTACATTAGTGATTTATATCCATTATTAATGAAATAGTAAAATAAATTTTCTCTAACATTTATAGATTTTATTTTCAGAGAGGTGAATATTAAATAAACTTATATTTGAACACTGTCCGATTCTTAATAGCACCATGTAGTTCATTAGGTTGGATAATATACTTTTTATTTCAAATGCGAAATGTGGCTGTCTTGGATTGTAGGTTAGTGGAAAAATTTTTGCTGCAAGACCGAACCCGCATGTTGGCATGCTTGCAAAATTTTCATTTTTGTATTGGACTTTCATATACTCATAAGCCTTCGAAGTTAACGTGTGGCTCGTGTCGTAAACATTGCGTCGACGATATTTTCAGGAGTATATCTCACACAATATTTCCATATTAAATTAAAAGTGACGTCAAGTTAGAGTTTCCATGTAAGAAGTTTAACAACCTCCAACTAAATGTAAACGGAATATAGTGACTGCAAGTCAAATTAAAAAACTTTGTTTTCAAGGTATGTTTTTATTCCTGTGGAACATTTTGTTATGACATCATTTAAGAAATTCATACGGGTGAAATGAGAGTGAAAGATGTATTTATGTTTCTGCTTGAGCACGCCTGTTTGATATAAAAACTAATTAGAAATTAGTGTAACATAAGGAAAAGAACCACATTAGGTGTACCATGGGAGAGATAATTTCATCACGGACATATGCAACCAGAAGTTTAAATGCAATGGGAATAGTGCTTATGAATATCAGATATCATATTTACATAATTGCTCGCACACACGCAAGCATTTTGTTGCCAGGCGTATTCGTTAGCACTTCATTACGAAATGCAAAGATTTTAGTCGTAAAATTGACTCAGAGTTGTTAACGTAACATCATTTCGCCTTAAGGCTGCAATTTAATTACAAATTATTTTCGTATTACAAGGTGTCAAACAATATCTGTCTGCTTTAGAAACTACATTTGCCATTGAAAGACTTAACGGAAATATTACTAACTACTGGTGTAATAAGAATATTACTTTCAGGAATAGGTCTAAACTGGAAACTGGCTGTATTCACCAGTCTCTTCTCACTGAGAACCTTCCTCCTTATAGAGACTGCGCAGGCGTTGTCGCTCCTTATTGGCCACCCGTGAGCTTGCACGCGTTGCAGTCTCTGGGTCAACAGCTGCGCCGCGCGTTCAAGTCTCCTGGCTAACAAGCCCGGCTAGCTCGTTCTTCGATCACGTGTGGTGACTATGAGAACACAACACGACGTGCGCGCCGTCCTGTCAGCCTACCGGCAACCCATCCAAACACACAAATATCCTGTGTGTACAGTAACAACAATATGGCAAACTTTCCACCACACTGAATGAACGAGAAAAACTGAGATAGTTTGTTTATGTCGCACAGTTTTGCGTGGAATAGTTCGAGACGGGCTCCCTAGTTTGTCGTGGACTCTGAACATCCGAAACTCGGATAGATATGAGTGGTGCCTGGGTTGTGTTGTTGGTCCATACCTCATTTAATGGCTTACAGACCTCACCCATCGAAAAAAATTTCGTCCAATTTTTTTTTAATATCTGTTATAAATTACTACGTTTCCGCTGCTGACTTCTTCATTTCATTCCTCGTTTGCATGCAGTTGTGTTACTTACAAAAACTGTTGAGTTTATCTGCAGCTGCCAGCTGTTGGCCGAGCGGCCTGGACTCTAGCGTCCTGGCTGTGAGGTCTCCAGTTCTGTTCCAGGCCGCTAGGCCAGCAGCTGCCAGCTGTTGGCCGAGCGGCCTGGCCTCTAGCGTACTGGTTGTGAGGTCTCCAGTTCTGCTCCAGGCCGCCGGAAGTGATCCCTGCTGGAATGGCGACGTATAGATGCGTGGTGCTTCGAAGTTGCCTCGGAGTTCTTCATCTCGCAAACTACACCTCCCCGTTTCGTCCTCACACCGACGTAGCTAGGGCACGTCGTGTGGCTGTCTCCAAGAAGTGCAGGATATTTGTATCCATGCCGACCCCGCGTCCTTCCCAGTCACATATTCGTTACCTAGCCGACGGCTTTGACGATCCATCTCACTTGCCATACTGGATAGTTTGATTTTTTTAAAATTAAGATTAACAATAAAATATTTTGGAAAAAAAATAAAAATTTTGCATTTGCTTTTATATTACATTCCAGAATTATCTTATGGTTAATGCAAAAAAAAATTACTTTAGATTGATTTTAATACAACGATATGTCAATATTGTAGATTTTACATTTGTACTGCTGATTCAGTTAAATAATCAAATGTCCAGATGGTCATTTCTGTAAAAAAAAATTTCTTGGGAGGATAAATCAGGAAGGAATCGTAGGATTCAGGAACACAAGATTGAGACTTCCAATAAGGCAGGTGTTGAGACGGACTTAAAATGTTGTAAATTTTAAACATTAAACTAAATATAGTAATGACGTGACTGCAAACACAAGATTAGTTAGGTTTCTTGCCTCCCAAAAGTGGCCTGAAATCTCCACTTCAAAAAACTAGTTTGCTAATGAATAGTTAGTTGCTTTTCACACTACGTAAGGTTTCACGTTACGCAGTGATGCAAAAATAAAGTGGACAGGGTTGGTCTATTCCTGCTACAGATGACCCAGCCTCCTACTTATCGATTGACAATCACATTTTGTGTCAGGTTAACGGCATTGAAAAAAGTTTTAATCATTTTATACTTTTTTCAAATCTGTTTTAATTTTAAACATTATGTGGGTTATCATTAACGGGAACTAAAAACTTTTTACATAATTTTGATATAGTGAAATTACAGATGCGAAAAGGCTTGGCAGTTCCTTTGATGTAAGCAAACTCGGTCGCTGATTGGCTGCGCGGAGCTGTGAAAAGGACCTTATGATTGAGTGGCTATTGCAAATTATGGTATACCCCCTATTGGTCGGGCTGTTGTCTCGCAAGATTGTCTCCAGGAGCTGATTGGTAAATGACGTTCCGCCATATTGCTGGAGTGTGCTGCTGGAGTTCGCAACACCCATCACCGTGTTTCACCTCTGTATTGTTAAGTACTCTGGCGTGAAATCTCGAATCCGCAGTTTTATTCCTTTTAGAACTTATAAATATGAAAACTAACTCACTTGCGAAAGTTGAACATTTTACCTTGGCAAAATAACAATAACCTGCCGCATTTAATCACAGAGAAAATCGTTTTGGCACACCAATGATTTGTAGCGGACACAGGGTTTTCTGTAGCAATAATTTCTAGGCACATATTAAAATTGATTTAGACAAAACATTTAAGCTTCCTTCGTTAACGCTTTGTAAGAATTTTCATTTATTTAATTTTCTGTATTGCCGAAAAAAATTAACGTGTAAATTTATATGTGGTTTTAGGAAAATTATGAAATACAAAACTTTTATTTGTATATAATAGCACGCATGTAATAGTACTGTGTGCTTGTTGGGCAGTATGTACAAAAATAACGTAATTGTTGCTGAACTACGGACTTGTAACCTAATTCCTACGCCTTTCAGCTGGGCGTTGAATGACTTACACAACCTAGCTTGTTTTTCAAGACAGCACTCGCTACTGATGTCTTGGACAAATCACAAAATTAAAAACTTATGCAATATGTAGTAGACTGTAAAATAAGTAGCAGGCTCAACAATGTTGCAATTTTGAAGCTTAAGATGAGATAGAAAAGTGTTATTTGAAATTAAAATGTAATTGGGTATTTGTCTATTTATTTTAAGTATCAAGCTAAAATAAATAAATTTGGAAGTTAGTAGTTCAAAATCAAAATGGAAAATGCTTTTTTTCATCTATACTGGTCTGCGGCAGTCTTTAGAGGTAATTAAGGACTTGGACAATTATGTTTATACTTTTCAAATGTTTCTACTTTGAAACCTACGCAACAGGAAGTAGAAAATCAACTGTGTACAATTATGTTTAAGGCTCAGCGTCACCCATAAATCGGATTCTTTAACTTTTAGTGATTTAATATTTTGTGAAGTGAAATAAAAAAAATGGCTATTTGGTTATTTATTTTATTGCGTAGTACAGACATGAAACCCGAGCTATTAACTTACAGTTTTGTCACAAAGACCATAAAATAAACTTAAAAACATCAATACGTTCCTGCATTTTTACAAATACCACGTAGTGAAATTAAGTAAAAAAATTAATAAACTTATTTTAAAACGTGGATTTTCTATAGTCATAAATGCAGAATAATTACTCTGAAAATGCTGTAACGCTGGAGTGTTTGGCTCAATTCACGAAACCAGAATGAAAGAAGTTATTTTAACGAAACTGTTCATGGTCGCTGTGTGCGTTTTGTGTACGCACATCCTCGCCATGTAAGCATGTATGAAATTGCGACATTTTAATTTTGTAATGTGCATAAGGCCTTCAGTCTATAGAATTTCATAATATAAGAAGAATAGGAAGTGATATATTACACTATTGTAAAATCTTATTTCTTAAGTAAACTTACATTTTTATTTGTATTATCTCATTTAAATATACTTTTTAAATTACGCTACTTGCTAATAAATCATTACTTCACTAAAATATAATAAATTTCTAGTCGTGTGTGGTTGATCGAACATTGGACGAGTACATTTGCTATGAATCACACATTTCTGTACATGTTCTAGGCCTATGAAGACGTCTGTTCCATACGAGCAAGTCATCGTCAACTGAGCTTTTAGAGTTAGTCGTTCGAAAAAATGTTCTGTATATTCTATGTTTGCGCGTTTACACGTATCTCAGCAAATAAATATCCTGGGAAAATTACTTTACTCCATGAAAGATACAAACCAATTATATAAGCCTGCACGGTTTTGTTATGTTATTATGTGTTTGTAAAGATTTAAAAAAATCGTATTTTTATAGTTTGCCTGCAGAGTTTCCTTTCTAGGTGAGAAAAGCAAAACCTTGCAGTCGTAGTTACATATGTGGTCTTCCATTGCGAGTAACAAAGCGCCAACGCCACGTGTCTAACTCACAGAGGGAAGGCGACAACGAAACTGCACGTGCGTTGGTTCAGCCATCGACTTGCGCGTATGTTTGATGGCGTGTTGGGCCCGCATCGAACGCCAAAATAAATAAACACAATCTTGGGCGCATGTAGCTACATATTTTTAAACGGTATAGCCTATTCGTGGTTTCTTCACACATTTTTGAATCAATACTTTGAAAAATCACCCCATGAATGACGTGTTTGATTGCGTCCTAAAAATGTCATTTATAAATTATAACATTTAATTTATAATTAATATGAATGAAAACAGAGAGAAAATAGGCGTGTTGGCAGTGCCTAGTAGGAAATAACTATTATAAAAGACATTATTACAATGAGTGCGCACAAATGCGGTGCGTTATTCCTTTGATGTAGTTTTCTAGACTCGGTTAAGCTTTTTTTGCGTGAGGTGGGGGAGTAGTGTGAATGTAGAGCTTCATCATGGCTTCAGAAAAGTTGGAAGTAACCGCGAATGGTGTATACATAATGTGGCAGCGGAGTAAAGGTGGTGAGGGGAAGAGAGTTGCTCGTGCAAGGGCGTGGCTGGGACCTTGTTTGCACATTGCACGCTCCCTGCTGGCTGCAGCGATGTGCAGCCTGGTGACGTCACCTCTGGGCCAATGTTGCCGCTTCACTCACAAGCCATATGCACGCTCTTCACAGTTTATTAGGCAAATTTGCCTTTGAAAAAAATGTCACTGCCATTACCTGCGTATATTNGCAAATTTGCCTTTGAAAAAAATGTCACTGCCATTACCTGCGTATATTTGAACGGAGACATTGACTGGCATGCACCCAGAAAAGTTGCTAACGACGGAGGGAAAGTAGTTCCATCTACTGACATTAGAGCAAAACAATGTTCGATAAACAATTGTCAACACTCAAATGATTTATTTTCTTAACTGACATTTTAATGAATATAAATGTAAGAATTAAGGAATTCGTAAATTATTTACTTTTTTTTTTAGTAATTTCACGGATTCGCTAGACGCACGCATGACAATGTTAACTCTACATATGGCGGAAGAATACATCATGTGCATACAAGAAGGGTTTTCAAAAATGCTCAATTAACCACAAACGTTATAACACAGTAAGAACCGTATGCGGAGAGAAATATACTAGCCACTTTCACTATAAAACAAGGGAAATAGGCACTAGATGGCTAGTTTCGTATGCTCAGTCACGTTTGGAGTTATGGTGGGTTCATAATAAGAAAATAGACACAGAGCATAGAACACAACAGTTTTCACAATTAAATACTTAAGTAATATTTTCATTAAGACGAGTCAGTCATCAGTTGGTACTGTTGGTGCATAATATTTTAAAATTTTGGCTTGTTTGACATATTAAAATGGGTTATAGCAGTAGATTTTGTGAGATATTGTGTTGAAAATGGAGAGTGATTTCTTAAGAGTTTACATGTTTGCTTGCATTTGAAATCTTTTTTTTTACTATGGCTACCATGTAAACATGTGCGTAGTAAACAAATA
>NQII01002165.1:127605-164436 GCA_002778355.1 Clitarchus hookeri
AAAGTAATTATCATTATACATTATTCTGCGTGGATTAAAAAAACATTCATATATTAGAATAACAAATCCGCACAACAATATAATTTGTTTCAGATATCACACAAATGACACAAATTCTTTTTTCTGAAGGAATGGTGAGATTCCAGCACTCGTCATTTTGTTGTCGAGTGAAACTGCTAACTCCTTACCCGTGAGTGTTAGTTTAGGTCAGAGAAGCTAAAACACAGTTTATATATGGCTTGTTAGATGTAATTACACACACAGCATTAATATATTAATCGATTTCTTATTTAATACCAGATAATGGTAAGTAAACTCCCTTGTTCAGTATTTTCTTGTGTTACAATGTATTACCATCATAACCTTTTTTTAAATATCCCTACTGATTAAATTTACAATCCATAAATGTTTTCAACACAGAAATATAACTTCAAAACATTCTTATTCTTTCGTTGACAGCTACAGAGCTTCTGGAAGCGGCATCTTTGATGCTGGTGTAAATGAGAGAATGATTATATGACACACACATAAACCACTAAACCTAAATAATAATGCAGAGTGGATTTCGCAAAAAACAACACAAACATTTCGGGCCAGTCACAGACAATGCTTCTGGTTTTGGCGAGTACCAATACAACTTAAACTTTTCCAAAAACTCTCTTTCTCTCGTCATTACGGAAGACGAATTCTTCCATAACCGACTTGATGTCTATTGATGCAGTTTTGTCGCTATGGACATGCAGCAAAGTCAAATGTGTGAGACGTCTTTGGGGAGTTGAAGAGCGCAAATATGTCTTCAAACGACGAAGTTCACTGAAGGAACACTCTGCGATAATGCAGGTGAAGTCATCATGAGTACCATATGTCGGGCTACTTGGTCGAGCAAAGCCTGTGTCGTGTCGCTCTCCTTACCCAACTTTTCAGCAAATGCTGCACATGTGTCAGGGACATTTCCAGGAAGATTCTTCAGAAGCTGCAACTGTGTAAGGAGACTGCCTAAATTGAAGTCTTCGGCAAGGACACCGAGTCTAGTGCTTAATTCAACTTGTGAAGGTATCTTTCCCTGAAGTGAATCCATGATGAGCCTTTCGAGTGGGTGGATGACGGTGATGAGGGAACATCCAATATGGAGGGCTCAGAAGGCAAGAGAGAGGAAATGGTGAATGTAAAGGAGACCAGAAGGAATATGATACAACCCTCCCTAAAGATAGAACGAACGAGAGAGGGGGCATGAGAAATAAAATACAAGCGAGAAAATAAGGATGACTGGAAGGAATATGAGAAAATCCCCCAAGGGGTAGAACGGACAAGAGAGAGACAGGAATGAATGAGGGAGCATAAGAAATAGAAGACAATATGGAAAATATGGGAGACCAAGAGGAATATGAGAAAACCTAAAGGGATAGAGCAGGCGAAAGAGAATGTGCGTGAGAGAGAGACTGGAAGGCATGAGATAAGTTGCATGACAGGGCAATAAACTCGAACATTCTTTATAGAAGATGGATGAAGCTGGCATGGAATGACAGAGCATGAATGTCAGGTTAACGCTTCAAACCCCCAAACCCTCATTCCCCCCCAAAAAAATGGAATCATTAGCCACATTGTGGGGTCATCGGCAGAAATTGTGCAAGTGCCAGCCGCATTGTGCAAAACATATTTTTGTGGGAAATTCGGAAATTTTTGGGTATTTCTGAGGGAAAAAGGGGAATTCTGAAGGGAAAAGGGAAGGAAAGGGACACGTTACGTCATCCAAGATGGCAGCCTTGGGACCGCGACTCCGCATCCCCAATCCCCCTGACTGGGAACAGTCTATTTCCAACTACTCACAAATATTTAAACAAAGCTAGATTAAAAACTGTTTTATAATGAGTATTTTGCACTTACGAATAAGGAACTGTCGTGATTCCTACAGTTTTCTCTATTGATAGGCACTATTTGTGACAGACCTAGTGAGATATCAGTGAAACTGTTAATTATGTAATTAATAATGGAAAACATTTCTTGGATAACTCCAGTTCATTCCCAAACAATTTTTCTCGTACAGCACTTATTTATGATAAAATATTCACAATCGCCACTCGTGAATTAATAGAACAAAATGACTCAAATCATACAAATAACCATGTGATTAACTTTTCGGACAAAGGGGACGGCATAATAGAGTTTCAAGATTCACGCTATGGCTAAAGGCATTCAATGCAGGTTCTTGTGATCGTTCAAGACAACAACGCCTTCTGTATTGATCTCCGTTTCATAACGGCGATTAATCACTGGGTCAATAATTACAATAGCATTTTTTGCTCGGAACTCATTACATTGACTAATGACGGCAGCTGCGGTGACGTGAAAGTCCTGTGAGGTGGCAAGAAAGTCTGCAATTTACCGCAAACTACCGTGATGATATATATAATTATTTCGCTTTGTTTTCTCTTCTGCAAACACTGCTACGTAATATTTAGTAAAGGGTTCATCAAACCCTGGGAATGGAAAAAAAAATGTCCAATACACAACTAAGTTCGTAAGTGATTTTTTTTATTTTTACGTTTTCTCAGACCCGCGCTGTTTGCTCGAGAACTTGGTTCACGGTTTCGTTCAAGGAATACCCTGAGAAAAACAAGCACATTTGCTCACGTCTCGTGCCAGCCTTCGAAACTGCAATTGCATTTTGTCACATCCGTATAGCCGAATTGCTTTCGCACTTGTGAAGTGGAAAGAAAGCGGAATTATTATACAGAAATATGTAGTATAATCCTCGTATATGAATTTTATGTGTCGTGTAATTTCATGGTATCCTATTATATATTCAGAGGGTTTAATAGGGCCCAACAACATTGAATCTCGTCCATCAACATTACAAAATTCAAGGTACATTTTCTTAGTTATTTTTGTAACTGACCACAGAAATTTTACCCGAGAACCGTAATAAGCTCACACATCTCACTTTTTTTTTTGTTTGGAGAAGTTCATGATAGTGCCGCCAGAATGGGTGACGAGTCTAGACCGAAGATGCCATGACACGTATTAATAGTGTGGACAAATACTCACAATGTCTGAACTTGACAAGTATTTACTGGCATTTCAGATAGACATAGCATCAGTTCCCTTGGCTGGGCCTGCCTACACCCTCGCATATGGGGAACATGGCGGACGTTGCCACTGACTGTTGAATCCCTACTTGAGTGTTAGCCAGTGAGGTGGCGCAGTGGTAGACCACTGTACTCGCATTCCGAGGACCCGACTTCGAAATGGCGTTGTGGTTCCTTCAACGCGAACGTACCCATCCGCTGATTGGCTGCGTGAGGCTCTGGGAACGGGCCATGTGTCTGATTGGCTACTGCATGTTGCGAAATGTTCCCTACTGGCTGGGAGGCCAGCTGGAGAGTAGGTTGCCAGGCGAACTGTGTCCCAGCATGTTGCTGGCCAGTGCGGCTGTTAGAGCTCTGAGTAGTCTGTGTGACTGCAGAGTGCTTGCGTAACAGCAGGCCGCGGCGAGTGAGAGTGGGCGCCAGTATGCGCCCACAGAGGGTATTGCGGCGTGGGCCTGGTGCAGGCCCTACATGGCAACCCGTCCTCCAGCAGAGAGTTGTAGACGGCCCAGCGTCTCTGCCTGCCTCGCCCTCTTGCGGAGAGAGGCGCATGGCCAATTGGAGGAGGCCTGCAAGGGGAGGCAACAAGAACACATTTTCCCTACCAAATGTTTACCTTACTAAATAGTTGGCATTATAATTTTTCAAACTGAAGATGGAAATTAACGGAAATTTGTACTAGCCACTACTTGCAAACTTATGCCTACAAATAAGCGTAATTTTCCCTTTTGCTTTACCTTATTGCATATCTAGATAGTAAATATTTTGGTTTTTTTGTTTTCGTTTATCGTTATGGAGCGTCCAATCCACGCATGACATCCAGACATGGGTTTCCTGACATAAAGTGTTGAGTTTGTTATTAATTTTTGTTTTCTGACTGTATTACTTTCTTTACGGCAAACAAAAACAGTTATTTGAGATTGTTTTTTTGACATTAAAGAAAATATTTATTTTTACCAAAGGGAAAAGATAAGTGGTATTACAACTTTTCTTTCATTTTTTAAAGTTTTTTTTACATAAAACACTTACTAAATGCTAACTCACCAAATAAAGAATTTTCTAAATAATGGACATAGTGGTTTAACCTTTAAAATACAGCAACTGACTTAACCACAAATAATACTCCCGAACTGCTGTGGCGATTAATCAAAGTTATCATTACCATTAATGCACAGATACACTAAATTGTCGTGCTTTCTGAGACCCACGCTGTTTGCTCGAAATCTTGGTTCACGGATTCGTTGAAGGAACATCGTTCTTTGCAGTGATTCACAAAAATTTTCTTTGCATGCAACAATTCACGTGTTGCAGCAAAATGAGTATTTTTGTATGTCAACAGGATGTCTCATGGTTCAGTTTACGGTAGACAACAAGCTCGACATTCTACGTGAGGGAACCCACGTCTGGAAATGTGTGGTTTGGTCGCTATAGCGTGTCCAACTCCTAGAACATAGGTCGTGTGGCGAAGGACAAATGTAATCTCTCAGACACCTCCACTAGCCCAGCAGAGGCTCATGCCCATAATCACAATGGCTCACAAATATGTTGAAATGGTCGTCCCCCAACTTCGTTACAAAGTGTGCATCGGTGGTGCACAGATTGACGCACACTTTCAAAAGTTGGTACCTGGTTGTGTGCTAAGTACTTCAGCCGCCGCCCACGTCCATTCATCTAATAAGATTTTATTAAGATGTTTCTGGAGTCTCCTCCATCATATTAATAAGCACCCCGAACAGAATAGCCGAGGAGAACCCAAACTTGTCACAGCATAGCGAATAAGTCACGCATATCCGAAAATGGCCTTCTTCTATTGAATGTTAAACTCGGTGTTCTACATCACATGTTGTGGCTTGCCGGTGCTTTTTTAAAAAATCCCGCACAGGTTAAATCAGTGGAGAAGTGTTTCCCTTCACGCGTGAAGAGAGAAAGCCTTTCATCACACACCTAGGAAGTCTACTTAGGGCAGTATAGCTCTCAACAAACTTCGCTTTTCTTCACAACACACCTAGAGTTCGACAATGTTAGACGGCTACTGTTGGTACCAACTAGTATTACGTTTCTTATTGCTGCATTATTTAGTATGCAGCACATTCCACTTACAAAATGGTCTACATACACCAGTAAGAGGTTTCTTCTGTTGTTGTCAAAGTTATTTCGAATGTTTCATACGCGAGGCTGGGTCGAGTCAAGCTACCCCTAGTGTTGTTTTTTTCATGTGAATATAATTTGAAAGTTATTTTTGCACGTTTTTCTTATTTATAAATTACTGCTGTTTTTCGAAATATCAAAAAGTATTTTTTTCCACTTCTCAGCAACAGAGGATAAATTACAAGCCTATAATTAGTAATATAACAAAAATACGCATATGTGTAGCGTTTATTAGTATAAATCATTTTTTAGTTCTACAAAAAATACCTTTTGAAAATGGATTTCGAGAATTTTTGTTTTTAAAGTAAAAAACGGTTTTTACAGTGTGGTAACACACTACGCTAGATTAACGACCCGGCCATCCTTATTTCGGTTTCCCATGTTGTTCTGAAGTTACTCTAGGTGAATGATGGAGCTTTATAACAATGCATAGGCGATCGCCGATTTCTCACTGGGTGCTGATCACCTGGGCAAGTTACTTTCCCGTATTCAAAGCGATGTTAAGCCCAACCCGCCTTCTCAGAGCTTCTGTATTGATACACCCTTCTGCTGTTATAAAAACTCATATGCCACGATGGAAGTTTTCTTATGATATTACCTGGCCGCTTGTGTGGATTATTCTACGGAACATTCAGGCGATTGCTTGCCATTTTCACTGACTCGTAATTGGTCGCGTGTAGATTTCAGTACAAGATTGCCTGCAAGGTTGAAATTTTTTACAATCAGAGAGAGGGCGGTGGAATGTGGTATTGATGATATATGTAATTTTAATTAGTTTTTATAAAAAGTGTTATGTCTATTAAAGAAGAAAAAAGTAAATAGTAAATAATCAACCGCGAAAATGTGGTTCACTGACTCCATAACAACATTATGTGTGAATTATAGTAAACATTGTTATTCAACACAAAAAAGTTTCCGTAATTATGATTAAGTGCATACCAACAGCTCTCGGGGTTTCCACAGGACAGTACTTGCTAGAGGATTGGTAGGGTGTATATTAAGGTACTACACCAGCATTCGTCCAGAGTGGGGGTGGTTTGGTAAAAACTACCCCTCAGTGCATCCGGCTGTGATCTCCCGAATGCGAGTCAGACACGCTACCGCCTCACCGAATACGCTCGGTAAACAAGACACGTAACAACAAAACAATTAAGCTCTGCGCACAAACGGCCACTGCAGAAGATCTGAGTTAAAGTCCGTTCCTGAACCACGTTTCAGAAGTAAAACCACAACAAATGCACTCCTGTTGACTTTTGAAGCAGCAAGTATGGTGGTGTAACAGGTTATTCCTTCTCCTTAACTGCTTGCATACAGTTTTCTGTTAGCAGATCGGCAACACAAAGTTGAACAACCACCTCCGCCTTCAGAACTAGCGTGAAATGCCACTTGCATGTTGACTCTGGGGAGTTCATCGACCGACGTCGTTGGAAACTGGGTTAACTGCTTTCAACACTTTTCTCTTGGCTTTAGTGATGTAACTTCGGCCTGAAGATAAACTCCTTCCACTACTACTTTTAAAAACTAGTATGTAGGCAGTTGTACCCAATTTCTTGTGTAAGTAACATTTGTAAAGGGACAACCTTTGAGAAACGTTAATGCCCATACATAACCTGCAGATATTTTAACAGGCACAGTGACTGGCATGCGTTCAGTAAAGTTGGTAACGACGGGGGGGAAATCGTTCTATGTTTTCGCCTTGAATTAAAAGTTGTTGGGTTAACATTAGTGAATAATGCAATAATTTCCTTCGCTGCCAGTTTCTGATGCATATGAGTGTAAGAATAAACAAAAATTCTGAAATATATATATTTCAATAGTTTCAAAGTTTTACTTTACCGACGCGTGAGTAAAGTGATGAGGCCCATAGTAATGGTAATTTTACGTATGGCGTAATAATACACTATGTACATACAAGTAAACCTTAAGCATAGCCTTCAAATGTTCTCAGATAAACATACTCAGCCTATACCTCCATACATCGAGTTGTAAAATGAGAATCAGTTCAAGAGTTTCTGTTGATGCAAATTCTTAGGAGGAGATAAAAAAAGGAAATATAAACTACATGTGCACCCTTGAAAGATACTATATTGATGCAATATTCCTTCATTGTAATGAATGATTCATAACACTGAGGTAGTGCTCAGTTTCTGAAACACACAAAGCGAGGTGGTACAGTTGAAAACTACTGGAATCGCATTCGGCAGGACCTGAGTTCGATTACCGGTTCAGATATCCTGATTTCGGTTTTCCATGATTTTCCGAACTTACTCCAGGCGAACGTTGGGAATGGTTCTTTAGTACATGCCATGGACGATTCCGTCCCCGTTGATCCTTCTCTGCGCGATTTGCTACGTCTCTAACGACCTCGCTATCAACGAGGCGTTAAGCCCAACTTACCTTGCCTTCTGAAACATAATCATCAACATTCACTTTGCCAGTAGTATTAATTGTGTACACTGCAAACTTGCTGCGCCATGTTTGCGAGCAGGACTCAGCTGGAAACATTGGTGTAGGGAATAGTGCGGACACCAGGTGGGGATGGTCGCGACTCCTGAATTCTCCGGTGCAACGTCGACAGGTCAGTCACCCTGGTTGCTCTGCATGAACGTTTCCATTTGTGCCAATGAGAAACACACCGGGCGATTGCTGATCGTCTATAATCGCCCCGTTTGAAACTGCTCTAAATTTACGTCCACGGCCTACGCCTCCAAAGAAAGAGGGCATGAAATATTTTACTGAAAAATTATTTGCTACTAAATTTTACTTGCACTGTTTGACAACACCGCATGACCGAGTGCATCATATTACGTCTCACGTCTTTCAGTTTGCTAAAGTAGTGTCACAAATTATAGACGACAAAAATAAAATTAAGCAAATCAACTTTCAAATAATTTTAAAATTAAGTTGGAATTAACAAAATCATGAACACCAGGAATTAGAAACAAAAAAGTCGAATGAGATTTGAAAAATCGGAATCAACACGCTACAAAGAAACGCTTTAGACAGTGTTTAGTTATGATGGGAGTAGGGTATAAGACGTTCAGCACGCTTTCGTACCACTTTACAGTGCTTGCGGATTGTAAAAATTACTTTTTGTTGGGCGGGAATTTGTCATTTAGATTGTCGTATTTATTTTCGCCCGGAATGTGCATGTCTAGGTGCAGATACCGGGACATTAGGAGGAACAGCGCTTGTTGGATATGAGCTGACAACTGACTGCAAAGCCGTGTGCCACAATGGAAGTTTCCTTGGAATATTCTATGCACTTTTGCATGGCCGCTGGTGTGGAATGCTCTATGGGGGATTTTGCAACGGCTGGCTGTCTTCATGCACGTTTTTGTAAGTTACTGTGGAAGATTTCCTACAAGTTTGAAATATTAGCTAATAAGAGAGGGATTGGTAGATTGTAGTATTGACGGTAGTTGTAATATGTTTTTTTTATTTTGAGAATCTAAGATAAGGCTATTAAAAAAGTCTGAATCCTAGCTTACTGACGCTATAACACGATTATGAGAACATTAATGGTAAACATCCGTGTTTATTTAAGACATTATGGTCCATTTATCAAAATAAAACAATTAGGCTCTGTGCATAAATAGATAGTACAGAAGTTGTGAGTGAAATCAGCCCTGTAACCAGAAAGGTTTTAGAAAAAATCCAAACAAATACATGCGCATACTTGTGTGGTAGGAAGTAACGTGAAACCTCCACACCTTCTTGCATGCAAGCTCGGATAGCAGGTCTCGTAGAATGTTCTGCCGGAGCTTGTATCGAACATTGTATCGCAAAGTAAACAAGTACACAGAGACTAAATGGCGTGGTGGTTCCTTTGTTGTGAGCTTACCCATCTCTGGTTGGCTGCGCGAGGCACTGGGATTGGGACTTGCGTCTGATTGGTTACTGCATGCCACAAAATATTCCCTATTGGCTGAGCGGCTAGCAGGCTAGTAGGTTACCTAGCGTTCGGACATGTTACTGGCAAGTGCCACCATTTGACTGACGTGCGAGGCTGGAGTTAGCGGTTTAAGCGACTGTTTCACCTCCGCATTATTACTCTGTGATAGTATCGTGTAATTATTTAAACATTTAGTTTCGTAATGAATGCTAAGAGACAGCTGAGTTGATGAGGGGTGGAGGCGGGCGTATCAGCAGTACAGTTATGATCAAGCTGTAGGCAACAGTTCTCCGCCTGACTGACTCGCGTGGTTAGCCGATGGAACCGGTAAGTCCACCACTGGAGTCGTGTGTCGGCGTTATGCAAGCCTGGCGTGTGTCCGCACGCCACTTTCTCCTCCTCCCCCTCCTCGCAACCTCACCTACCGGCCTTGTCCATGCCTGCCATTAATATTGCACAGGCAACGTAGATAACGGCACGATCGCAGTTGCTCTGGTACCAGTACCGTAAAGACACGGCATTATTTTCGACTACCTTCATTTCTTACTTTCAACAATTGACATTACTGACAAGTGTTCATTTATTCTTTGATGCTGATGATAAGTCATTGGTGAATGTTTCATCAATCGCTGACGCAGCTTTTTTTGTGGTCAACCGAAAACCAGACACATTCTTTTCACCCCCGCGCCTATGCCCCTTCTGTATAAAACAGGGGTACAACGCTGTGTTGTCTATCTTATAACTTTCCTTCCTTTGATATAGATATCAAGCTTTCGTGGCCGTTATCATTACATTTTTATTGCCTCCCTTATTGTCTTGTTCTGTACTTTGAAATATTAGCTATTGGGCCGTATTTGTCAAGTTGATGCAGTGTGTGGCTTCCGTGGAATATTCTGCTATAGCGGACTGTTGGTTTTCACACTCGTATGCCCTAAAATGTTCTTTTATCCTCGTTGTTAATTTTCTGCCGGGTTGACCTTTGTAAACTTTGACACATGAGCATGGAACTTTGTTTACACCTGCCTGTTCTTCGGGCGATGTTTTGTCTTTCACCGCTCCCAGGATGCCCTCGACCTTGTTGATTGGTTGTATGGCAGTGCTTCCCGAGTAGGCGGGCCAGTCGGCCAGTGGTTCCTCTTATGTAACGCAGTACGGCTATGATTTTAATGTGTTATTTTTCTGTTTTCCTGGACTGCTTCTTGACGCTCAGCTGTAGCTCATGTTAGGAATAACCATTTTATTGTAGAGAAGTTGTAAGGTGTTTCATTTCAGGCTCAAGATGACCTTCACAGATATTTTTCGCCTTGCTTGCAGGTATCTATCAGTATGGGTGTAGGTTTTCTGAAGACTATGTGGTCCAAAGTGAAGTCCTGTCTTTTGTATACTAAGACTAGAAGGGAAGCTTGCCATTGTTTTCGGTCTCCACTGTGAACTGCATATTACCAGGGGTGCTGCTCAGATAGTCCAGTAATTGCGGCAGTGTATCCTCTTCATGACTCCAACCCACAAAGGTGTCATCTACATACCTGAACGTCTGAGTTGGAGGCCACACTTCCTGTTGAGATCACTGATGTGCAGGGAAAGCAGTCTAAACAGTACCAGACGATTGGAAATGGCGGTGGGAAACGACAATTCTAACCATGGAACTTTAATATTGCTTTTATTTGCTGAGGATGCGAAAAGCGTAAGGTTGGGTCAGTTAGCCAACCTGCAATGTGAGTATGCAAATGGTCACGGCTATTGTTGTGGTTGTGCGTGATTGCAGCAAGTACCAATGAGCAGAAATTGTAAATTTCTTATTGTTACTGTGAAGGTATGGTTATTTACATTGTTACGCGGTTATGAGATACTCGATAGCTTCTCAGGTTCTTTTCACAAGAAGCTATGCTTCAGTGACATGCAAACCCTTGTAGTCCGCGGCCTTCCACAGAAGCCAGTCGTACTTCGGACGCTGTAGGCTGTAGCGTGAGCCTCGGCGGCTCCTCTGCTGAGCGAGTACTACTCATCTACATTCCTCTCTAGTGCACCACAAACATGGTCCGCTCATTTTCTATTCTGCCTATTCTGTCGTCCCGCATTTAAGTACAATAAATCGACCGTGAATTCTAAGTTTTCTTAGCACTATTATATTTTCCAATATTTTTAATCTGTGCGATACACAGTTAGTGTTTAATAGAAAGATGCTACTGGTCGGCGGGTTTTCTGGGGTGTCTCCCGTTTCCCCCGCCCTTTCATTCCAGCGCTGCTCCATACTCACTTCACTTCACCCTCGTCGGCTCTCAAGACCCCGATGTTAAGAACCACCCAAATTACTCCCCCTCCCCCTCTCGAACGCCCGCGCCTCACGCCTAACAATTTATTGATAAAATATTTTACATTTTATAAATAAACATGCTTAAATATATAAATTTTATCTTGAAGTATATTACTCATAACCAAACGAATGCTAAATATTTCGATACTTTTTATTAAATAAAGAACATTCTTCCGGGCGCGAGGCCCTGGTCTAGGGAAGACCCTGCACCGAGTGTAAGTACCCTTCACTACACTTTGCTTATCTTGTTCTGTAATAACTTTACCGCTCCTCCCTCTTTCCCTCTTCCCGGAAAGTGAGCAAACACCGCCTTCTTACTGCAACGCCCTGACACGCGGTTCTCATTGGCTGTCTACCGAAACACGAATGTAAATGTTATATGTACACACGTACTAAGTAGACAGCAGAAAATAACGTTATTAATACAATTACGATTTATGGTTTATCGGTGCAGAATTAGTTTCAGTATTAAAAAAAATGAAGGCACCTGCAGCTTTCAGATCATTATTGACAGATTTCCATCAAAACTGAATTAAAGGTACTTGTAATAAACTAGAGAAGATTGACTGCTGAATTATAGGTTCATCAACTTTTTCAAATTTAAGCTTCAGGGAAAGAAGAAACATTCTAAGTATACATCACTTTAAAATCGCGTTACTCAGTGTAAATGAAATGTTATTAACGAAGCAGCCAGGTTCGTCCACTGCAACACACTCCCCACGACGTGTGTGTGTGTGTGTGTGTGTGTGTGTGTGTGCGGACAGTGCAAGGTAGGTCTCTCAGTTTCTACTGCAACACCACTAACAAACAATTGTTTGCACTCTACCTTCGTATTACGTCTGCATGAGTTGCAATTCGCCCCACTCCACGGATTGGGAGGAGCGATCTTCCAGCTACACGCCAAGTATAAGGGTCGATAAATATTTTAAACGCTAAATATTTTAAGTTTTTACTACCCACCCCCTATTTTACAAATTAGGAAGTGCACACCACAAACATGGACACCAAACATTATCGGGGTAAACGAATCACTGTTAACATTGCTATACAGTTACATTCTCCAAGTTGGCATTGAAGCTGCAGTGTTTTAAAAATGCAAGCGTACAAAATAAAATGAAGAAGGGTATGCTGGAGAGTTGACTTGCTCAAGACGCTGAATGCCGTACCTATAGAGGTTTTGAAACATTTTGCAGGCTAAATCTAAGTCTCGTGCAATTCATTATCCATAGTATCAGCTTTATTTAGTATAATGCTTTGTGAATCAAACTTCGGCGAATAATCGGACATTGTATGGGCATATCGAAAATGTACATCCAAAAATAATGCGCAAGATTGTTTGTGAGATGGATATATATCTCTCTGCGTGTAAGCCCATTGATATTTTTTGAACAGAAGCACCAAATAAAAGCTTTGTGTATATGTTCTAGAAAAATCGGGAGTATGTGTTAAAATGTCATGTTTCTTAATTTTTTTATTGCAGTAGTACGTGGAAAAATTTCAAATGCAGGTTTGTGTGTCGTGGCGAACCGCATATAATGTGGAGTTGTGCTGTTAATGCAGTGCGGGTCCACGGACTGGCAAATGCGGGCAGGATTTATGTGTTTGTGGGGAAGGAGCGGCGAGGAAGCCAGCGAATCTCGAGTCGAGCGGGCACAATGCGTCGCGCATAAACTGAGACTCCAGCTGCGAGTCACAGACAAAACGCTCTGTTCAGGGAAGGACATTGACCAAAGCCACCGTCTGGAGTGATTCAAGCTTAAGGGCCCTGTCTCACTGCGATGCCCCGGCAGCGATGCCGGCATAGCTGCCAGAGCCAAAACTTATAAAGCAATGAGACCTCTCACACCTGGCAGCGATGCCCGTTTGGCATTGCTGTGAGTCCGAACAGTAGACACCAGACAGCGCTGGCATTGCTGTGAGTCCGAACAGTAGACACCAGACAGCGCTGGCATTGCTGTGAGTCCGAACAGTAGACACCAGACAGCGCTGGCATTGCTGTGAGTCCGAACAGTAGACACCAGACAGCGCTGGCATTGCTGTGAGTCCGAACAGTAGACACCAGACAGCGCTGGCATTGCTGTGAGTCCGAACAGTAGACACCAGACAGCGCTGGCATTGCTGTGAGTCCGAACAGTAGACACCAGACAGCGCTGGCATTGCTGTGAGTCCGAACAGTAGACACCAGACAGCGCTGGCATTGCTGTGAGTCCGAACAGTAGACACCAGACAGCGCTGGCATTGCTGTGAGTCCGAACAGTAGACACCAGACAGCGCTGGCATTGCTGTGAGTCCGAACAGTAGACACCAGACAGCGCTGGCATCGCTGTGAGTCCGAACAGTAGACACCAGACAGCGCTGGCATTGCTGTGAGCTGCCAACCAAACACATGGTGTGAGGTCGAACCCTACACATTTGGATGCCAACAGTGAAGCCAGGGGCATCTGCAGCGTGTTCTTTCCACGCATGATGGATACATTTGGCACAGAAAAAGTCACCGTTAAAATCGAAAATATACCAGTGATATAGGACCTTACGTCTGATGACTATTCGAATAGAAACATGAAGAAAAACTGTTAGGAGGAATTGGTGCACATTTTTGGAGGTACAATGAAGTCGGATTGTAGAAAAAAACGAAATAGGTGAGTGGTTGTAGTGAATGTATTAATTTACAAATGGAGGAAATACATCACCGAAGTTAAATATTTTAAACATTAATTAGACTTTGTAGTACAGTGTTCATACATTTTTCAAATTTTGGTTTAATTTTCGAACCTAAAAATAATAATTGCAACATGTTCAAATTATGAAATCTTTTAAGGAGACAGTCTTGTTTTTACTGGCCTAGTTAAATGACAACAATACAAGTCAAATGAATAGCGTACATAGGTCCCTTATTATCTGCATCACATAGACTATGCAAATGTTTTCCGAGAATGTTTATATGTTTCTGTTTTGTCACGAAGTGGATTTCTTGCGAAAAGTATTTTGTTAACATATCTCTGGGTGAAAGAGCTTATTTCCCCTCTGATGTTGCCCTTAGATTTCTGTGAACTGTATCGCAAAAGCCTCTACATTGTGTAGTATCTTCGTACCTGAAACTATCCCTATCCTTCACATAAGTGTGCAATACGCAACATGCTTTCACAATAGCAACAGTAAAGTGCTCACTTATTTTCATTGCTCTATAAAAAATTCTCCATTTATTATAAAGTATGCCAAATGCACACTCAAAGTATCTACGCGCCCTTGACGACCTGTAGTTGCACTCTCTCTTCTCTTCAGTTAGATTTATTCCTCCGTAAGGGCGCCTCAAATGTTCGTGCATGGGAATGCTTCATCCCCCAAAAACACATATGGAGAATCTTTCTAGTTGTTTTTGGGGGGAGGCGAAGAATAGGGAATACCAAGTGAATCACTTACAAAATTTTTATAAAGAGAAGTATATTAAAAAACTGCTGAATTACTGCTTTTACCAAAGGCCCCAACATCTACTAAGATAAATCAGTAGATGGAATCACAAACTCTCAGTAGTACGATAGAAAAAAAACTTCTTGCAATTGAAGAACAGCGATCCTGACTCTCTAGGCTTGATAATGAGGACATGATAACCGTCCACTGCTCCAATGCAATTAAGAAAATTGGCACGACACTCAAAGCCCCTCGCAATTTCTTGCCATTCTTCTTTTGTGGTGGGAGCACGCAAAGACACCAGCCTTAGCCACCAGACTTCACATACTTGTTGTACAAATGTTGATATTGTAGAATATACAAGTCGATAATCATAATGTAGGTCCATAAATGACAAACGAGATGCCAGATACCTGAAACATTACAAAATTACTAATTAAATAACATACAAATAAAATGTTGAACAAAATATTGCTTGGTTTCTTACGTTATGAAGCACGATACATTTTATTTTTGTGTATTTCTATAACAAAGCGGTTCCGTATTTAATTTATGCTTTAAGGCGGACGCTTAAAAAAATATGGAAAAATCTGAGAGGCTGTTTACTCCGAGAGAACCAACGTCAAGAGGACGTCAGGTCGGGACCTTCTGGAGAATAAATGAATGAGTACACTTAATCTCAGCAGTTGCTACTCCTTCAGACAACAGTGGGTGTGAGAAGAAAAGATGAGCATTCAGAGGAGATAGCAGCTGCATCAGATGAAGAAAATGAGGCAGAAACTAGATTTGCCGGGAAAAGAGAAGAATAAACATTTAAGAAGTTACGTAAACGTAAAGGAGGTGCTGACGATCCACTTGTTGACTTGCTAGAGAGATGTGCGGCAGAGAAGAAATTACGGGAGAAAAAAGAGGATGAGGATGATGATATGTTTTTGCTTTCCTTGCTGAATCCATTGAAATCAGTTCCAAAAGAAAGGAAAATGGCAGTCAGAATTCGTCTCATGAGCGTCATCGATGAGGCACAGCTGGTGGAACATCGTCCTTTACCTCACGAAAGTGGGCCGATGCACTCAGGTCACCTACAAGACATGTATCATCCACGGAATGAATTTTCGTAACATTACGGAAATTAGTAAGCGCAGCGTGGATATAGCATCAATTACTTTCATCATCATGGGTTCTCAGCATCCAACCAACCTAGGTATGACAATGCTGTTGGTTCATTGGCTGCTTCACACAGTGGGGCATCAGAAATTCTACGTACTGAGTAGCAGTTATCCCAAAATACTCGCGAAGACGTAATCTCTCCAGCTTCCAACACAGCTACAAATGAATCCGACTTTTCAGAAGTAATGGAACTTTTTAATTAACAAATGCATGTTAATTCCGCTACCCAAATGATAGGAGTTGATATCGTTATGGTATTTTACTTTTAACAAATTGTGTGACTGAAGTAAAAGAGGCATTGTTATTATATACATCAGTGTTGATGTTATATTTCAATATTACATATGCCATTAGGATACTCACCTCAATGTGACTAACAAAATTTTTTTTTCTGGGGAGATAGCTTTCCTTAATATTGTGTTTCTTTTTTTCCAATATTGTCTGCAAATAATGACATATGGACTGTACTGGATAGTTATGAGCAGACCGACAACCAAGAAATTGGAACACAACTATCAAGTGATTGAAAAGCCCTTTCTTTTCCAGTGTCCGATATGATAACTGATTGACTGTAGCATACTTAAAAATATATGGCAATATAATTTGTGTGGAAATGCAAGCTGAATGAACTGTACTTAAAAAAACATAGGTTGGATACTACGCTAAGTCATTACGAACTGATCACTTTGTCAGTCAGCAACTGTCACTGTCACTGGCGTTCGTGCTATGTACACTCATGTGCAAAAATAAGGATAATAGCACAGTGCGATGCCATTCTGAGCTACGTCGTTCGAACCGGAGTTATAACACTACCAGGGGCTCTGTTCTCTAACTTTTTACTGTCTTTATATAAGGACATTTGCAGCTTAACTATATTTACGAGGTGGAATGGCATTCTGTATCTCAGTATGTCTTCAGGTTGGTCTTTCGAATGCCTCGTGACAGACTGTACATAAAGACTGGTCAACAAAGTGTCTTTATGAACAAAATTGGAAAGAAAACGGCCGGCGAATTCAGGTCTATTCTACAAATACGCCTTTAAAAAAGAAAACGTTTTGAAATGCCCTAACCAAGAGAAATATTATATTCTGTTATATTTCTGCACAAATAAACGGTGTCTGGAATACCCTTAAGAAGTATATTTCTTAATTCGCTAGTGATACTCACTCTTTAACGTAACTACGAAGTAACAGATTCGGTTACGGGTCAGTGCTGCTATCTCGTGATGCTCAAAATAAACTAGTACTACCTCAAACCTTGTATCCATAGAAAGAAGAAAATTTATTTTAAAAGTATTATTCGAAAATGTTTTAAGAAATAACTCTCACTTATATTAAAAAATCACTATAAAAACAAAGTTTGTGGCAATACAGTCTGTAATGACGAAAAAATAAATAATTCAACCAGTAGATCGTTGATGTCAGATAACAGCCCGCTGCGTTGCCAAACACACATCTTTGCACAAAGATATCAGTAAAGATATGGCTTACAGAATACCATTTAAAGACGCTTACGAGAAACCATCGTTTTGGCCGTCTTTATGATAAAGACGATAACGTTGACTGTCTTGAAGCAAGCTCAAGTTAGAGAACAAAGCCTCAGACTGTGTTCCCGAGATGTCTTTACAGGTGGTGTCAACATAGGCCGCAATACAGCGATGCATACGCAACCAGGTGAAGATTAAATCACTACAATGACAGGGGGAGTAGTGCGTGCGTTCGTGACAGGTAATTGACGTGCATTTTACCGCAGTGACTCAAACATCTCGTATTAACTCTGTTATGCGAGGACAGATCATTGAATGATTGGACACAAGCCAATCACTGATGGTGGTTATGATGACATCCGAGGCTACACACATCCAAAAGAAGGTCATTTCGAGTGCACATAATAGATAAGTATATACAGGCGAAACGGCATGTTGGTTACTTCTTTTGATGTGGTCGTAGCAGTTATCTAATTGGCTGTACGAGTCTCTGGGAACGGGTCTTGTGTCTGATTGGCTATTGCATTCTGCGGAATATTCCGTATGGCAGGATTTCCGGCTGGCGAGTAGGTTACCGGACGATGATTGGCGAACAGCGTTCCTGCTTTTTGCTGGCCATTGGTACCATTTTATCTATACTTGAACGGTGAGCGTCCAAGGAGTATCATTGCCAGAGAAGATTGCTATTTAGTCCAATCTGATATAGGATCCAGTCACAGCATAACAGACTAGCTTGTCCAGAAATACTGTGCACCACCCTTTGTGTCGAGTGGTGCCGTATACACGGAGGCCGAAATGGACCGTTGACCGCTGCCAACAAAACTCCCCGATTACTGTGGTGCAGATAACTTCGAGCGTAGACCAGGGCTGTGTCGTGTGCACAGATGAACCTGCACATTCGGTCTTCGCAGTGATTCTCAGCATCTGTATGTATAGCGAAAACGGCGGAGTAGGTACAGTCCATCTGCCATCACCGAAGAAGACTTTTATGGAGGTAATCTGGGGTGATTTCATTCTGAAGTCGTGTGCAAGTCTCCGAGTGTTTGGCCGTGGCTCTGTACTGGGCCTCCTATACAGTGGCGATGTCCTCCAACAGTACGTAGAAAATTTTAAAATGTGTAGTGAATGCTCATTTCCTGTTTTGTTATGTTACATGACTAGCTACAGTTAAGACCATGCGTGACTTTCCACTCCCATTACTGTGCAATGTAGGGATATAATTTGTCCTGTACATTTAGGTCATTTTTTCTTGTTATATTAATAACATGGTTTTCACCACTATGGTGTATTTTCATGTCTGTCTCTACCCCTTTCTGGTTTTCCTTGGTGCCCGGAACATGGAAGTGGGATGGTTAACCTCCCGTCCACCACTATTCCCCACACATCAAGGGGGATATTGATGAGTGAAATCTCCCAGTCATCCTGGGCGAGATTACCAGATTAATACCTGGAAACCGACAACATCGCCCATCTTGATTGGCTGGTCATGTCTCCCGACATCACTCCTATCGAGCAGGCTTGGGACGCTCTCCAACGTCATACTGCAGAGCATCCAGTACTATCCAGGAACTTAGGGCGACTTTGCTGATGGCATGGACCTGCATCCTTCAATCTTGGCACAGGAGTGCGTTGCATTGCATATGTCACTGTTTGGTGTGAACAAGCGCCATGTCGACTCTTCATCACACTGTCCCACGTCAGTGGTCTAGTGCGGGCTGTACCAGACGTCGTGTGGCTCTGAGTGCAAGGTGGGAAAATATCTGTATGTGAATGTCTACGTACGTGCTGTTGAACTAAACCGATTGTTAATAACTCTTTTGAAATTGATCGTGGTTAAAATCATGTTGGCAAACACTTAAATGTATGTATATGATAGAGATCGAAGCTTGTATTATGATTAACTCAGTGTTATTCCTTATCATATGGAAATCATTTTTTAAGTAAAGTTAAGCTCTATCTGTTATTGCGGCAGTATTATCTTGTGTTATGCGATCGGTGTTTGGTGTTTCACGACTACCACCTCCCATAAACAATGCCGTGTACTGGCAGCTGTATGTACTTCGTTATGTACCTAGTTTCTTGGCATATACTCGCAGCTCTGTGCACTTTGTTTCTTTAAGCCATTATTTTAGTGTCCTGTAGACATTTAAGCCCATTCGGCTTCCTCACACTCTAAATCGGAAACCGTGAGAATTGAGCAAAATCAGTGAAAACAGTGAGAATTGAGCGACTGATAATTAGTGCCTTAAAACTTATTGATAAAATGGCTGCATTTCATTGATTTATTGGTGATTCCCGCAGAATGACGAGAATTACACTGCCATAAGTCACTTGTTCCCA
Source organism: Clitarchus hookeri (assembly GCA_002778355.1). Classification (NCBI taxonomy): domain Eukaryota; kingdom Metazoa; phylum Arthropoda; class Insecta; order Phasmatodea; family Phasmatidae; genus Clitarchus; species Clitarchus hookeri. Next base: position 147,450 of record NQII01002165.1, read on the forward strand.
GTTAATTTGCTTGATTTGGCATTCGGCTGTAGCTTATCAACTGACTTTCAATAAATGTTATTTCACTAATTGATATCACTGATTCGGACTTAGAGCGCGGTAAACATACCACAAAATTTTGCCGTCACCCATCTCAAAACTCAACAAAAAACTTGCTTCCACAAGGTAAATCCGTTTTAATAATCATTCCGTTTCAACTCGGAATGTTTCTGTCTTTATTGGAGTTCTCATATCGACTCCCAATCATGCCATACCATGGCTACTGCCACATACGTCATACACATAACACTTTTGTTTCCATCATACTTTCGTAATTTTAAGATGTGTTCTCTGTCAACATTAGTGAGTTTGTTTTTACGTGGCTAGCGAAGGCCAGCCATGCTTTCTGTTTGCCACCGAATCTGCGACCTTTGCAGGTGATGTAGGGGTGTAAGTGATCTTTTTTTAACTTTTATTCTTCTTGTTGCCGTTTTAGGCCTTTGATTTGCTGTCTGGGCCACATAACTTTTCCATTTAATTTTTCATTGGTTGGCTACAGGCAGTCTCTTTTCGCTTTTTATTTATTTTTAATTGTGCTTTACTATCGCCTCCTTGGAGTACTGTCCTAACTTCACTAATTCGTAATTTTTTTAAATTACATCTAATACTACCTGCAGGCAGCCTAGGGTAGCGACGTGGTGCAGCTGATCCTCACCTCCTGGCACTTATATGCCTTATACAGCGCCACTTACTGCTGTGACGACACATGTATATTCATTTGCTCAGTTCTGACATCCGGCGGAGTGGGTTCCTTAGGGCCGACATTAGTGACGTGCCATACTAGGGAACTGTGTAGAGACAGCGATATGTTTTATTTCACGTGGTCTTGGTGAATGAGGAGCCTGAGCCGTGGACAGTAATGTCAGAGGTGAGCGAGGAGACGGAACGGAAGCCAGTTCATTGCCACGTTGCAGGACTCTTCTTCCGCCGCGCCAGCGAAGGTAAACATGTCGCGTTCCTCGGCCAAGTTAGGAGTGTGGCAACCGCCCGGCCACTACATCTCCCGCTCCAGGAACAAGCCGGGCCCACAGCGGAGAGAAGGTCTGTGGGCGAGGCTTCCGAGGACGAGGAGGAGGAGGTTTGTCTGTTCTCTACACGCCGTATCTGGCTGCTCCGCGGTTTGTCGGGCTCTTAAGCCTTTCAGTCTTAAGCCTTACATAAACTGAACATTTCTTTATGAAACTTCCTGAAGTGTAATGGGTGTCGTATGGGAACTTTACCACGCATCAGGAATACAGAAATGTTACTACAACAAACAAGAACTCCGCTTATACGAACTTGACTCTTTCCTGAACAAATGAAGGAAAGCTACCCCGGTNGGGGAATACCACGCGTGCTTTATTAGCACACGCGTATACAGTGTTGTGGTAAATTTTAGAAACAATTCTTAAGAGTGATGTGATGGTGTACAGGAAGTGGTAGAAGTAGTACAAACCGTACACTGCAGAAAACAGCGTTCATTACAAGTCCCTCACGTGAGACAGATATCGTTCCTTGGGGAGACTACATTCCGTAGTTTCATAAGAAACTACAATCAGTAGCACTTATCACACAAACGCATTTTCATTGGTTGTAATTTGTAACGGAGCGTTGTAACGATACTAGCACAATTCCGAAAAGAAAAAAAAAATGTTAATTTCATTTCTGAAATTACATCTCTATGGGTGATGAAAAAAAAATTATATATATATATATATATATATATATATGGAGAGAGAGAGAGAGAGAGAGAGAGAGAGAGATAGATAGAGATAGAGAAAGAAAGACAGAGATCATTTTGTTCAAGCTGACAGATGTCAAAATCAAACACTGCACATGTCTACAAATCAACGAAGGACGGTTTAGTAATAAATTATCCTACGGAAATGTTTTTGGTGGATTATAAACCTGACAAACGTCAAATCAATTACATGGTACCGCCAGCCGCAGACTGAATTTTCAACAAACAGCTCAGTTAGAAAGTTTTAAGAGATAATGCAATTACTTCAGAAAAGAATGCGAGTTTTGTGCAATGTTGGTTTGTAGAATGAAAATTACCTCAATAGCAACCGACCCAGGGAAATAACAATTTTTGCATTGTCTTAAAATATTTATAGTACGGCTGCATGCGCTGTCTCAAACAATTTTAAGAACTTTTACTGAAAAAGTCAAAGAGAAAATAATAGTCAACAATGTTTTGTAAAATCTGACATTATTTAAATTAGTAGATCGTTTAATAACTATGCCGTTATCTTACGAAACGTTCCATAAATGTCTTTATGTTTTCACTGGTTTTGTGTTTCTTAAAGTGACATTTGAAATTTCAACGCAAAAAAAAAGATCGTTAAGTGATAAATCACGAGTAGTGTGATAACAATAACTCTGAGGGCATCGGCGTCTAGTGTAAGAGCTAGGAGCCAGCCGACGCCAACTTGAATTTCCCTCTTTTCCCGTTTTTCTCTCAAAATTTACCTTTTTTTTTCCCATAAAATCGGCTATTTTTCGCTTAAAACTGTCCTTTTGCCCCCTTAAAATTCCCCTTCTTCCATTAAATATTTCAGTTTTCCCTCCAAAAGCAACGAGTCCCTTTATTTGCAAAGAATAAGACTCCCCTCCCCTCCCCCCTTTTTTTTTTTTTTTTTTTTTTGCAAAAACCAGCCATTGGAAGCATTTGGGGGCTCGTTTTTACCTTTGACCTTGACCCATGATCTTGACCTTGACCCCGTGCCATTGCCTTGTATGACCATAAAACTCAAATTTTGAAAAAATCCCAAAAAATTATAAAAACTTCAAAAAGTCTATAAAAACATTTAAAGGAATTATTTAAAGATGTATATGTAGGAGGTATGTGGTTCGATGACAGGTGGATCGACTTAACTCCAGACACGACCGCCCATCGCCAGGTCGGCCAGTGTCCATCTCGTCCGCCATATTGATTGTCGATGACATTGACTTTGACCCCGGTAACATTTGACATTGAAAAGCAAAAAATTCAAAAAAAAAAAAAATCCCAGAAAAATTAAAAAAATTTGAAAAAAATTAAAAACCGAGGTAAAAATTACACTGACGTAACCCGACTGCCACCTTGGAACCAGGTGAACTTGACCTTGACCCAAAACGTTGGCCTTGGATGACATTGAATACAAATAATTCGCAAAATTGTTTTCAAAATTGCCCAAAAAATTATAAAAATTAATAAAAATACTTTTGAAAAATATAAACAATTTCGAATATTCTGTCTCAGAGGGGACGGGGGAATGTAACTGACCAGTATCCACGATATGACCTCACCCAACCACCATATTGAATCCAAGTGACCTTGAACTTGATCTTCAAACTTAACTTTGCGACCTTTTATAACCTTCAACCCAAAAAACACAAAATCTCAAAAAAATAAAATTAATTAAATTATTCATTAATTATAAATAATTATTAAGAACTTTATTTTTAAAAACTTACTTTTCCGTAGGTTCCCACAGCACCGTGTCCAGTAGCCGACTGACCCTCACCAATAGTTCTCATTGGTTAATTAGTCGGCTCCCCTCCACTCCCTCCACCAATGTTTCTCATTGGTTGATAACTTGTGCTCGTTTGACCCCCCTCCCTCCACCCCTTCCACCTTTCAAATGTGTTTTTCATTGTTTGATTACTCACCTTATTTCGACTCGATACCAATGTTTTTCATTGGTTAATAAGTCGATAGGATTCCCCATTCACCCCCCTCCTCCCCGACCATTTCCTCATCCTATCGAAGGCACTCCGTTCACCATTATCATTTCTTCGTTTATCATTCGTTTTCATTTTCATCACCTAAGCAAAGCTAGTGTATTAATTATCGATTTTGCTACCAGAAGAGCTGCCGATCTAGTCACCATGTAGGTTGTTGTCGGCCTTGAACTTGGCACTAGGAAACCTTTAACCCAAAACATCTAGAAAAAAAATCACGAAATCGAAAAAAGTCACAAAAATCGTGGGATAGATTACATTAGAGACACCAACTACCATCTTGAATTAAATTTTGCTTAGTCACCTTTCCATCATGCTCAGTCATTCCTTCTCATCTGTGCTCCATCCACCATCTTGTATTTTATCCATGCTTTGTTATCCCATGTCACCCATCTTAGTTCCCATCACTACCACCATCTTAATAACATCGTCACCATGTTTCCCGCATACTAATGCTCTATCATTCCATGTCAGCTGTCTATTACTTCGTTTGTTTAATCTACGAGACAAGCTGGCGAAACAAACGTTATCTCATTCTCTGACTTGCCATATTTACCATCTTTGAATTAGTTTTTTTTCTTAGTTAGTTGCCTTTGATTCCCTATCATTTCTACTTGATTTAGTCACAGACCATCATATTAGATTTTATGTATGCTCTACAATTCCACCTCGATTTAGTAGCCTGCTTATTACTCGGTCCCCTCAAACCACCATATTTGATTACATCACTTCTGCAATCATTGATTATAACATATGATCTTTTCCTTTAACCACCAATATCTTCCATTTAGTTCATTTTTTTCTGGGAAAATAATTGTTGTGTATTAGAGCAGTTTCCGGCATGTAGACATTTATGTAGGACCTCTCTTCGTCATATACTGCGACAATGCATATTTTATATGCCTATATGCATATTACATATTAATATAAATATATGCATAAAATATGGTTATATAAACATATATGCTAAAATATGACAGTATAAATATATATGAATATATGGTAATATAAATATGTATGCATATTATATAGTTATATAAAAATATATTTTCATATTATATAGTTATATAAAAATATTTTCATATTATATGCTAATATAAAAAACATGCCTAAAGCACATTACATTAGAGAGAGCTTAGCAGCTGAAATGGGTGAGGACATTCAGGTAGGTGAATAATGGTCAAGTGTCAAGAGAAAATCTGACGGACATCGCCAAGTCCATCACGAGTGATACTGTTGGCAACGGCATCAATCACGTTTCCCACATGCGTGTAAATACAGGTGACACCTGCCGGGAATCGAACCAGCTCGCCTTGATGGGAGGCGTGCGCTCTGGTAGCTGTGCAACTGCTGTCGAGAGGATGGTGTGAAGTATTGAGCGTGTCCGGTCCTGTGTCGGTGCCAAATAATCATTATAGAAAGGGTTCCTGATATCCACCGCCACGTTTCGTGGTTCTCTGGGATAGTGATTATCGCAGTGTTCACAAAACAGTTTGTAATTTATGCATCTGGAATAGGGCTTGAATTTATTGCTGCCGTCATTTTAATGGAATAAATAATTACTTTATCTCTGGCGAAGGACTGAGGTGCGATATTGAGAACTTTTACTTATGTAAGCATGGGCTCGTTTTCACCCTAGGTCGCAAGGCATTATTAACAAACATGAGGATGTGCCTCAACGTAATCGCCATGGTTCAAAACAGATTTTATGCATATTTACACTCACATATTCATGACATGATCGTGATCTCGGTTATGCCTGACAGTAAGGTTTTCATATTAAATTTTTTTCGTAAATATTTAAAGTGATGTTTTTCCATCGTGCTTGGTATCGATGGCAGTAGTATTTCAACGATTATTTCCCGAGTCGATACATATCAGGGTTCATGGGAGGCTATTGTTGCATGACATGCTCCCCCCTCAATATCCCTGCTAATCACAATCGAAGTGACGCCTCTCACTGTGTTGTGAGAATATTCCGAAAATAAAACTTGTTATAGTGAGTCATAACTGAGTTATTTTTGCTAAGTTTCTTCAGCGTATATGATATTTCGTTCCGGCTCGAACAGTTAGGATACGATAATGAAGACAGTGTTTACTGTGAAAACATTGGCGATATTTTAAACGTTCTCACACATCTCCTCACCGGCTTTGCTGAAAAGTGTCGTGAATAATGCAGAAGACGACAAGAACACCGACTACATATTTCCTGAAAACCCCAATGAACTTGTACATAGACTCAGACATTTTATTACCTTGCACAGTAAGGATATATCTTTTATCATCAGTGAACTTAAAGAAAGGGGTTTCATCGTATGAAACCATTGTGTACTACCCATAATCTGCAAACATCAGAGAAATGCAAAGATTGAATGCATGGGAAAAGAACTTTACCCTATTGCTTTTCTGAAAAACTGATTATTTCTGTGGTGTCTAAAATTGAATGCAAGGGCCTGTTAAAAAAAAAAAAATTGAACGAGACAGTGCGTTACAGGGAATATGGTTCAATATGAAGTCTTATGTCTTTCTCGAGCTGTTTAAGTCGGTTGAGTTTGGTTTGACAAACAAACGAATTAAGGAAGTAATGTTTAATGATTTAGAGGAATGAAAGTGCGAAAATCTCGGAGCGACCCTGCCGGGAATCGAGTTTGTCTCGTCGTTGTGGGGGGAAGAGGCCGAGTGAAGAATGGGCTGGTGTTGAGGTGGACCTCCTGTGTTAAAATGTATGCACAAAATAAAGATTGCTGTACGCGTACTCGTGATGGGAAACGAGAGTTCTAGCCACTGCAGTCCCCCTCTTATGTGACACCGTGGAAGAGGTCGTCGTTGAAAAAGGGCCCTGGGATGCCATTTTCGATGAGGAGCCTGAACTGATGTGTCCAAATCTTCATAATTTCGCAGATTGCAGTAGGCCTTCTGACCTGAGTAAGCTCTCCTGCAGCCTGATGATATTTTAATTTTGCATTGGTCATAAACCTCGTGTGCGTAAATATGAGTATTTTGAATATTTTTGTTATGACTCTATTGCTTATGTATTTGCGTTATACGAGATTTTGTATCTTCGTTGCATCACGAGGAGCTGATAGAGCGCAAGTATGGTAGCAATCATCAGAGCTCTTTCTGAGCATGATGGAGGCGCAAAAAGTTTGTCGCCAAAATGAACGCCGATAATGGGTGATTTAGCTCTCACTTCTGACCTTTTGAAAATGTATCGTTCGTATGTCTATGTGATACACTGGCATGCGTGGACTGAAGCATTGCCAACATTGCGAACGAGATGACACTGGCCAACCTGGTTATGGCCGGTCGTGTCTGGAGTTAAGTCGATGTACCTGTCATCGAACCCCGGACCTCCTACATGTAGGTCTTTAAATAATTTCAAAAAAAAAATTTCTGTTTTTTTGTTGTAATTTTTTATATCTTTTATACATTTTTAAAGTTTTCAGGATTTTTTTCGAATTTTGTTTGGTTTTAAGATTATACAAGGTTTTGGGCACAGGGTCGAGGTCAAGGTCATGGGTCAATGTCAAGATCATAGGTAAAAAATAGCCCCCCCAACTGCTTGGAATGGCTCGTTTTTGCAAAAAAAAAAAAGTAGCTCATTATTTGCAAATGAGGGGCTCGGTGTTTTTTGAGCGGGAAAATGGGAAATTTAATGGAAAAAAAGGAAATTTTGAGGGAAAAAAAACTTTTTAGCGGAAAATGGCTAGTTAAAAAGGAAAAAAAGGTAAATTTTAGAAAAAAATACTGGGAAAATGGGAAATTCAAGATTGCGTCGGCCGGCTCCTAGCTCCTACTCTAGTCGCTGATGCCCCAGACTCATCATAATCATACTACTATCACGCATTAATATACATATGTTAAAACACCATCAGTTATTCTCTTCCGGGATAACTTTGAAAACGTTATGAGACTAGTAAGTTTACGTTTATAAGACACACCCAAATTTTCAGTTTCCCACATTACTAATATTTAAAGCTGCTCTGTCTGTTGTTTTTCCAATTTTAAGTTATTTTAAAAGTAAAGGGTAAGCAACGTGAATGAATTCCTTTTTCGAGATGGATTATTTTCTTGATTTATGTGCTAACAACAATTCGTTTGGCTCTTGCCATGATCATTCTTTGCATCTGAAGCTACGAAGAGATTCTGTATTTTGTAATTCATATACAATTTTCATGTTTGCTTATTACCTTATGTATTTTTAGTACAGTGAGAGCATATTAATTTTCAAGTTACAGTTAAGTGACAGTTTTTGAAGGCGTAACTTGCCTGACATGTATGTGTACAGGACTGCAGGTATGTCGATAAGTTGGTAGAGCTCAACGTCTCGTCGACAGCAAGGTCATAGCACGAGGTCATAGGATGGAGCAAGTTGCTCTGAGAAGCAGGGAAGGGGAAGACATCGGCCATATCCTGTAGAAATGAACCATCCCAGCGGTCATATGCAATTATTTAGGCAAACCATGGAAAACCCACATCAGGATGGCCGGACAGAGAATCGAACCCGGGTCCTCCCGAATGCGAGTCCAGTGGTTTACCACTGCGCTACCTCGCTCGTTGTGTATCTGAAAATCCAGAGATAACTGCAGTAACTTTCGTACGTGTGCGATATCAGTGCTATCCTTGATAGTTTGTGCTGTGTGCCTATGCACGTGCTACGCCAATGGTAAGCCAAGTGCAGCGCATAGGATAGTGGCGGGCGTTGTCTACGGTGGTCCTATTTCCCCCACGCTATGACTTATGTCGTTTCTCCGGCGCGGATGACCTCTTGTCCTCGTGAAGGACCAACCACCGTATTCTCCGAGATGCAGCTGCTTCACATTAAACTCGGTAGTTTTTCCAGCAATTACATCAAGGCCGTGGAACCCTGTAGATATGAAAAGTACTGAACGGTAAATATAATCACTGATAGTAAAGGTAAATATTCATATGCTTGTAGCAAAGTGACATAAGTATTATTCCGTATAAACTGTCATTATGAATATTTGGTTTATTTCCGTAAATTGGTTGGTTAATTATCTATGGTGAGCTCAAGTAATATGTACTACTTAAGTGAATAGAGTTTTGTATTCAATAAGGAAATTTATATTTGGTTAAAATGCATAATGCCTGCAGGAGTTTACACTGATTCGACTTGAACTGTAGATGATAATTTCCTTTAGAGGATAGTTTAACAAATGCGAATACCAATAGTTGCGAATGTGTATCGCCTCGACCATTGTTGCACAACACTGACCGACAGCAGTGAGAACCCGGGATAACTACTTCACTCTCTTGTAAACTGACTGAACATCATGGAAAAGGGTTAGTTTGTTGCACAGGGTTACTTTTTAAGCTATTGCATTTTAATACTTAACGCCTGCGTTGATCGGGGAACTGTATATATGTATCAGCCGAACTGAGTGTGCTAGATACGCTGATCGGTTACCAGATGATTTTGTCTGCAGTGAACTTTTGAAAGGGGATAATTGTGACTGGTTGCTGTTAGGTGAGGGCGGGGGGTAGCCTGCCAGACTACTCTGAATACACCAGAGTTTTGCCAAACAACAACAGGTCTGTGCCCCGCGACTATTATTAACCCGCAATAGTTGGTTAGTTTGAGGTAAATAAGTACTGTCGACAGTACAGCATCTGTGGCGCTTACTCACTTGCGATGCAGTAGTAGGTTTGATTGTATTTACTGCGGTGACAGTGCCTGTTTCATACCCACTCGTACATTTCTATAAATGAAATGCGTTTTATGGTTCTTGGCCTGTTAATATACACCAAGTATAAGTTAACCTAGAGTGTGTTGCAATTCTAGTCAATGCGAAGTAACAATGCACTGGCTTGTCTGCTTATAGAAACACGACAAAGTTGTGGAACTGCATTTCTCCGGGTGATGCGGCTTTACAGACATTCTTACAGCGTAGCTACACTGGCCGCTCCGTAACGACTGCGAGCTCTGGCCACATCGTCATCTGATGGCGAACTGGCCATCGCAAGTTGCCGCAACATCCTAACGTGCACAAAGAAGACACAAACACCCACTGGAAATTCCAACACAATGACTCCTTCCTTACCTGTGGCCGAGCACACCTGCACGGCTCAGTGACTTCCCCGCCAGTGTTTGGCGCGAGAGGTCGCGAGTTGGAATCCTGATCGAGACGCGGCTGTGCGTAACTATAACACGATTTCTCATTTTTGCTGAGGGACAGGTACAATTAAGCCATGCACTTTTTATGGAAGAGCTTTCTGAAAAAAAAAGGTTGACTTCTCCGCCTCTTTGTAAGTTATATCTGATCTCTCACACAGAATCAAGTTATCGTCAGCAAATAATTTTTAATCTGGCCAAAATATTACTAGAAAATTTAGCGATCTGATTTATTTAATATTGAGTGAGAATAGTCATTTAATTTTTGGAATGAGTTCATGAGCTGCACATTCTCTTCACACATAATTCCTTAGAAAAATGGCAAAATAATTATAATTGTAAATAGTGACAGATAGCGTATTCAGAAATATTTAAACAGTTTTGACTTGGTTCTTTGTACTAATTTCTTGCAGTTAATGAAATGTTATGTATTTTTAATAAATATTAATTTCTTAACATTTAATGATAATTGGGAGGAAAACATACGGAATTATTAATCACAGTAATTCTTCAGGTTAAACTAAATATTTTATAGTCGCTTCTTTAATGCAGTTGGTTAAATTTTTCACCGATCTATGCATATAAAGATTATCTACTTTGCGCCTCCACATTTGGAAAAACTTACTTATCATATAGCGTTAATTGTGTTTTACCTGCATAAAATAAATAAACTTCAACTAAACGAAAATATCCACTTCCCTGTTTCCTTATTACAGATACTTTCTAGGGTGATATTCATGTGCAGTGAGACATAAACCTGCAATAAATTGGTGCTAACAAAAATGTACAGGTGCTGTTATCATGCTTCACATGACTAATTTCCGCTACAATGTAACACACACGTTCTTAACAAGCTCGCGTATTCCCTTCAGGATCTTTAAGAACGAGTTTTGTGAATGGCGTGCTTCTTCCAAGTCTTTTCTTCGTATACATATTTCTGTGCAGTTGTTTGTAATTAAAATGTTCACAAAATTGTGTGTCGATGAACACAGTCGATATCACCACAGTGTGAAGCTTCGATAACCTCGCCTTCTCGGCTCACAACTGCCGGAAGGACTTCGATTCTGTACGTGTGCAGGGGCCACGGTGGTTGGGCGGTCAGACTGATTGCCTCCCACCAAGGTGAGCCGGGTTCAATCCCCGGCCGGGTCACTCCCGGATTTTCGCATGTGGGAATCGTGCCGGACGATGCGACTCTTTCATTCCGGCGCTGCTCTATACTCGCCTCAATCCCCATCATCGGCTCTCAAGACCTCGCTGTTATGAGCCGCCCAAATCTCTTCACTCGCTGTACGCGTGTAATCTGTAGTGCAGAAAGTGCTTGGCAGCGAAACTTTGGCTCTCTCTCTCTCTCTCTCTCTCTCTATATATATATATATATGTATATATATATATATATATATATATATATATATATNATATATCTTGTTTGAATGTTACTAATTATTTCATTAACACATTAAAAGTGCAAGACTCAAAATGAGCATAAAACACACTTTAACTTATTTGAAAGACAACATGGTAAAATATAAAAAATGACAGTGATACACAATGTTTGCAAGTAATTGTTTGATAAATGTTTTGAATTACTCTACTGTTATTTATGAAGTCGTGGATTTCTGGCTTTAAGTGTGGCTTAACTAAACATCCGAGAGGGTTAATAACATACTCTCCTCCAGGATTGATTGTAGTGTTCCTTACAATCCATACGAAGCTTCATCTTCCGTCCGCTGTCGCACGTGGGCGTGTCCAACATTGTTTGTTTTGTTTACATTTGATAGAGCGCAAACGGTAAAAGTAAATAATGCTGTATTGATATCTGAACATGAAGATTGAAAACAAAAAAAAAACGCTACCTGTACAAAGGCATAATCTTTAATCTCGCAGCCGCGAAAACGAAACTTAAATAAAAATAAAAAACAAAAATGTACTCACTAGAGCAAAAAAATCAAATCCAAATAATATTAAATTAAAGCAAAACTAAAACTTATTCACTCGCATAACTCAGATAAGAAAATAAATTAAGTAACAAATATAAATATTTAGGAGTCATACAAATTATTGACGCACCGATTAGAGTACACTATATTACCGGTGTCTGTAAGCTTAGTTTCGGACGACGTAATTGTAGACACGGACATTGGGAGATGCGTGCGCTGGCGAAGTAGGTCCGCGGACAGGCCGTCGCAGGCCTTTGTCGTGCACGCTCTACTTGTGCCGTTGTTCCAGTGAAGCTGGCACGTCGCCTGCGGCAGCCTCCCTGGTCCAGCATCTCCAATGCGAGCTGTGGCATTCCCCTGGGACCAGCAGACACTTCACTCGCCACCCGCAGTTACTTACCTCCACCACCTATCATAGTTCTATATTCCTGACTAGAGAACGTTTATGCTGGCAATATTGAACTTATATAAAACACTGATCACGGATTCCATTTGCTTAAAACCCCTGACAAACTATCAAATTTGTTCCTTCAAATATATTTGACACTTAAATTTGAAGATGAAATACAGTCATAGAATTTTTCTATGAAACAAATTTTGTGAAATAACCTTAAAAGTGTCTGAAAATATGTCAACTGTCAAAGTTTTTTTGTCATACTGATATAGACTGAATTTGACTGAAAAAATAACTTTCAAATCGGAATAATGTAGTTGTTTTATTATGCAGCCCATTGCAGGAACTAGTATTAAGAACTCTCTAATTTATTTTCATTTCTATACAAAATTATGAATTATTAAACATGAGTTTTTTCTGAGTGATGAAAACAATTGCTTTTAATTTTGTATAATTTTTATTCAGTGGCCATACCCAACAAAACTTGTGTCCTTGTATATATATATATTATAATTTAATGATATCCATAACTGTTTTTCTTATTTGTAGTTTTTTTTATAGGTCAACATTTCGAAGTTTGTTGGAGTCGGAAATAACAGTTTTTTTACGTATGCCAACTCAATTATGATTGACTGAACCCGTCATATATCCGACAAATTTTAGAACAAGTCAAATTTACAACATTTTGGGTGAAAACGGGAGCAACCAAACTTTTTCAAACAATTAAGACGGCGTTTATAACGTTTCAGACACACCACAACCTTGCAACATTATTACACCAAAGTCTTTGGACGCAGTTTGACGTAATAATTAGACAATGTGATGAAGATTTATGTAAAATAGTTGTTACAATAAAACTGTTTGCAAGGGAAAACCAAGCCATGATCAAATACAATATATGACTAACTTGAATGTTCCGTTGCTGTAGGCTGATTTGTTATTTAAATGATTCTGGCAATGGGGATAGCATATCAAAACAAACATTGTTTTGGATAAATTCCAAAGCAATCGCTGCTGTAAAACACCAGAATAATGTGTAGGGTAAACAACACAAAGTCACAGAACAGAAGCCAAGTAGATATTAAAAAACACAGAGATTTCGAAAACGGAATAAAGTCCGAAAACAACAAGAAAACTCCACAAGTGGATAAGGGAAAACAAGGCAGTTACGGAACAAGTGCAAGAACAAGCCTACATGAGGGCGTTTCTGTCTCACTCGACACTAAAAATAATGTTAAATAAGGTAAAAATTACTAATAATAATCACAATTCCAGAATTGTTTGTTATATAACCTGTGACTATGATTGCATGCACATTGGAGAGACTGGTAGAGCACTTTCCACACTCAAAAGAAAGAACAGAAGCAACATAAAGAAAGGAGAAAATAAGAAATCCGTGCTAGAGCAACCGCGCTGGCAAACTATTGGTATTCTGATCATCGTGGTTCAACACCGTTGACCGTGGAGAGCTATTGGATGAGTGACCGTCAAAGACCGCACGTGTAGTCGTTCCAGCACATACGAAACTAGGTAGGCTTTCTAAGAGTCAACACATGAGCAGTGAGGTCGCCTTGACCAGGCACTCCATCCAATCCCTGTCCTAGAGTGGGACATATGGTAACACCTTACCTTCCCCACATCAGTCTGCAAGTATTGCCCAGTCTGTTGGTATGCCTGCAAACGGAAACACATTGCAGTTCCCTCGCATCTGTTTACTCGTAGAATACCACTGTGTTCGCCCGCCTCTACTGTCTTCGCTGTTTCGTTCAGTCTTTGTGCATCTGTAAGTTTTTCGTCCGTGCTCTCTTTGTTGTTTTGTCCATATTTATAATTTTTCTTGTTTAAGTCTGTGTTGTCGTCTCCGCTTGTCACTTTGGCAGAAATAAATAAATACATTATATATAAATGCACACAAGAACACGTGCCGTGACAGAATTCAACCAACAAACTACGTGAGGTGATGCTTTATGCATGACCGAATGGGAAATGTATGTGGACACGTTTTACCTAAATTGAATGTTAAACGAGATATGACTATTAACTAATTCCCCAGTATTTTGTACTCAGCCTCAAATAATTAATATTTCATATAGTGAAATATGGTTAGCGTATTATCTAGAAGGAGACATGTCTATCTGTTTGCAGCCGCAGGAGAGACGTGCCAACTCAACACCGTGTCCTCCAACATGGCGTGGGAATGTCGCTAAATGAGCAAGGCCACGCGCCGTGACCTTGGAGGTGCTCGCAAGCCGTGAACAGCCGTTACAACGGCGATACAGCGCCTTCAAGCTGCTGCCGGTCGAAGTCATACAGCGGTTAATATCTGCGGCAAATCACTGTTCAACAAGATAACCTTTGGCCTATAAGTGTTGGTGCTAATTGTGACAAATAAAAAACAGGGTTCATATTTTATTGCACAATCATTTAATAGAAAGCTAGTGCTGTTATTAACTTAAAAATATATATATAACGCAAACCACGAAAAAAAAATTACTCTCGAAGAATTTGCAAGAGTTTCTTAAGAAATTTTGTTAGTCATACAATGTCTTAATGTATTTTTTTTTAATTTTCGAATATAAGCAAGTGTTCATAAATTTTTGATATCTACTGTTACTGAATTTTTAAGAATGCGGTTTTATAATGACATCTTAACATTAAGTAGGACAATGCATTTTAACTTCCCATATTAATTTTTTGTTGAAGTAATTGTTTGATTTTACATTGATCTAAAAACTGTATATTTAAAATTTCAACATGTTACTGCAAAAAAAATTTTTTTTTACCAAACTTTTTTTATTGGAGGCAAATTACACTATACATTAATTTAAATAAGTTGTATGTTGTTTTACATAAAAATAAAATTATGCATGTTTTTCCTTTCCAACAGTTTTGAAGACAGCTGCATATTGACCTCGTCGCTGCCATGTCTGTCGCTCCATCTGTCATCCCGCCCACACAATAGCAGAGTGTAGCTGCATGACGCTCACATGTGATGTGCATGTCGCTGTGCAATTGTACAATCCAGCCAGTCGCTTTGCAAGACGTCCTTCGAAATAACTACTCATGTCCGAATTTTTCAGACGCGATAAGGGAACTAAGCCTGGCGCAGCATATCTGCGGATTGATACGTCTTCTCTAAAGTAACCCTCACAGCCATTTGACTTATTCTGAGCCCGTCAGAGTCATGTCCCCCCCCCTTCTTGCTTAGGTACTCATAGTCAGTCTTGAATGAGAGGGAAAGGTGGCTGCTTATAACCAAGGGAACGGTAATTTTTGTGAGTTAAGGTGATGAATACTTTGACCTCAAGATCCTGAGTCGAGAGTATTTGTCCAGTTTATATACTACACCACTATCATCATTCCTAACAACATTACCTTTAACTTTTAATTTTTATTCACTGCATTTTTTTTTCATATCTGCGCATTTTCTTTTCGTCTTATATAAATTATTCCACAATGTAAAACAGTTGTTCAGTGTGTAGACCGCAGGCAGATACAGGTGGGAGTAGTGTCACAGGGGACATGCCACCCCCCAATAACCCTCACACACTCTCATTGATTTAAAGCTGTCCAGCGAATGTCTTAAAAAATGAAATAATACCATAATTGTTTAAAATACAGATTGTATTGTTTAATTAAATATAATGGTGAGATAGTGTCCCCTCCCCCCACCCATGCCTTGACTCGCTCGAACTCGCAAGTCCAGACCTGGACCTGAACTATGGAGAAGTGAAACCCCCTCCTCCCCCTCCCCGGGTATGCCAGGTCACCACGTGTTATGTAAACCAAGGCTGTATTCTGTTTCAGTACAATGCACCCTTCATCCCTTCCCGTGTCGCGAGCCCTTCTTCCCTTCACGAGAGACGCCTGTGTTTGTTTACACCTCGAGTTGCATTCTGTCGAATTCCGCTCTATGCGAGTTTCATTTGTCTTTGTGACGTTTGCAAATGTTTTCCGCGGCCGTGCAGTGTTGTAAACACTATAATAAATTAAAATATATTTCAAACTATCTAGGGCGTTGGAGGGGCAAGTTGCTCGTGCTCTTGGCTAAAGGGGACAGTCGAGGGTGCATAATGCGCCCTTGCTGTGAATTCGGACGGCGACAAATTGACGTCACACGTGGGGTGCACTTTATAAGGGCACGAGGCCAGATAGAGGACCTTAGGGCGGGGTCCCAAATCGTTAATCTGCGAGAAAAACCTTTTTCTCTGGCTGTCCCAAAACACTTTGAGTAAATGTTTTACTCGCTCTCGGCAGTGTCCCAAAACAGCAAAGTAATTACTCTGAGCATCTTGCAAGACTAAAATTTTTTACATACACGCTGTTTCAGCGAGTAACGAAGGGTAAACTGGAAAAGGCGGTAAGTTTAGTAAAATTAAACAAATTGGAAAAAGGTTAGGACGTTCTGTTTACAGACACACACGGGGAAGTTACAAATGACTAGTGATAAAATTCGTATTCTTACTTAAAACCCAACATTTGTAGACGTAATGTTTATAATTTTTTTTCGCTAGTAAAACAGTGTATGTATATACCTAATATTTAGAAAAAGAAAGAATTTAGGTAAAGGGACAAACATATCTTGGAATTTACAGTGGTCGCTTAATCAGTACATATTTGTAAACACAAAACTCTATTTACACCATACTCATTCCAAAACCACGTTACCTTTGCTTTCCTCAACTGTTACTCTCTGTTCGTTTACTCTACTTCTGGAATAACGTTTTGGAACGCCGCCTAGCTAGTAACTCGAACACGGTCCAAGTCAAAAGGGTG
>NQII01002165.1:164480-177425 GCA_002778355.1 Clitarchus hookeri
AGGGGAACCCCCAGTCTCTCGTGCAGCACCCGGTGGCGAAGGAAACCAACCCCTCTCACTTCCGGCTCGTGCTCCCTCAATCAGAAACATTGCTTGTGTGTCGGGGTGAACTGCCGTTGCCTGTCCATTCTCGTAGGGGATAGAAGCCGACTGAACACTATTGTTACAAGGTGCCAGAGGGACATATCCGAGTTCGTGAGGGTTGGAGGTCTTAATAAATATAAAATAACTAAATTTGATTTCTAATATATTCACGCAGCTTTTATTACAGCATTAAATTATATATGTCCGACATAACTATTTTTATTTCTCAGTGAGCGCAACATTTAATGTCTATTTCAACTCTATTTAACGTCCTTCTCAATGTCGCTGTTTCGTTATAATCAATAAACTCATACTCATCATTAAAACAAGTTCAGTCTGTATGTTCCCATCATTTGTAATGTCTTTCACTCACTCATCTAGTCCAATAGTCCAGCCTGCCAGCCGCACTCTTCATTGCTTGATACTCGCAGTCGCAGATTTCCATTCCGCTGGTAACTTCTCTCGCCGCTCGTCGTCTATCGCTGAAACTCAGCTACTCATCCATTCAACTACTCCCGACCCGAAGGCCCGTCGCACTATTTATACTCTGCTGGCCTTGACCTGGAAAGTTCGATGCATCCCGAATCACACTTGGAGAAAAAAAGGCAACAAACCACTAGAAAATTCTTCAGATAAACACAGAAACTCAGTACAACCAAGGTCAGCAGCGCACGCCGCAGAAAGAATTATCGTGTTGGCTAGTTTTTTGTAACATATACGCGTTTCCTGGGTATCACACGCTTGTCATTAAAAACATTCCATTGACTTGCCACCGCTATAATATATCTGCTCTGTCCTGCACTTCCACTTGTTCGTGCGTAACAAAGCAGCGACTCCGTAACACTAGGTTACATACAAGTTTATGTTTACTTTTGCTTTTGAATGCCATAAAAAGTACTCTATGTTTTATTGAGAAGAAAATTTCTGTTCAGAGATGTTTCGGTATGCCGCGTTTCGCATGAAAATTAAAGAAAAAATAACATTATTTATTTATTTATGTTTGCGGTTCGAAATTAACACAAGATAGAATTTTCCTTCAATGCTATCATTTTATTATCGGCAAAATATTACAGTAAGATACATAACTTATAAAAAGAGAGTTTTATTTTTCAGTATTTTTTACTCTCTTTAGCAGTGATGGAGAAATTGCTCGTAGACACAAATTAAAGTCCAAGCAAGTTGAACAATATTTAGGGACTTATGATTACAAAATTGAAGATCATTTACGGACTTGAGTATGTAATGTCTTCAGTTTAAAACGCTATCAGCGATTAGCTTAGTGCTTGTTATTATGCATCCCAAAAGTCAGTCTGGGGCCTTAACCTATTCAGAAACAATGTAGATAACTGTGTTTACAAGACACTATACGGTAATTTTGGCAGGTACCGTCAACTTTAAGGCTCGGTGTCCAATGATCTTCCATGTGGGTTATAATAGTTGAACTCAAAGATTTTCACTCATTGATTGCGATCAAGAAACAAGCGTTTTGCGTGCTCAAGTACAGCACGCATCAAAAAATTCGTTATTTACAACACCCGAACTCAAGTGCGTCTGAAAGGGTAAAAATAGAAACGTAAATGTCGATTGCCAATAATAAAAGTTCTACATGAGTAAGTAACTGATGAAACATTACGAATACGCGAAAATAACATCCGTAGACATACCACGCCTGTCCTAAAAGGGAATTATAAAAAAAGGTGGGGGGGGGGNCTGCTTCCAGCCAAACGAGCTGTAAATTTTGAAAAAAATGCTGTGACGCGGGTACCTACAGAACTGATCGCAGGAGAAAAAGGCCAGTAATTCACAATTGTTTGTTGTTTCAAAGTTGATGGAGAATTGTTGAATAACTTGGTTCGTGGGAGACGTGCATGATACTTGCGTATTTATGAAAGGAAGCTGGCGCTAATAGACGCCGGCGGTTCTACCTGAGTGTCTCTCCGGTCAGTGTGAAGACTATATTACGTGAGACAGACTCACACACGACAGTGTCCGCCACTCTCTCCGCATGATAATCCCAGCCTCCCTTCACGGACCGAGATCGAAGCAGGGACCTCAGAAGTGGGAGGTCAGTGAGTAACCATGCACTATGTCACGACGTCTCATGCTCACCAAGTTTTAGGCACAATTGTGAATCAAAAGGTTCAAAATCATAGCGGTCAATTCTTGTGCTCGTGACCTGTGTTCTGTGATTACTGGTATGTTTCCAATTGTGATCCTATCTTCTGACAGGGGTTGCGGTGGTGTAGCAGCTAGAGCACTTTCCTCCCATTAAGTCAAACCGGGTTTGATTCCAGGCGGCGTCGCTCCCGGATTTTTAAGTGTGGCAATCGTGCCGTACAATGCCGCTGGTCGGTGGGTTTTCTCGGGATATTCCGTTTCCCCCGCCCTTGCATTCTGGCGCTGCTCCACACTCACCTCACTTCACTCTCATCGAGACTTCTTTGTTACGAGCCACCCAAACCTCTCCACTTTAACTTCAGGCAGGAATTGTGAACTAGGAGCGGCAGTGAAGTATGAGGAAATGGAGGCGAGTGAAGGGCAGAGATGGGAGGTGTTGCCGGACGGCTGTCCCTGGCGACAGCAGCTCCGGCCTCTGCAAGGCGACACGAGTATCATCTTGCAACAGCATCCAGGTATCAGGTGCCGCTCTCCCACCACAGCATTTTACTTCCGGCCTGCACTCGGAGCACCTCCGAGCCACAACACTTGACCGCACAGTGCCACAGGCGTGGTACGAGTTTGCAAAGTACCAGCTAGGGAAGTGTTCAACCACGCTGATATTCTCCTGGCTTACGATACACAAATACGCCACAAACAGAATGACGATCACGATATTTCTCGTCCTACTGTTGGGTGCCGTGGTACCGCAGATACAACAAACGTGTTGAATGAAGGCGTTGTCTTGTGTCTTCTTGGGACGCGACCACTCATTGCCAGAATACTGGCCAAGTATGGCCCAACTTACAATGCCGGTGGATGTGGCCCATCCTCAGAGTTCAGGCTATGCAGGACTCTTCAGGTGACGTGGGCAGGTAGGTGGGGCTTGACGTCT
The DNA here is from genome assembly GCA_002778355.1 of Clitarchus hookeri. Taxonomy (NCBI): domain Eukaryota; kingdom Metazoa; phylum Arthropoda; class Insecta; order Phasmatodea; family Phasmatidae; genus Clitarchus; species Clitarchus hookeri. The sequence continues at coordinate 167,617 of NQII01002165.1, forward strand.
CGTCGTTTACGAGGCCATTAGAGAAGTTGCAAGTTGCTCAGAGAAGCAGGAGGGGGGAGGGGAACGGTCACGACCTATGCTAAGGAACCATCTCAGCATTCGCCTGGTGCGATTTCCACGGAAAGCCAAAATAAAGATAGCAGGATCGGGTTTCGAACCCGCGTCTTCTGTATGCGAGTCCAAAGGTTTACCACTGCGCAACCTCACGCAAAATTTAACAACTTGTGTTAACGCAGGAAACAGATTCTCTCCTGAGTATCATAGTAGTTCAACAGACACAAGAAGGTTGGCATTTGTTGACAGAACTCGTGATTTTGTAGAAAGTCGTTGGCTTTTAAATCATCTGCGGTGAATTATTACATTTCTGGAAACAAGATGTTTCAAATGCATGTGTCTGTTCAAATCAAAGATTGCACGAAGTTTTAATGCTTTTCAAAATAACGTTTTATGACATTAATTTTATAAGCTTGCATTTGGTTTCACCATTTACTCACATATTGGTTCTCTTATTTCGTTAAGAATTTGTTTGCGAATTTCTAGAATTATAGAAAAAAAATTCCTTTTGTATTGTGGTTTAAACTGGTAGTCAATTTACATATACCTTGTTAAAGAATCAAGACCTAAGTGTTTTAATAACCAATATTTTTTTTACATGCTGTTAGTTCGAAATATATATATATATATATATATATATATATATATATATTATATATTATATATATATATAATATATATTATATATATATATTAGTTATAAATATCCAGCAATTTCGTTGAAAAACACTACATGTTTAACTGGTCTTCAGACAGAAAAGTCTAATACCTTAGCCAACGAGAACGATAAAAATGCTAATACTTGTAAAATTTGTTACTTATTTCAAATATTTCTGGTTAATATTAATATAACACTTATTAAAAATGGTCAGGTCATTTAAACTCCAAGGAAGAGATAGCATGATTAACAGGTTGTAACGTGGCGTACGCTAGTTACAATAATTGCCGCCTTTACTTGTCTCAAGAACTGGCATTATGATTGTGCGGGAGTGTAAGTGAACTTGTTTGTGAAACACCCCATGCCATTCGGTTGATGCGGGCGGCTGGCGATGGAAGACTGAGCAGTAAAATGTGGCTGTTCCGCCGAGTGTGCGAGCCCCTGCAGGCTGTTCCAGTGACCGCCTGTACGAGATATGAGGAGTTCTCTACACAGTCAACTCCTATACAACGTCTTACCAATCCCATCTGCAGGAGACTCAAGTTGCTGCCACTTTCAACTTCAAATATGACTCATTTTTTGTTGCAATAGCTTGTGTTTGGATATATAAGTGTGTAATTAAGTGAGTATTTATTATTTTCAGAGAATGTAAACTCATTCAGAATAAAAGTATAATGAAATAAAAACAATCATAAATTTACTTTGTTGTAAGCACTTTAATTTCAGACGTTATAAGCACAGAGAAGTATACAACGTTAAAAATATAAGCCTCAAACAAATAAATGAATACAAATTCTTTCAATTTTTAAATTGTATAAAAGTTAATTTTCATGAAATACAGATTTTAAAAAAAAATATGCATGTGTTGTAATATTCAATACTATAAACACAATTCTTGAGGTTATTGCTGTAATGTGAAAACTCACTAACAGCTAGATGCACAAAATGTCATTACATAAACCAAATAAAAAATCACTTATTATATTCTTATGAAGACAAAGCGATCAATGTAAATATTTTATTAACCAAATAAATTTATTTTTACAATTCTCTTATGATGGAAGAACAAAATATAAAAATGTAAAACTTGAGTCAATGTTTGGTAACAGGCTGAGATATCAAACCCTGAGAAACTGATATTATATCAATGACCGTTTATATGCTACCGAGGTCTCGGAAAAAATTAAAATTTCTTTAAATAATAAAACAATCAAAACTTTTGCACATCAGTGAAAGGTAAGAATTATTTCTCAAAAAGTAGGTATGGAATTGAGTCGCCTAATTGCAGCGACTGCAGATAACTGACGACAATACACTACAATCTGTAACCATATACGTATCAAGAATTACTGTAATTAATCTTGATCATACCACCTCACGTAAAACATGATGTATCTAATCAAGTGATGTAACTGTTCAATATAGCACCTAGTAGGTATTTCTCGAAAACTACAGATTTTCTTGACACTTTGTCAGACAGTTTTAGTAATCTAAAAAATACACTTCATAAAATGATAAAATATATAAATTTAAATAACATTAAAAAAATCTTATCTCTAGATGTAGTTTACGATGAATTGCGCATTACTGACTACTGTAAAGGTTATTTTTCATCTAAAGGCAAACACTCCACTGAATAACCCTAATCCCACATGTGTTAATGATTGTCTATGATGTAGGAAAGAGTGATAGCCTAAAATAATATTCACTATATAGAAACATTTATTTGTGTTTTATGGTGACGTATGGAGTTTTTAAGTACACTACATATCCTAAAAATATAGGTTTTAGTCTGAATTGTCAAATAAACTGACATACTTTATAATTTGCCGATAGTTAAAAAAAAATTAACACTTTAAAAGCACAATAATCCTGATAACTTTAATTTTCTAAGCTATGCCTACTGGTAATATAAAAAAATCTACATTAGTTAAGTTATCCACCCTTTGTCTACCTACTTCTCCAGTTCCACTCCACTTGTAACTTATTGTTAAAGAAAACATACCCGAGTGGACAAATGAAGAGACAGGTAGAATATTGTACAATTCTTGTTGAGGAAGTTGTATTTACAAAAGGAATTACATTTTAGACAATTAAGCTATTTATATACAAAATTTGTTTGTCAGTGCAACAACCTAATACATATTTTTCACTATTAACCAAAACCTATGCGAGACAATTTTTATAGAGATCATGTTTAGTATACTTGTGGAATTTAATTATATTTTAATTATGTAATTGTTTTCTCTAAAAGGGTTTATAAATTTTGAGTATATACTAAAATTATTTGTGTATATGAACTATTTACATAGTTTCAATGTCATTAATGCAACAATCATCTCAGTATAACGAAGCACATGATTGTAACAAAATAACAGGGTATAAAAGCAATGCACATAGAGAAACAATCTAGTTTAGTGAAATGGCTTGGATGTTGTATTAGCAGACAATACTAAAAAAAAAAACTCATTGCTACTGACAATTAGTTTACACACTGCATTTGAGAATTAATATCTATTTAGATTTCAGTAACTGTTTCTTATTTCTATCTTGCTCTTACTAAATATGAGCGCAGTTATCAGCTATATCAACAACAAATCCTCTACATAATATGTAAAACTGTCGTTTTAGGAAACATATTAGAGATTGGTTACATAGTTCTGCTTTTAAAAATAAATTTTTTTTTTCCCTGTTCTATGGTATTACATAAAAATAAAATTCTTTCGCTTTACGAACTTAAGAACGCTATATTCGTTGTATTACTACATTGGATACTTACCCACATACACACATTACAGATACATTTTGTGTATAACAATTATTTTAAAAAAAATATATCAGCTTTAGATTTAATATTTTTTTCAACTTGTGCGAAATTTCATTGATGCTACAAAATAATTTTTAAGTGAGGACCTTTTTATAAGTAAAAGTTACTTAAAACAATAAAAAAAAAAGTTGTATTTTGCTTTATTTATTTGCAATGACTGTCAATGCAGGTTATTGTTTTACAAATACAAAATGAGCTAAAACCACTTTGATAGAAAACAATAGTTATTTATTTGATTTTATTTGTGCTCCTGTAGGATGGGAATAATTATTTGTGTACTGAGAAAAATACAGGATTGCTTGGAATACACAGTTTGGAACGGGCACTAACTAACAAACTGGTAACAAGGCCGAGAAAACTGAACTCTGTACTCTACCTAACATTGTTTCAGAATTATTTCTGATGCAAAAATACTTCACAGCATGTGAAAACATTTCCTGCACTAATTAAATCAAGAGGTGATATAGATAAAGCAAACATCACTCCGCTTATCCAATCTGCAATACATTATTTTCGAGTTAAGTATGATAATGCTATGTTTGAAGTGTGACCTCTGTATCCTTACGGAACAACACAAACTATTTATCACATGTAAAATGTTAATTCCGCTGCCTTAATGTAATTGGTGGTCTACCTACAAGGGTACATCAGAGAATGGAAGACGCTTTGCTGGACGCAGTGGCACCTACTTGAAGCTAGTTTCACTGTCTGCGTGGCCGGACCAGCCCTGCTGCTGGTACACCGCCTCGCGAGTCATGGTCGTGGTGGAGGAGAAGACGATCCCGCCCCCGGGGGCGGCGCTGGGGGCGGCCAGCCTGCGAACTGCCCTCGGCGACTGCTCAGGGCTGTCGGCGTCCCAAGCCGGCGGCGACAGCCACTGCTCCGTGAACTCGGAGGCGGACCGCGCGAGTGACGGCTGGCTGACGGAGCGCACCAGGCTGGCGGTCTCTAGGCGGCGGCTGCGGTAGTCGTCGTCGGCGTGCCCCAGCAGCTCGTCGTCGTCGTAGGAGCGACGTCGCCAGTAGGAGCTGGGTCCGCTTGCGTCACTCAGCGTGTCGGCGCGGTCTGGACGCGCAAAGTCCACCGTCACCTCGGACATGGAGCGCACGTCCATGTCCGAGCGCGCGCTGGAGCGAGATGTGCGACGCGACCTGAGGGCGGCGGGCGGGGGCGGCATCTCCGCCACCAGTGTGCGCACCGACGACCCGCCGTCAGAGTCGTACTCGTACAACGTCGGCAGAGAGCTGCGCCGGCTGCGGGTGTCCCAGTCGGACTTGCGGCGGTATCGGTTGTTGGAGGAGCCGCCACCGCGCTGGTCGAAGGACGGCTTGTCCGGCGGCGCCAGCACGCGAATGATCACGTCCCACTTCTTGGGCTCGAACAACTTCTCGTAGCGCTGATCACTGCGAATGCGCTCAAAGTCCTCGCGCACAGTCGCCTCGGTGAGCAGAGTGCGCAGCGTCGACTCTGTGGTGATGATCTGGCACCACTTCTCCTTGTCCTCCACCGAGAGAGTGGCCTCCTCCCTGAACACCTCCGTGCTCTCCATGGACTGGAGCTCCTCTGTTGGCGGCGGGTCCAGCACTCTGACGAGGATGTCCCAGTTGGGCAGCGGCATGTCCTGCGGTGGAACTTCCAGGCGGCTCAGGTAGTTCTGCGGCACGTCCATCTCCGCCCTGTGGCGCTCGGCGTATGGCGTCGTCGGGTACCCGGACGTCGTCGAAGTCTCCGAGTAGCTGTCCCAGTCTGGCCCAGGTTCGTTCGTCTCGGTTGCGGGAGCAGGATAATTGCGGATCACCACATCCCACTTGGGATCGACAGGCGGCTGAGGCCGCGCGTGGTACTCGGTCACCTGCCGCTTGTGGCGTTCGATGTCTTCGATGGTGCGCTTCTCTGTGATGGTTCGCAAGAAGACGTCGTCAACGACGTGGGTAGTGATCTCCGGGCGGCGCGAGACCACGAGTGGTGGCTCCAGGATGTCCGTGCTTCTGGCGGGAACCACTATCTGGCTGGCGTACCGCGCGGGAGGCACTATAGGTGGAGGTGGTGGTGGAGGTGGGGCCACAGTGTAGCGCTTGTGCGAGTTGTCCACGATCTCCGACATGGAGCGCGTGTCCGTCATCTCGGTGTTGAGGCTGGCGAGAGAGCGCGCAGAAGTGATGGACATGCGTCTCTGCGGTGCGTCGATCAAGTCCTCGGCCTGCGACCAGTTGTCGTTGTCCGGGATCGACCTCTGCGATAGCGTGTCGACGTTGGACGGCTCCCTCAGCTGCACTTGCTCCTGCTGGCGACGGAGTATCCGCGAGTAGACGGGCGGCGTCTGGTACTTGGCCGGCGGCGGTGGCGGGTGTATGTCGGGCACGTAGCTGAAGGTCGTCATGACCGGCGGTCTGGGACTCTCCACGGCACGGATGCTGTCCTCGCCCTGCTCCAGGATCGTCGTCAGGTTCCTCGCCTGGATGCTCATGGTGCTCTCAACGTCGGACACGGAGGGTGGCGCCGGCGGGGGTGACGGGGCAGCTCGCTTTACACGCACCGACACGTCGAACTTGGGCTCTGGCGGCGGAGCGACGACGGCGATGGGCTGCCGGGGCACGACCGTGGCAGCGGCAGCTGCGCTGCCCAGGGCGGCATCGTGGCGGCCGTAGCCCTCCGAGTAGAAGGTGGAGAGGCCCTCGTGGTGCTGCACGAAGCCTTTGTTGTCGTAGGAGCCGGCGGAGCTGATGATGCTGGGGCGACGCAAACTGCGTGTGTCCACGTCTTCGACCTCGGAGTGTGCGGAGCTGGGCGACTCGGAGGGGTAGTCGCTAGGCAGCGTGTCGGAGTGCTCGCCTGCGATGAGGGCCGCCTCGGAGCCGGAGGTGCTGCCCGCGGTGGCTGGAGCGTGCGCACGAGGGATCTTGAGGCCCTCGAAGACGGAGATGTTGCCGAGGCTGGAGCCAGACAGCTTGGTGATCTCGGAGCCGGAGGCTGTGGAGAAGGGATGTCGCCGCACGACGGCCACGTGGCGCCTCTTCAGGCAGATGTAGGAGCAGCCGAGGCCGAGCAGCAGCAGCGACAGGAAGAGGATGGCGCACACGATGAGCAGGATCTGGTAGCCTGCCAGTGGCGGCTCTATCTTGTTCGGAGTTGGAGGCAGGTTCACTCTGCAACACACGACACACAACTGCTCATATCGGCTCAGCTGTATGCTGTTCACAGTAAACTGAGTACTTTCCAAAGCCCTGCTCAACGTCTATTTGTACGTACATTGGGTATGCTTCCACCGTTCTACATTGACAATGCCATGAACCTCTTCACTTTATTCATGCATCGATCAAGTGAAAATATGGAATTATTATTGAAGTGCTAATTCGTACACTTATATGCCTTAACAATAATAGAAAGTAAAATAAATAACTTCCGTATTCACAAATATTTACCTAACACTTTTATTTAAAACGTCAAGACACGGGTACTACTTACCCTTGGACGACTGGGTCGGGGCATTGACATTTTTCAAAGATTGATTTCAGAAGTGCTCAATTAAACGAAAACAGCCTACAGGTAGTTTCATTAGGATTTAAATCTTGATTGGAGAGAAAGTGTTTCTTTTTGCCACTTGAAATGTTACTACGTTAACTGCAATGGTTCCTCGTCTCACACTGAAATTATATATATATATGTATATGTATATATATATATATATATATATATATATATATATACACTGTATACAACGTATGCTCCAATGACACAATCAGGTAAATACATTTTGACTCTTATAATAGGTGCTCTAAGAGAAATTTGTAAATATTAAATATATTTCCGAAGCTCTGTTATTTTCGATAATGTTATGAAACTGTTTATTTTAAAAACTTAAAATAAATATATTATTACCGCCTGTACATCAACAATGCACGTGCCCCTAATTTCTCTGCAGTGCACTGTAAATCAAATACTGCTGTTGATTTAATGCATTAGAAAAAAAATTCCAAAAAAATATTACGCAAGTGTAATTTCTTCAGCACAATAAATTTTTCGATATGTAATTACAAATTGTGATTTTATTTAAACTCTTATTTGTAGTTGTGACGTAATCTGCCAACAAACGATTAATTTTTCTATTTAATTTGTAAATGTAAAGGGTATCATGGGCATAATGTATTAGTATTCCTATGCTTAATAACGGAAAAATATTAATAGTACACAGTGTAATTTTCCTGTATTATGTAAAATAAAAGTGATGTTTTATTAATAACTTAACTGGGAGCCTACATGTGTGTGCGTACTGTAGTATAGCAGTACATGTTTTACGGTTTGATTTTAAAAGTGCTCACTTGATGGTGAACAGCCTTCACAAGATGATGTGAACATGCACTCACATGGAGTTGTGTACATGTACTCCCATGGGGTTGTATAGTGTACTCACATGGGGTTGTATATGTGTACTCACATGGGGTAGTACATGTGTATTCACATGGGGTTGTGTACATGTACTCCCATGGGGTTGTGTAGTGTACTCTCTTGGGGTTGTATACGTGTACTCCCATGGGGTAGTACATGTGTATTCACATGGGATTGTGTACATTTATACCCATGGGATTGTGTAGTATACTCCCTTGGGGTTGTATACATGTACTCACATGGGGTAGTACATGTGTATTAACATGAGGTTGTGTACATGTACTCCCATGTGGTTGTTACGTGTACTCACATGGGGTTGTATATGTGTACTCACATGAGGCTGTATACATGTACTCACATGGGGTTGTATACGTGTACTCACATGGGGTTGTATATGTGTACTCACATGGGGTTGTATACGTGTACTCACATGGCATTGTATACGTGTACTTACATGGGGTTTGGCAGCGCGGCAGGAGGCGGGGCGATGGGCGGCGGGTAGCGACACACGATGGTGATGATCTCGTCGCCGTCCATCTCAAGTCCGGCGTGGAACCTCACCACGATGTTGTTGGTGAACACTCGCTGAGGTTCCTGCACACAACAACCGTCACCAACGTCACCACCTCGTCCCGCACTCTCTTCTCCTCATGACCGCTCCACATCAGTGAAACTAGTGGCATGAGGCACGACTTTGTTTTGGAGGCGGCACAACACGTTAAAAAAGATATTCTCACTATATAAACAGGCAAATACTTAGTAAGAATATTAAATATTCACAAAATATTCATATAGAACATGTGGGCCATGCTGGCGCAGTGGCTACAGCGCTCGCCTCCCACCAAGGTGAACCAGGCTCGATTCCCGGCGGGGTAGCTTTCGGATTTTTGCAGGTGGGAATCATGCCGGACGATGCCTCTGGTCGGTGGGTTTACTCGGAGATCTCTCATTTACCCGACCTTGCATTCCAGTGCTGCTCCATACTCACCTCGCTTCACGCCCATCGGCTCTCAAGAGCAGTCCACACCTCGCCACTTCAGTCTCCCATCCAGAAACTGATAATTAAAGACTGCTAACTACATTTACTACACAGTAACTTCTTGTATTGAAGTGGCTTTTGGCTCGCTGTATTACCACTTAGTTTAATTCCCTTTCATCTTCAAAAAACTTAAATCCACGATTCAACTAAACAACTTACGGATTATTATTACTGATAATTCTATAAAATGTTTAAATGACTCCCACTTATATTTATTCTACCAAGGTTGGGAATCTCTATGTTAATAGTTTAGCAAGAAAACATTTTCGCCGCAAGGTGGCATTGGTGTCGCATGTATACCAGATTTTCTCCGTTTAGTAGACAACAAATAGGCGATTAGTAGTTTTCATATAGTAGTCTTAAATATGATTGTGTTGTTTTGTTTGGACATACGCAAAAATAAACTTTTTCCTTCGAACTATGTTCTTTAAAATTCAGTCGTAAAACTATATTTAGCAAAACACTGGCTCACACAATTACTTTATTTAAATATGACAAATGAATTGAAAAAATATTTTTGACGAAAGCTTTATTTATTTAGGTCTTAAATCCGTAACTTTTTTTTCCCACTTAAATATGTTTTGTTCACATAGACGCTTAAAATATTCCCATTTTAACCATTTACTCTTGTAAACAGCATTAGAGGGCGTGAATAACAATTATAAAATAAATATAATACTTAATATTTATACATGCATATCACAATTCGAGCTAAACATCACGAACTTTCATACACAAATATCACACAAATATCACACACATACACACACACACACACACACACACACACACATATATATATATATATATATATATATATATATATATATATATATATATATATA
>NQII01002165.1:177555-189568 GCA_002778355.1 Clitarchus hookeri
ATATATATATATCCATTTAGAACACCGGCACACCCTGAAGCGAAATATTCCCTTGTACCAAACTCTCCCGTAAGAAATCTCGTTTTGTTTCCAACCTGAATAGAATAATTCTTATTCCCACTAACCTGAATCACTGTTTTCCAGTTCACTAGAAACACTCTCCCTTCGCCCAATGACTTTCAAATACCAGTATGTTACTGACTGATAACACTATTTCGTGTTCACAGTGCTCAATACTTACGTTTCTCTCATTAAAATAAAATACACTACAATTTCTGCACTTTTGTTATACAACATTTTCCGTAGTGCAGTACGATTCTTTAACTACCCCCCCTTTTTAATTTATCTCTGTAACATCACATTTAAATCTGCAGTGTAACTTTATAAACTATAGTGATTTTCAACTGACCGCCGTACAAAGGACGTAACCAGACTTTTGATCCCCTCTTGTTTGGGACAGACAATAATAATTTCATGCAAGAAGACGAAGTGTACGTTTATAGCGTCAGTCGAAAGTTGAGTTTCGGTAAGCCGAGTTTCAGGAAGTAAAGTTTGTGTGCGGTATAAACAACACGAAACTGGAGTGTCTTTGGTTGGCGAAACCTATGCTTGTAACTTAAAATTTTTGTGTAATGTTGGGTTGTTTAGGCGGTTTAAACGGTTAAACTGCGGTTTCAGTTGGAATTTGGCCCTTAAAGTATTAAAGTAATCAATTGTAGCACAAAAAGGAAAACTATTTTCATTCAAGTTAAGGTTAAATATTTACTGGTATGGTACATTTTAATTCATGTAGTAAAAATTATGACCGTTAATTTGGAAATTTTAGGAACTACAATTTTTAGAAAAAACTTATAAGATATGTCTGCTACTTTAATTAAGTGTTTATAGTAATTTATATTTTCCCGTCGATTCTATTAATTTTTGGGTAACTATTTTCTCAAACAAAAATTTTATTGACACATTTTTCCTTCAAGTATTTCTGTCAAATAAAAACAAACGAATCACTAGTTTCCCAGAACTGAGTTTCTTGTCGTATGTGGTGTAAACATTCGAGCAGCGCCTTACTTTCGAAACTGAGGTTCCCGCTCATGGCATAAATGCAGTGAGGAGCTGTCCCATAACTGCATGTTTGTCCGAGTATGGGAAGTTATGCCTGGCCAGAAGTGGCCACGCAGGCCTCCACCTTACCACAACTTGGTTCACAAGTACACTACGGCATGAAAGCTCGTCCCCAGGCCCAGTTCACGTGATGTGAAGTGAGGGTGGAATGAGAGTTATGAGAGCATGGGAAGTGTTCCGTGACACGTGACGTGTTGTTTCCTCCTGCAAACACACTTCCTACATTCTCCAAATAGCACTTTTACACACGTTTCTGTTCAATTGTTCTTTTCTTAAACAAATTACTTCAGAATACTTTCTTCAAACTAACTAAAAGCTTAAGTTATGCGTAACAGCGCAGTAGTTCACCACACACGTTAAATTGTTTATGTTGGATGTAAAAATAATGCTGTATTATTGCTCGTTTTAAAATCCCGTATTATGCAAAGAAAACTTGTTAGCGTCAATTTATTTTCATGCACACTTAATAAGCTTCGATACACAACTGTCTGGGCAACCAAATAAACCCCAGTCATTTCAGTTTTCAGACAAGGTTCCCGTTCTGTAAAAGGTAACGTCAAAACTGGAAACACAGGTCGAGAGTAACACATTAAACTGTTTGCCTTAATGTTTCGTCCCTCAATTACGCAGCGAAAGGTTAATGTCAGCGGATTTTTCTTGGCCGTATCAGGTTGTGTACCATAGTACTTCATATACGAGTTTATTGCTGCAAAACTTAAAAATATTATCTTCGTAATTAATACAAGCCTTACATCTGCCTGACGTTACGTTTGGTAAAAAAGGTTTTGTTATGATAAATTGAAGTTCCTGTTTATAAAACACTTCCACAGGTTACGGGGTGGCTAAGGGTGACCCAGGTACGCACATCACATGCCTCATCGCCTCTATGTGCAAGGCACTGAACGGGCGTGCCTCTTGAGACTGTCATCGTTGATGCAATCATTTTATCGTGCAATGATAAAGAGTTGCACATCCTTGGATGACTTCGAAAATCCTGATCAGGTGTTGTTGCACCTAAATATGATTGTGAAAAAGCACCTTTGAAACATTTACCCTTTCAAAAAAATTCGCTTTAGAAACATTGAAAATTGAAACTTTTCGGTGATTCTTTATTAATGCTATTCATACGTGTTGACATCGTTTAGAAACAGTTTTCGAATAGTAAGTTTTTTCCTGGAGCTCCGGTGGCCTCGCCAGGCGGAACCCTTCAAAGTATACGCAACAACGCGCATGCCCTGCTAACGCTAAGTTCTGCTGGGAGCAAACTTGTTCAATTACGCACTTTGGTCACACTGTCTACGCAACATTTATTAAACCTTAATTAGTGTGGTGGGTTTGTCATATAAATGGTGCGATACGGGTCAAAACGATCCTGATGGCGTTTTTATTTTTTGTAATCCTAAGACTCTAAACTGTATTATTTTTTTTTGGTAATTATTATGTATTCAACGCGAAACTTGGAAAATGGACAACCAAACGTATGTGTCTATGGCGTACTGATCCACACCGTAACCGTTATAAGGTTAGTGAAGGCGTGCTTGAGCAATTGTGAGGAGACGAGATTGCGTTACTGGTATTTGCAGGGCGCGGTGACCTGCTTACAAGAGCGTGCTGCTCCTGCAGTGCTGCCAACTGCGGTGTTAGCCGCCGTACCGCGCGTTCAAGTTACCAGCCCTGCCGCCGCGCCGGGCCGGCACCTACTACTCGCATTTCCACTCCCTCGTCTTCAGCTTCCTCGTCCACAGCGACTATTCATGACGCAGTGCAGCGTATATACATTGCGGCAAATGCAGGCACTACCTTACATTCTCAACACAAACGAGCGCATTATCTTCCTGGACTTGGCGATGCTGTAATTGTCTTTCCCTCCTCTGTTTTTGTGTATCAACACACAAAGGCGCGGCCAAGGGTTGGTCCGGCCACGCAAGATAAATACCACTCATTAGGAAAGTTTCAAAGCACAGCGATGTTCTCCTGGCTTACGTCATAGAGTGAGGCTCGCCATATTTTTCGTTTTATTTGTTGATTTCATTGTACCGCAGACTCATCTATACTAGACCTGGCCACACGGCGTGTTATGTTAATGTGCTGGCACGTGAGTTCCCGGCATGGGAACGCTAGTAATCAGAATACTCACCAACTCTGACGACACCTGTGTCAACACACTAAACATAAAGTAGCAGGTTTGCGAGAGCAATAATTAGCTCCTGCTGTAAACAGAAGTTAAATACCGCGCTTACTGGAAGAGCCACCGTATCATGCTCGTTCGTGCTTGTGCCAGCACACATTTTCTATTAGAGGTCTCAGTACTTAATACAGAGTACGAAGAAATCACCTCAGACTTGTGTTATGCAGTTCTTTAGTTTCCCGAACCAATCTAAACAACACTCTTAGCTAGTCTAACTGCCGGTATTCCAGAACATTCCATTTGGCATTACATATAGTATGTGCTACCATCTCGGGCGATTGAAAAGCCATGGCTAGTTCTTAACTCTCGGAACGTATTTCTGAACGGGTTTTCTCTGTGTCCTGAGATTGTATCGGACGTGCCGCGGTTTGTTACTCGCCGCCTCGTGCGAGGCTATAAACAAATTTGAAAGCGACACAGAAGTGCTTATTTGCAATAGCTTTTGCAAAAATAAATACCTGCACGGTTTACGTATTACGCTATCTGTAGCGCTGGCTGTTATTACAGAACTAAAATAACAGCGCATAGAGTAATAAAAACTAATAATAACTAATATTGTCTGACGTGATATATTAATTTCGTTCTTTATTGTGTGACAACTTATAAAACATAATATGGTATGTTTCGTGTTTGTAATGTGGAAATTATATACGTAAATTTCAAATAGTGCACATGCATTTTAACAGCAAAATTGCAACTTTATACTTATATATTTGTACTAATAAATAAATCTAGGATATTTTTCGGTCCTGCGAATCAGAGCTGCATTGTATTCAATGGTATTGTATAAGCAGGAGTCAAGGGATTAAATAGCACGTCGATGAAACTCATAACCCCAATATGAAAATAGTGAATAATAATGCAGTCTTATATTTGTGCTGTATGTAGCATGAGAACTGAATAAATAACCTTACTTTAGGTCCTGGTAATAAATTTTTGTTACTCGCCCCTGTGTTTCACGAAAATTTCTGTGCTGAATTATGTGCAGTATTAAATATTCCCAGAAATACACATTTCATACAATTTGTATTGCACATGTCAGTTTAATTGTAGTATTATTTCATGAGTTTTACTGGCTGGAATTCAGCATTTTTCAAATTGTTGAGTCGTGGAAAATGCTTAAATCACAGATACGCCAAGGCAAATTAATTTATTGTGTTTTAAATCTGCAAGAAAAAGTTCTGATATAGACATATATACGCGACCTTTAAAAAATTACTACAGTCGAAACAGCTGTTCACGGATGTAAACATTGTTACTGCATTTTTCTCTGTAACGCATGCAACCAAAGGCTACTCCATGGTTCAAGGCCATTTCATACGCACGCACATCACTTTTGCAATCGACACGACACTCGCTGAACTAAGCCTCCACTGAAAAGTGGGAAAAAAAAAAAAAAATAAATAAATTTGTAACTCATGAAAATAGTTTAAAACACAACATATAATACATTTATAACGTAATTCTGAGTTTCACATGGGGCAGAAGGAACTCGTAACAGCCAGCGTGAACAATCAACAAGCCATGTCGTCAGTCGTGCCAACTTGACGTCCTAACTCGTCCCGCTACTGAGGATATGGTTTTACCGTTGTAGCAGGCGCGCTCACGTTATACTACTTTCTTTTACATTGCAAGATCTTCAAATAAAACGAGAGAAACGAAAAATGCCTTTCGAATGTGACTAGTGTTTTTTAAAAATTAATTCTGAAAGATGCAATTATATAAAAAAAAGTCCCTTTGTCTAATAATTGCAATTATATCGTACTGTTGACAATCCGTTGCTAAGTATAGTAATACTTAGCGCAGTTATTAAAATAAACAGACTTTATTCAACATAATACGTGTGAAATATGAGAGTTCTAGTTCATTTCAAAACCTTAAAAAAGGTCACCCCGACCGGGATTTGAACCCAAAACGTGTACTTGGTAGTAGGACACGCTTAAAGTAGCGCGAACACGACGCATGTTTGGTGACGCTGAATAAACTGCATTTATACTCGTTCTCCTGTTACTTGTTTTGCGTTGCTTTTAATGATGAAGGTTTTTAAAACATGTCATACATATTATTCAGTATTCTTGCCGGCTTAAACTCTTATTTGCAAAACAACTAAATTGAGCTAGTTTTTTTTTTCTAATTTTTAGATAAAAAAGAACATGGCGACGTTTAATGGTCTGGAAGCGTCATGCTGTTTATGGATGTTCGTCACGCTACTGGCTCCGGCAAAATGACATGCATTCTGCGCATGCGTAGGTTTCGTTTGCGCCAAGGATAAATCACCAAAATCGGAGCCCTATGACTAAGACTTCGGCTGTGGCTGAACTACGACCTTAGCTGCCATTATAACGTTCTGGAATACTGATAAGGCCTGGGTATGACTTGAGCTGTACCAAAACCCTTACAAACGTGTTCTGGAATACTGATAAGGCCTGGGTATGACTTGAGCTGTACCAAAACCCTTACAAACGTGTTCTGGAATACTGATAAGGCCTGGGTATGACTTGAGCTGTACCAAAACCCTTACAAACGTGTTCTGGAATACTGATAAGGCCTGGGTATGACTTGAGCTGTACCAAAACCCTTACAAACGTGTTCTGGAATACTGATAAGGCCTGGGTATGACTTGAGCTGTACCAAAACCCTTACAAACGTGTTCTGGAATACTGATAAGGCCTGGGTATGACTTGAGCTGTACCAAAACCCTTACAAACGTGTTCTGGAATACTGATAAGGCCTGGGTATGACTTGAGCTGTACCAAAACCCTTACAAACGTGTTCTGGAATACTGATAAGGCCTGGGTATGACTTGAGCTGTACCAAAACCCTTACAAACGTGTTCTGGAATACTGATAAGGCCTGGGTATGACTTGAGCTGTACCAAAACCCTTACAAACGTGTTCTGGAATACTGATAAGGCCTGGGTATGACTTGAGCTGTACCAAAACCCTTACAAACGTGTTCTGGAATACTGATAAGGCCTGGGTATGACTTGAGCTGTACCAAAACCCTTACAAACGTGTTCTGGAATACTGATAAGGCCTGGGTACGACTTGAGCTGTACCAATACCCTTACAAATGTGTTCTGGAATACTGATAAGGCCTGGGTATGACTTGAGCTGTACCAAAACCCTTACAAACGTGTTCTGGAATACTGATAAGGCCTGGGTATGACTTGAGCTGTACCAAAACCCTTACAAACGTGTTCTGGAATACCGGCGTAAGGTTCCTATAATTCCTATCTACAGTAAATCCACGACGCTGCAATGTAACACACTAGTAAACAATGGACTGTAGTTACTGCAAACTTGCGACTGAGGAAGTAAGCAGACTTTCACTGTCTGCAGTGATACACTTCCAGATAATTTTGTTAATAGTTTTCAGTGATTCAGTTAAGTGTCGACTTGAACGACTGCTCACTAGCAGGATGTGACACAGCACATGTGTTGGTTCTGGCAAGCAGAATGAGCGTACCGTTGCGAGTAGAAATACCTCCGAGTATTTTTAATTTATTGGGCGCCTCTACTTGCTTGTAGCAGGACTTCCCTCCAGACAAAGAAGCCGCAACATCTATGTAACTCGAGCCGGCACGTGCGATGTTCTTGAATACTTCCAATACGACGTGGGATGGTTTACTATTTAAATTTGCCATTCGCACTTTCAATTAGGTATAGGAAAACTTCGTACATTAATTTGAGGAAAAGCCAGAGTTACAACAAGGACACTTTTTATTCAATTTTGTAAATTGATTTTTGTTTTCTGAATCGACAGGAAGCCTGCAGTGAGACCAATGATCGAGTTCCAATGCCACCTAATGGATACAAACCACTGGCTACTCACTGATGCAGCAGTTAATGTAAAGACAGTTGAAGCTCGAGTATACAGAACACTATGGAGTTTAGCTCACAGGTCATTAAACTCGCAAAAATGTTCCTCTCTCCATTCATAATGACNGTATACAGAACACTATGGAGTTTAGCTCACAGGTCATTAAACTCGCAAAAATGTTCCTCTCTCCATTCATAATGACGCAATTCGCCAGGAGTACAGTAATGTGACGAAGCCTGAGAAGATAAGATATGCCGAGGATAGGCATACATCGGGAAGCGCTTTCTTCTAGACCGAGAACAGTTAAATAAAATATCTTTACAAACCAAAGATCGAGACAAATAATACTATGAGATAATCACATTAATTAAGAAACTGCGTGGGAATCTGCNGTATACAGAACACTATGGAGTTTAGCTCACAGGTCATTAAACTCGCAAAAATGTTCCTCTCTCCATTCATAATGAACGCAATTCGCCAGGAGTACAGTAATGTGACGAAGCCTGAGAAGATAAGATATGCCGAGGATAGGCATACATCGGGAAGCGCTTTCTTCTAGACCGAGAACAGTTAAATAAAATTTCTTTACAAACCAAAGATCGAGACAAATAATACTATGAGATAATCACATTAATTAAGAAACTGCGTGGGAATCTGCTTTCAAAAATGTCTTCATTTAATTATATATATTATATTATTTCACCTGATGTATTATTTATGGACTGAGAGTTCTGTGAGGGGTTTTCATTTATTAAAATTAAACTTTAAGTATTGCATGCACAAATTTTGCGGTGACCAGAATGTAAAACGTCACATCTTTCAACATCCAAATGCCTTTCCTAAATTTATTGAGTAACGTTTACCTCTTTCAGGTATTTATGAACCAAACGGTTATTAATCGTAGTCGACACACAATTACATGTCCCAGGTATCAGTGGCGGCTGCTGATTCTCACCCTGCTTTATACGAAGGCGCAAATAACAAAGCACATCTCTTACAAAGCGAGTCACTTAAATACGATGATGTACCATGAAGTCAGCGCGCTGCCTCTGTCGTTAGCGGCAGGAAAATTGTCCAATTATTTGACCGTCGTTGTGTGATTCGAGCGCCACTAATGCTAACGATTACAGATACTGAAAATGATCGCGACCAAGTTCGTGATCACGTCTTCCGTAAATGAACCATAACCATGATGCATTTAACACTCGACTTCAAGAACCAGAAATAATCATTTGCAAAAAAATGAAAATAAAGGAACCGATTCACAAATACTCTTGCTAAATGAAAGTGTCTAGTGCCAAATTATATATCATTTAGTAATAATGGAAAAAAACTCTCATAAACTTTCTTAGTCATAACATTACTGTAAAAAAAATTATGTTCACAATTAAATTAATTTTTTTTTGTCATTTTAGCATACAAGTTTTCCAGTGTTTTAATTAGTGCTTTTTATATCCTTTGGAAGAAAACATNTTCCGTAAATGAACCATAACCATGATGCATTTAACACTCGACTTCAAGAACCAGAAATAATCATTTGCAAAAAAAATGAAAATAAAGGAACCGATTCACAAATACTCTTGCTAAATGAAAGTGTCTAGTGCCAAATTATATATCATTTAGTAATAATGGAAAAAAACTCTCATAAACTTTCTTAGTCATAACATTACTGTAAAAAAAATTATGTTCACAATTAAATTATTTTTTTTTTGTCATTTTAGCATACAAGTTTTCCAGTGTTTTAATTAGTGCTTTTTATATCCTTTGGAAGAAAACATNTTTTTTTTTGTCATTTTAGCATACAAGTTTTCCAGTGTTTTAATTAGTGCTTTTTATATCCTTTGGAAGAAAACATTAACTTTGGAAATATGTCTAGCACCTTTTGGTTTAAAAAAAAAAATAAATTGAAAAATAGAAGTGAAGTTTTGAAGCGGATCTGTCTACCATGAGTGTCATTGCAGGGACTGAAAACACTACGTTCTCATCTGTGAAAATGACCAGTGAGGGCTTTGAAACAGTACAACTTGTATTAAACGATACTGTAATAAAAAAAAACTACGTAGAGAAAATGACTACGATAGCTTATCCACCGGCCGCTCATGTTCTCATAAGACTTCCATGTTAAGAGCAAATCAACTGATTGAGACCTTTTCCGTGCAAAATTTCTTTCCTGACACTCCGTTTTTCTTCGCGTTTACTTATACACGAGTCGCCTTCTGCCCGAAAGCCAGTGGCGATTCTTTCAGTTATTCCATAGTCACGCTCGTATGCAAAGGAAAACGACTGCTCATTTCCATATCAATAAATGTCGTTGGAGAAAAATCTGCAAAAATTTTATAATAAAAAAAAAATCTTGGTTTACTCACAAAGTTATTCTGCAGAAGAGAAAACTTAGTATTGGTGTCTGACATCCTATTGCTTAAGAAACCGAGTGTATTGAATCCTCGTGCTCGGAACTCCTATAACTAAAAAATAAAGTTTTAGAGATTGAATATAAGGAGTTCCCGCTAGTCGCGGTCGTCTATTTGACGGGGAACAGCCCGCGGTTGTGAGAGCACTACGACACAGGAAGTGGTCAGCCTGGTGGTTCGGAGCCCCCAGTCTCTCACCTTCAGCCTCTCTCTGCCTGACAGGTCACAGCAGGAAGCCACAACATAAATAAGTATGATGCGTCTAGAGAACAATTTTATATCTACATGTACCGAGAAAATAATATTCGTAAATGTGTTCGTTCGTCTCTAGTGGTATTACGGATCTGATCGAGTAGTGTGACATTTAACTAGAAGAAACTGAGTTTTTGCTTGTATATTCTTCGAATGCAAAGTGCAATTTTTTTATACAAACAAACGCAAGCGCAAGTTTTCATGCGTTTTTCATTGTAACCTGTGAAACAGTATATTATTTTTAGAGCAATTAGTTCCGCAGTATGTTTTAAACAAATTATTTTTAGGGGCGCTACTTTCAGCTTTATGCTATTCTAAGATATCATCAAAGTTTGAAAAATCATTCTAGGATATCATCAAAGCTTGAAAAATCATACACGGTGATACATACATGCTTTGTGGCTTTCTCAGTAATTTTTGTCATTTCAAGGCTTCTTCACATTTGTTGGTTCAATGTCCACAAACTTGTAATCTGTATAAATTTTATAATTTTCAGGTGAATATTTTGACTGTGACTTAAATTTGTTATCCATAATGTTTAACGCATATTTTGAATGTTTACACAACTAATTGCCTATAATCCTTAAAAGCAGAGCAATGTGATTTCAATTTTCGTTAATAATAACGCTGTTTTAACCTGGTAATAAAAGAATCTCTGCTAAGATTATTTGTATTCCGGGCACTGTTCCCGCCTGTCGAGGCTTTCCTTTTTGTTTTATTGTGATTCCACTATTTTCTTTTATGATTAGCAAATACTTAAGTTGGGCGAGAGAAAAAAAGATTAGATATAGAAAGAGGCCTGTATATCAACACTGAAACAAATAACTCGTTTCAGAACGATTAAATATGAGTTAATTAAGTTACTAAATATGACCTTACAACTACGCTATGAGAAACTTGTGTGTTAGTGCCGACATAAGCTACTGGCACATGGTCTGGCGTCGAAATGTGATATCCTGGTATGGGTCAGCCACACGTATGTGCCGAGTGACAATAGATCGGCTACCACGACACAACAGTCCGAAACGAAGTCAGGCCACGGTGACATTTCGTATCATATTTTATTCAGTGTTCGCATCGCAATATCCCGGCAGTATCTCTCCGTCAAGTGTTGCACTTATAATGGCAAATAATTCTTGTAGCCTCCTTTATTGACACCCCAAAACTCGTAATAAATAAATAATTCTTGGTTTTCTATGAAAAAGATTCAAAGACAAACCGAAAGGGGATTTTAGCTCCACGTTAGTTTGTTCATCGTTCACTGCAGTATGTAGATATGCACAAAATGTTGTTATATAATGCTACATTCGCCTTGTTGGCGCAGAAATAGACCCTACTTGCGTGGTGTTGAGGCTGCGACTTCGTCTGGCTGACCTTCCCTCTTATTAGCTGTTACATATTATTTGTCGTGTCGCGCTATTGCGACTCCATCACGAGGGTGTCAGAGATAGTCAATGGCAGGATGGGCGGTGCGAGGCCGTAGTTCCAGTTAGTTTGAGCCGGTCATTGGCCGACGGGTTTGGATAAGAAGGCGAATTCCAAGGGTTAACCTAGTGTTTTAATTTTGGACCCTAGACCCACTGCTGGAGAGAGTTGACCCTAGACGTCGGATCTGCCATTGGCAAAAGAGAGTTGTTGGGCACTATGGTGTATTTTCCTCTGTTAGTTACTCATGTCTGGTATTTAGACTGAGTTAGATCGACTCTGATGAATATGACAGTGCTACAGATGCAACGCAGGATTTGGCTGGAACTGACCGGAGCCACTAGGAAGCGCAGAACGTGAAGGAACCCCACTGTGGACTGGTGGTTGTTAAAGGCTAGTGAATGCAGGATGTCTTGGTCATATTCACCTCTAGTGGTCCAGCAGGACGTCTTATCTATGGTGACAAAATAATTCCCAGGTGAGACTTATCACTAAACTGAGGATGGCATAATCATACAAAAGAGGAGGGAAAGTGAATTATGGTTATTTGGATGATAAAGGTGCTAGAAGCCATGGCGGGGCCTTAGTGGGGATTGATAAGATTACCCCAAATTTGATAGAAACTTTTCGAGCTGGACTGGAATTAAAGATAATGGACTTCTATTTGAGGAAGTATGAAGTCTGGGGTTATTAGAAACAGGATGACTCGAATCTGGACTATGTTTTCCCGGGGAAGCCATGAGGCACAACACAATCTGCAGGACCCAGAAAGTGTGTCATCGTGGGAGGTGGTGCA
>NQII01002165.1:189581-201533 GCA_002778355.1 Clitarchus hookeri
AGCTTTGGCGGGAAACTTTGTGCAAGAGCAGTATAGTTCATTAGCGATATAGTACATTGCAGCTATCTTAAATTTTTTTAATCAAACCTTTAAAATATCATCGAATGCATGGCGTGTTTGGGTGTTTCCTAAATATTTTACCTGCCACAAGTGATTTATATTTCTGTTAACATAAAATTACCGTATCTTAGGATAAATTGAAGAAATTGTTACACATTATTTATATCTAATATGGGAAATAGGTGTGATGGTAATGCCAAGTAGGAAACAGATATATGCAAAGTGTTATTAAACCGAGTGCGCACGAATGCTGTGCGCTGTCCCTTCGGTGTAACTTTCTAGACTGAGTCGAGCTTAGTTTGCACGAGGCAGAGGAATAAAGTGGAAGTGGACTTGATCAGGGCTTGACTAGGACTGGACTAGACTGACCTGCTTGGTGCCGCAGCCCTTGAGAGGCAGTTCGATCCTGTAGCTGGTGGCGCCCTTGCCCACGACCTTGCAGGCGCTGTTGCGGTTGAAGTCGGCGTACACGATGCCGAAGAACTTCTCGTTGAACTTGAGGTCAACCTGCATGGACCCGGCGGCGCAGTTGAGCGCCGCCTTCGTCCTGTTGAGGAAGATGACCGGAGAGAGGTCGTCCAGCTTGGTGACCTTGCCATCGAGCACCGCGGAGGGCGGCAGGCCGTCTTCTGGACCGTAGGCGACGTCGTTGCCCTGGATGGCGTAGTTGGACTGCGCGCAGACTTGGCCCGCCAGAACCAGCAGCAAGCACGCGCACACTGCCATCTGCAACCAGACGTAGTCCGCTATAACAGCTTTCTGCGTTCTCTACATACTATTATACTCTGTCCACGGTCAACTCTGCACTTTTTAAAGCAGCAATTGAAAAACTGTCACTGCCACTGCCCTTCTAACTGCATATATTCAAACTGCCACACTTAGAAGCGTACGCCTAGTAGACCATGGTATTGATGGTGGGAAAGTAGTTCCTTTTTTGTATTGTTGTATTAAATGTGTTATGTTAACATTTGTGAACACTGAAATGATTTCTTTTGCTTTATGTTGTTCTAAATTCGTAAGTGTGAGAATCATCAAATTGGTAAAAAAATTATTTTTATAATAATTTCACATTTTTACTTGGTCGACGCATGAATAAAGTGATCAGGTCCATGACAATGTTAATTTTGCACGAAGGGTAAGAATACACAACGTGCACACAAGTAGGTGTAAAGCAGGGCTTTCAAAAGTGTTCAGTTTACCGTAAACAGTCTATACACTCGGCTCTCCTCATTAGGCAATCTTGTGCAACACGACACACCCACACACATTATGTATGTATATATGGTTTAACATTATGATTCTAGGACTTAATACTTTGAGGTATGATCCGAGGAGCCCACTTTAATTTCTGAGCAACGAATATTTTTGATAATCAATAACGTGTTAGAACTAAGGGCAATTAATCTCGCTGTATTCAATGTATTAAAATTACATTTAAAAACAATTTAAGTTTTATTAAATTTTACTATTATAATCGGAGGACCCTGTTTATTGCAATACAATGTGAGGACTGTCAAAACGAGGACATGGCCTTTAAACATTTCCCGCCATTTGGAACCATGCCTGTAGAAGTCTCACACTTTCAAAGTGCGGACCTCGTATTACAACCATCGTACTCTCAAATATAGATTCGTGTTGATATGCAATGTAAGTATTTGGACGGTACAAATTATTAAATCAAGCACTCTCTTTTATGCGTCTGGTTAAGTAGTCCCAGAATTTTAAAATTTAAGGTGGCCGCCAGGTTGAGCGAATTTTGCACGTCTGAGGCCTAAAAGCGCGGGAGCGCTAGAGGCGACCTAGACATGCGCATCAACTCTCTAGTCGCCTCTACGCGCAAAGCACTGAACTGGCGTGCAGTCTTGCCGTAGATAACGCGCCTCTGAGAGACTTTCCGCGGAGACCTTGCCATTTATGGCGTAATAATAAAAATAAAGGTTTGATGCACGTCCCTATTTTTTTTTTTCTTCATGTTTTGTACCGGAATGTTTATACCTAAAAATGACCGCGAAAACGGCCATTTGAGTCATTGTCACTATCGCAAAAACACGCTTTAGAGAGAAAATGTAACCGTGCAACGTTCTCTGCTAAAGATCTGCACGCCGTTCGATAGCTTACCCAGACGGCCACCTTAAGGATTATTTTCGCAAAACTGAATAACACGCTTAGTACACAAATAGTTTTGCGAATTATTCTGTTGTTTATATTTTACACTTAGTTGTTATTTATGCCAGTAAATCACACTTAAGTACCTTTATAATAGAACACAGTCAGATTGTTTTTAATATACAGCTGTAAATTTACAAAATATATGTTTAATTGAAATATATGACACAAATACTTAATTTCCAAGTCAAAAGGTTTACGCAGATAATGAAGAGTAGTGTTACGTATTTTATTATATCGGTAAAACAAAAGATATCGAAATGATCGAAATAAACATTGCTACGTAGTTCTTAAATTGATAGTCTTTGGCTCTTTCAATACAGTCATGCGTGTTGATTATCCATAAAAAGCAATAGCTTGTTTTGGCCACGGTGAAACTACGTCAACAAGGCAGTCACATCAGTTCTAAACAGCTTTCTGCTAATAAGTGCAGCCTGGTTTACAGTACAAGTTGAGGAAGTTGTAACATTGTAACTCAGTTCCGAGGACCCAAGTTAACATCTCAGCTTGGTTTACAACACCTATTGTATAATTCGATGACTTCAAGATTTCAACTACATTCCGAGGACTCATTTCAACATCTCATTCTGATTTAAATTATAATTCGAGGACTTTTTAGTTGCATTTTAAGGAATCAAATTAAGTTTCAGAAATAAAAATTTCCATGAATATTTAAAATATGTTTCTTATTTTAAACAGCAAATTAAAATGTATATTTTAAGCAATTCAGTGTTGTCGTAATCCAGAATATGTTTTACTAGAACTGTAAGTTAAGTAGACCTAGTATATTATTAAGTGATATATCATCATTTTAGAGTCAATTATGTGAAAATTGGGTGCTTGGTTTTCCTAATAAAAATTGCTCGAGAATTTCCACCGGGCCAATCACAAGAAGACCAGGGCCGCTCCCTAATCACGTCACACAGCTACGAGCCAGTCAGCCGGGCTTACTCGGTAACGGACTGTGTGCTCAGCACAACTTTGGATCCGCAATTAGCCGAGAAGTGCGTCGTCGTGTTAGCATGAGGCCGTGAGTTCTACGGGAATGTATCTGTGTTACCCGATCCAACTTTCCTTGGGAATTGGGAATGAAATGAAAGTAGAGAAAAATACATACTTGGTTTTATTACCTAACACATTCAGCACGATACCCCCAAATATATACAGACAACGATTAATTAATATTTGTTCTCTTATAAAACCTTCTACATACATCTGGTTAGTGCGAGATTAATGTTATTCCTTGGATTCCTTGGACTGGCGAGAAATGAGTGTCATGTAACAAATATGTGTTCTTAAAATTTAGCAATAACAAACAATTCCATTATAAAATACGTGAATGAGTATTACGAACTGATATAAACCATCCACTAGATTCGCTAATGTTATTGGTGCACTTGTATGTGGCTGCACCCTCTCACACAGCGAACCAATAAAATACATTTGTTGGAAACTGGTGATCTCTGTCTGAACGGAAAAATGGGCCACCCGCATGGAAACATCGGGAACCGGCACAGGAACATGGGCCACCAACATGGAAACATGGGCAGCGACACTGAAACATGGGCAGCGACACGGAAACGGCGATCTGACGTTTGCAGCGCGATCCATTCCGACACATCTTCCTGACTATTAACACGATTTAAAAAAATGCGCTGTCGTTCGACCCTGTACAACAATACGATGCCAGTTCGACCCTGAGTTGGGGCCACGCATGTACGAGTCGTGGGTGGGGGCCCGCGGGNATTTCCGAACAGCGCATCTCGTGACTCCGAAGTGCTAGCACGTTGATTTTGGTGCCAAAAATAAAGATTTAGGTTAGACTTGTTGGTTTAACTCGTTCAGCACTTACCTAAATTCTGTAGCGATATCACAGGCTAGATGTTCAGACATGTACGTGCTCCAGAAGAGAGAGGGAAAAAATGACTGGTTGGTTTAGTTTAAGCGTTCTTTTGTAGCTGCAGACTAAATTCCAATACATTGCATGCTTGTTTACCTTCTGTGAATAGCCGAAAGCTTGAGTGGTACATACCAAGGATGCTTTCACCCAATAGTAGTAACGGCTGGATGTTAGAACGAGCGAAGAGATTTAGCCGAGTCTTTAACATCGAGGTCTTGAGAACCGATGAGGGTAAAGTGAGGTGAGTGTGGAGCAGTGCCGGAATGAAAGGACAGAGGAAACGGGAAATCTCCGAGTAAACCCGCCGACCAGCGGCATCGTCCGGCACGATTCCCACTTGAGAAAATCCGGAGTGAACCAGGCGGGATTGAACCCGTTACGCCTTAGTGGGAGGCGAGTAATCTAACCACTCGAGTCACCGTGGCACCTGGATGTTAGAGCAACTATTCTGAAGTGATGTGGTCACATAGGTTAACGACGCTACATAGCTGCCAACGAAATCACGAATTGCGCTCAGATAGGAATAGGTGGTTGAAGTTTATCAGCGTGTTACTAGATAGTAAGCAAATGTAGCAGTAATTCCTCGGGCCACATGAACAGCCTGTCTTCTCGGTGCAACATGGGCGGTGTTCGTGATGCGCGCACGAAGCTACAGTCAAAGTGAAGTCACAGGAAGAGAGTGCAGCCACGCGTCTCTTCATTTCGATCTTGTTTCCGCATACTGAAGGCGCTTTCACAGCAGCGCGCATTGTAACCTATGCGCGTATGTGTTGAGGAGGGGTAGGAGGGGCCTTAGTGGTGGCAGGAGTTGCTCATCGCCGTCTGTACAATTTTAAGTAAGAAGTTTCAACTTCAATGTGTATATCCAGACTCAAGTCAAGACGTTGGAAAACTTTCAAAAGTCCTAATGCTTAACGCACAATGTTTGCGTTTTTCACGGTGCAAACCTCTTTACTCAATTTTTACTCTTCTTAGGTCCCAAAAAACTCAGATTAATGTTTGAATCTCTCTTGGTGGTGTCCCAAAACTGCACAGAAATTACTCTGGAGTTCCTTGCAGAGGAAAACATTTTCGGCCGCATTATTTTGGGGAGTGACTAAGGGTAAACTGGAAAAGGGAGGTAAATGTTATTGAATTAAGTAAAATAAATGAATAATGAATAATAAATTCATATTTTCGATTTGAAATTTAATTTTTTACTGCTGCATTTTTAACATAACTGCTTTGATAAACTTTTAATAAGAATAGCGTATTGTGTGTGCATATGCAGTATATATGCACATATATACGCTGAAGAGCCAAAAAACTGGTACACGTGCCTAATATTGTGTAGCCCCCCCCCCCCCTCCCGAGCACGCAGAAGTGCCGCAAGACGACGTGGCATGGACTCGACTAATGTCTTGAAGGTATGCAGGAGGCAATTCACACCATAAATGCTGCAGGGCAGTCCACAAATCCAATCTGCGCCAATTTGAGAAAGGGTTGCACGTCTGTCACGTTTAATGATTCTCGTCAGTCGTCGTTTGTCCCGTTCTTTCACGATCTTTTTCCGGCCGCAGCGATGTCGAAGATGTGATGTTTTACCGGATTCCCGATATTCACGGTAAATTCGTGAAATGGTCGTACGCGAAAATCCAAATTGTATCGCTACCTCGGAGATGCTATGTCCCATCTCTCGTGCGCCGACTATAACACCACGTTCAAACTCACTTAAATCTTGATAACCTGCCATTGTAGCAGCAGTAACCGGTCTAGCTGCCGACCGCATCGCGTTACTCTGATTGGTTCCATACCTCTGTTATTTGCATACGCATGCCTATACCAGTTTTTTTGGCTCTTCAGTGTACACACACACACACACACACACACACACACATATATATATATATATATATATATATATATATATAAAGACGCTCTGGAAAGTGATACATATTTTTCATTCAAATTGGTCGCTTATTCAGGACATCTTTGTAAAACTGATTTTCTTCAATCTTTGCTCTGTGTTACTACAGCCAGGCTGAGTGACGTCACAGATAAGTCACCACATACATCAGTCTGCACGGCGGTGTGCTTCGTAGGCAATGTCTACTAAGCAAGGTTGTAACGCATTCTTATGTGTTCGTAATATCTGTCATACGTGTACGAGAATATCAAGTACAAATCGGAGTTGTAACTGCGTCTAGACCTTGCGGCATGGCTTTCTGCTGACAAACTAAGAATTGTAATGTTCAACAGTATAACGAGAAGCTATACTAGGGGAACCTTTTTTTTTCGCGAAAAGTTTTCAGGGCATTTATGTGAATTGTTACGCGTCTTATCTGTCTGCCCGCGAATCACGGACGGTCAGTGTCGGAGAAACTCAATTCTGATTGGCTCACTCGTGTAACAGGCTGTCTTCACACAAAGACAAGCGGCCAATAGACAAATGAAGACTGAGAGCGTGCACATAGGGTATTGAAGTCTAGCCCCCACGTAAATCTTTTCGCGAAAAACAGCCCTAGCTATATTGTACCCGAAAAAAAAATATGAAGTCGCAGCAACCGTTCGTTCAATAAAGAAGGCGAAATTCATTGTAAACGGTTTAAAAAAAAAGGGTAAATGGCACGAAGTACATTTGCTCTCGCCTTGCAATAAATAGAATAAAATAAAATAAAAAGCACCTGCGAACAAAACATTGAATTTTTTCTCTGAAGGGAAGGAATGTGCAGACCACCACCTTTCTCCTCCTAACAAAAAATATATAAATAAATACCGAAGTAGAAAGTAAAGGGTTTTGTTGGTGCCTATGACATTGTTAACAGCCGTCAGGGTTGGCTAAGCTTGGAAACTTTCATATTTCACGGCTATGAATACCGTCTTTACGAAGATCTAAGTCTAAGTTTCGCTATGTCTTGGTTATAATACTGTGATCATTACTAAAGCTAAAATCAACATGTATGCAAAATATTCTTCATTTTTTATTCCTCTGATATTAATTAAAAATATTTTTAATTCAATACAATTAGCGCAAGGTGTGTTTTCTTTAGCACATATCATAATGTATATAAATAATCACCAATTAGGATCTACGCATTACTCTTACATGCCGCACACACACGTATATTGCAGGTAAAGTATGGATGTCCAAAATTATTACATTAATAGCAAATGTGTGGTAAATAATAAGCGGTAAGTATTTTGTAGCGGTTTTATTCAGATTTTTCGTTAACATATATTAAATTATAATGATAATTTGAAGCAATTATCGTAATATTTTAAAATAAGATACATTTCAAAATAAACCGTAACATTTTTGTAGTAAACTTCCTAAGCTGTGATGGAAGTTTTTAACTCATATATTCATTATATGGGATATTGACCATATATCCGGCTGGAAATATAGAAAAGCTACTGTATGTAGCTGGTAATTTCCCTATGCATTTAACTTTCTCCTAAGCAAATGTGGGAACGCTTCAATGGGTGTAAACGGAAATAATTAGCCATTGGCGTTTTCTTACTATATGTATACACTAATATGGTAAATTTCAGAATACTTTCTCTGATTG
Organism: Clitarchus hookeri; assembly: GCA_002778355.1. Taxonomy (NCBI): domain Eukaryota; kingdom Metazoa; phylum Arthropoda; class Insecta; order Phasmatodea; family Phasmatidae; genus Clitarchus; species Clitarchus hookeri. The sequence continues at coordinate 197,256 of NQII01002165.1, forward strand.
AGACTAAGGTTTTAATTAAAATATAAGGAACATTAATTTTCAAGTATGTAAACAATACAATTTTATAATCGTTAATAGCGATATGTGTTGCAAACTACGTAAGACACGGATATAGAGAAAAGTAACTGACGTTTGAGTCAATGCGAAATGTCAGTTATAACAACTTGACTTACTATTTCAATTCGGGAAGACCGGAGGTACATACTAGAGACTGCTCTCGTTCCAGAGTGTTACACTACCGCAATAGACAATGGAAATAACAATAAACCTGTTTAAACAACACCGCTTAGAACTCGCACAGTTTGAAAGCGAGGTACATCGACCAGGTAACTCTCTCTTGTTTTTTTCGTTTATAAACACAGCGCTGGTAGTCCTCAGAGTTTCAGTTCCTCACAAATGAAACATTTCAAACTCTGGCGCTACGCTCAGACAACATTCCGTAACAACATAATTCCTTAGAGTATTTGTTAATGCCACAGGAAAGAAATACACTGAAAAAAGAAATGCAATTGTACACAAATTTATGCTGTAGTAAAGTCTCCACCGATGTCGGTGTATTTTTACACTGACTAATATCACAATTTCTGTGCATTAGTTTTAAATACAGTGCAAGTCCTTTTACAACTATGTTAGGTTAATTCATTATATTATATGCGTAGTTTCAGATTGTTAACGTTATCGTGATCCATGTATCTTGGTAGTTACAAACAGAGCTGTACACATTATCGCCAAAACGTGGAGAGTAACTGACTTCGCACCTACAAACAGTAAGCATATTACATCAGCGGGAGTTATGTTCCCATTTTGAACACACAAATGAAGTTCGAAATAGTTCTACTCACTACCGCTACATAAACTTGTATACTGGTACTTTTTTCTTCCGAAAATCGCACATAAAATGTGTACAATTTCAGAAAATTTTTATACCTTTAATATGGGTATGTTTGCACATTTTTCTAATTGTATATCTCTGTATCCTGCATTACTTTCAAATAAAAAATAAATTCGTTTGTTTTAAATAAACAATTGTAGTCATCTTTGAATTCCTAGAAGCATTTGTGTAAAATTACAAATACTGTTACCGTTTTAGTGAAAAAAAACCTCATGACCTCACAGTTATAATGCGTTTATGTGGAAGAAAAAGTAGTAAATTCCCAAGTACAACACTAGAGAAGTGAATAAGTACTAGATGTACTAGGAACGTGATAGGGGTGGATACTAGGTCCGTTGAAATGGTGTATAAATCGAAGTTTTCTGTAAGTAATACCCATGTATGCATTGTTTTAAGCAATACACAAATGATTATGTACTTGCTGAAGGGCCACAACTAATGTTTCGTCTGGTGGAATAGCTGCTCTCATAACAGTGTCCTCGCGAGTTAGGTGTTCTCTTAATAGCTAGCATTTCATCGAGTGGCGTGGCAGACATTCTACAAACATTGAAGAATTTTACTCCGTCGTCTCTAAGTCGTGGGTATTTTGTATAAAACAAACTAGTCGAGGTTTTCTCCTGGATAACAGGATGCATCCAGATGTTCTTCTTCTCCTCACTTTACACGCCAAGTAGGCGTTTGCTGCTACTTCTTCAAATTCCATTGTGTTATTAAACATATAGCTGTGGCCACACCATGTCGCGAGCGAGGTGGCTACGAAGCCGAGTCGCAACACAAGACGCTCCGCCTGGCAGAGCCTTAGTGCAGTGGTTAGCGGGAACTGCCCGCACCTCGCATTTCCCGCAGCCAGTCGTGCTTCCGCGGAACTGCCACTACTCGAGAATTTCCACCGGGCCAATCACAAGAAGACCAGGGCCACTCCCTAATCACGTCACACAGCTACGAGCCAGTCAGCCGGGCTTACTCGGTAACGGACTGTGTGCTCAGTACAACTTTGGATCCGCAATTAGCCGAGAAGTGCGTCGTCGTGTTAGCATGAGGCCGTGAGTTCTACGGGAATGTATCTGCGTTACCCGATCCAACTTTCCTTGGAAATTGGGAATGACATAAAAGTAGAGAAAAATACATACTTAGTTATATTACCTAACACATTCAGCACGATACCCCCTAAGCTATACAGGCAACGATTAATTAATATCTGTTATCTTATAAAACATTCTACATACATCTGGTTAGTGCGAGATTAATGTTATTCTTTGGACTGGCAAGAAATGAGTGTCATGTAACAAATATGTGTTCTTAATATTTAGCAATAACAAACAATTCCATTATAAAATACGCGAGTGAGTATTACGAACTGATATAAACCATCCACTTGATTCGCTAATGTTATGGTGCACTTGTATGTGTTTGCACCCTCTCACACAGCGAACCAATAAACTACATTTGTTGGCGAAACTGGTGATCTCTGTCTGAACAAGTGAAGTAAACCCACAGCGAAAGAAAACTAAACCAACCAGTCATTTTTTTCCTCTCATTTCTGGCGCACATACATGTCTGAACATCTAGCCTGTGATATCGCTACAGAATTTAGGCAAGTGTAGAACGAGTTAAACCAACAAGTCTAACTTAGATCTTTTTTTTTTTGCACCAAAATCAGCGTACTAGCACTTCGGAGTCACGAGATGCACTGCTCGGAAATGTGTCCCCCATCCCGCCTGCAGTCCCGCGGGCCCCTGCCCTCGACTCGCACATGCGTGGCACCAACTCAAGGTCGAGCTGGCATCGTATTGTTGTACCGGGTCGAACGACAGCGCATTTTTTTTAAATGTCACATCGCCGTTTCCGTGTCGGTGCCCATGTTTTCTTGTCAGTGCTCATGTTTCCGTTCTGGTACTCACGTTTCCTTGCCGGTGGCCCATTTTTCCGTTCCGGTGGCCCATGTGTCGGTCTAAGGCTCGGCTTTACTTATTATGCAGAAATTTTTTCGTTTTTGTGTCATAATTACAGTTGCAGGCTTATTACTGGAAACGTTTGATTGTATACAATTAACAATTTACTACTTGTTCAATACTTGTGTATCTAATTTTCACTGTGTGCTATTTCCTGCTTGCAGAAAGGCAGGAACTTATTGATAAAATAGAAATATCTTCCTGACTTTTTACAACTAGCAAATAACACACAATTAACACTAAGCACCAAAATATTAAACTCATAATATGTAAATTTACTATACCCATAAATTGTCAATGATTACCATGAATACGAAATCATGATGGGAAAACAAAGAATTTTCGCAGAAGAGCTGAAGCCGAGCCTTAAAGACGTGTTCACGTCAAAGGAATCCTCCGTTGGCTAGTGGAGACGCTGGGGAATGTGGAGGGGATGAGAACAAGGTCGACCTCTCTTTGTGCCCACAGTGGCCTTCGACTGGAGCCCGCACACGCCTGCCTAGCCGTTCAATATCTCCTTATATCCGCGCAATATTTCATGGCAATTTACAATTCCTATACGGAAACGTGCTCTGAAGAAACTAGCTCCGTACATACAAAATACGGAACCTCACCTTACTATACACATCTTACACAAATGTTGCATCTTCATGTTGGCTGGGACAGTGTGCGCTTTGCTAAGAGACATGTGCCAAGTCTGGCGTGCTGTTCTCTACCGACAGTGTGCGCTTTGCTAAGAGACATGTGCCAAGTCTGGCTATTCTCTACAGACAGTGTGTATTTTCACCCCATACTTTTCTCGGGCCGTAAGCAATACGATGGTGCACTTTTTTTTTTTTTGAGGTGTGTACATAGCTTTAGGTTTCTGAAATGAACACTGCCGAGGTTAGACGAAAATTTCTTAACCGCTACAGCAAGAAAATAATAGTTATTACCGTAGTTGGGATGTTTTGGCCACCTAAACCTATTTATTCAAAAATTAAAAAGTAGCACAAGCCACCTGTAACATTTACCAAAACTTCACACACTCCCACATTATTAGACACAGGAAAAGTTATTGAAAGGCGAGCTGCAAGTGTCACATCACATACTTTCGATACGTATTTTAAAATCCGCTCCAGAACAAAATATTTTCAGTTTCTAAACTTTTTTTTTTTCAATACACACTAGAACATACACATAACCAAAATAATTAATTTTTTTTCGGAACCCTTCTTCACTAATAAGAAGTGCGGAGGAACTAAAATACACATTTATGAAGCGAACACGCGAGTTCACGCAAATTTCTGTTTAATACACAAAACTTCCGTTATTGAAAAAAAAAAAAAAAAAAAAAATTTCCGTGTAAACCACAAGTCCCTAGTTGCGTATATTCACGTGTAAACAATTTTTCTCAGCTATACCAAGCTAGTAATATAAATTAAAATGTATATT
>NQII01002165.1:208304-231185 GCA_002778355.1 Clitarchus hookeri
GATTAACAGCGGCGAGACCTGGCTGGCGTCACAGCCCCTCCTCCTCCCCCGGCTGTGTAGAAGCCGATGAGTGTAGAGGTTGTGCAAGAACGATCCGGGAACTAGGACTCTCGGCGCAACGCGGCGTGTAGAGAAGTTTCTGGGTGATGGCCTACGCCACTATAAACACAAGCCACAGCTGGACTGTCAGCAGTCTTGGCATAAGTCTTAGGGTTGAGTGCAGTAATCGAGAGACGTGCAGAGGACGGACGACGACGGGAGACTGCGAGACGACGAGTGAAGGCTACTGTGCACGAGGGCGCTCGGAGAACTCTAGAACATTGCGGACTGGTGGGAACTGGACTAAACTGAAGTGGGACTGAATAACACGTGATGAGGGCTTTATTGTAAATATTGGAACTGCCAAATATGGACATATAGATTTGTAAATAATTGAATAGGTTTTGACATCCTGTATATTGGGAGTAATTCCTAATTATTTATTTAAATTAATTTCTTTGAGGTAATAGCATATTGTACTGATTGAATTTATTAGTTTAAACAGTAAGTGATATCGATTTATTGGAAAAATTTGGGCCGACAAAATTTTATTTGTAGTTCTGAAAATAAAATTATGAAACTATGATTAACTCTTTTATTTAATTTAGACCTCCATCCCTTAACGAACTTGGTTTAGTTCAATGACATAGAGAAAGAAATTGTAACAGTATTTTGTTTTATTTCGAAAATACTGTCGTTCTGTTATGAAATGGCTAGGAATTCACATAGAATTCCCCTATAACTTTTGTGTGTATTTCACAGCTCGTTTGTGCTAAGCGGTTACAACTTCAGCCGACCACGAATAGACCTCCACGGCCCTAACAAGAGTACATATATTTTTTTCCTTCTTAGGCTATTACTGTCATCGGTGCTATAACCCATTATCGCCAATCTTGTGTTACTTACAGACGTCTTACACATTGTTTGGAGTACAATGTAACATATTCATTACAGTAATATAGTGTTCCTATCGCCTTACGACAGCTCAGCACATACTACATTTACTTTTCACATTTGCTGGCTCCTGTTACACGTTTCTAAAATGCTTCAGTTTGATGTCGAAAGGCGCTATCAGGAGACTACAATGCGCTCATAACTCGCCACACAGTCTCACGCCGGCGGCAGTTCTGCCAATGGGGAAGACTACATACATGGTTGGCCAGTGTACCGCCATGGAAGAAGACATTGCTTACAGTTCATATCATGTTTGAAAGAAAAAGTTGGTCGATAGCCAAATTTCAAAACAAATACTTGGCTATTTCAAATGTACATACGGAAGGGGACTGGCAGCGGATGATGTCACGTGCCTCAGGGCGTTTACACAGCTCGCTGGTTTGAGCCCAGACCAGCCTCTGCGCCGTGGTTTCCCGTCCCCATCTCGTCCAAATCTCACTGCGACGACTATACCATCCCCCCTCACCAGCCTCCCCTCCACCACACGCCACTGCGCACAGCGACGCTATATGTACGTGAGAGACTGGAAACTCAATGCTGAGTTTTTGTTCCCACATACAACTGGAGACTCTGCTGTCATATATGAATTTACAAATGAGGTAGGTTTCCTGAATTTCGCAATAAATTTAAGTTTGATTTTGTCAAACTGCTTACAAGACTCATATTTAATTACAATAAATAACCAAACGTTCTGCTAATAAACGTAACGTTACCCTCATAACGAAACCCTTTTACTCCATTCTTGGTCGTTTGTAGGTTTTAATGACTTTCACTTTGTAAACTTTATTTAAAGAATAATGAACGCTACAATAAAACTATATTTACATTTTTGCACCCGTTTAAATGTTGTATGCTACACACTTCCTTTAGTTATTTCTAAGTACTGTTGTGAAATTGCAAAAATTAAAACTTAACACTATCTATGAATTCTTAGAAGCGTCACAACCACAATTGTTGCTTTTACAGCTATTTATAAGAACTATTTTTAATTGTACGTGGGTAGGAGTTGCATGCTGCTGACTGCTCGCACAGGACGAGGCGATGTATTGCTACGTGCGGCCGCTTTGCCTTCGTGACCTACGGGCGTGCAAGCCCGTGATTCCCCGGGATGACGTCACTGGTACCGAGGAAGAGAGAGACAGTGCACGCCGCGGTAACAGTAACGGTACTGACGTCACTCCCGTATCTGAAGGAATGAACGACTTGAGAGTAACTGCGCGAGTTTTCTGGTCATCACCTCTCTCGACGTGACTCGAGGTGCGAAGAAGCTTCTGGACCAGGTCGTCTCAGCTACATAAGCCGCAGCGTGACTTGTGACCAGCAGTGCCGGGCGTGTGCGACCAGGACGAAGGCATTGTACTCACTGACCGGCTGGCCTGTAGTTTGGAATGACGTTAGTGTATGGTAGTGTACAATTTAAATCGCATATTTTAACTAATAAGAGACATTTAAGTGGCTTTAGCTAGTATAACAGACTGTGAGAAAGACTTTTACTGAGATTGGCATACAAATTGCTCTCACTGATAAAAAAAATCACGCATTAATAATAGTAATGGGAAGTCGTATTTTTTAAATAAAAGCTGTGTTTATTTTTACAATACTGTAAATAAATTACTAAATTAAATTAAGTCATATAATTGTTATGAAGACCTCCATCGGTGACGAACTGGGGTGTGTCCTAGGCGGTTTTTCCCAGCAAGGTGAAGTCACCCACGCGCTACCAGCTCTCCCACCGGCGACCTTGTACAGCGGCCTGCATAGCTGTATGCGCTCGCTGGGTACTGCAGCAGTGACAAGTTGTCCTTGGGCAGCTTTATAGCGCGCAACGAGTCTGTTCACGGTAAGTAACCACTTTTGAAGTCAACCTTTGGAAAAATTCACTGTCCGTTAACTGCGTTTATGATAACTACAAACGCTGGCATGCATTCATAAAGTTAAGTTGGCAGCTCATTTATAGAAATAGTTCTAAGTTTTGACGTACTGCGAGTGTAATGTTAACAATTATTCAACTCAAGTTAGCGTTTTTTTTCTTTATACTCATTAGAGAAAGAATTGGCATATTAGTAACATATTGAGGTCCCTGGAAACTTCACGTTTTCACTTTACTGACGCAAGAATACAGCATTGGGTCCATGGCAATGCAAATTCTACATACATGACGTAAAGATACAACATTATGAGGAAAGTGGATCTTAAGCAGTGCTTTCAAAAGCGCTCAATAAAATTGCGAACATCCTGTACACGGCAGTACTGACTAGACTTTCTCTGGAATTATTCTCTGATCACGATGACTGAATACGAGTTCTCTTCCAAACCGCAACAGCTGGGATAAGCTTGATAACGTTCTAAATGTATCTTCTGAGAAAAATTCACCAGCTCATTAATGAACCTGGTGCCAGCCAATAATCAGAATGGAACTCGTATGTTAATTGCCACTGGAAGCTATAACAAGACATCTGCGCACATATACAGAATGCCATTTTTTTTTCACCTGAAGCTGGACTGAGGTTCTATGTGTTGCATACCTTAGGGAGTCGAGAGTGCGTGGAAGTCACGTCTGTATCCTTGAGGCACGGGCCATTCAAGGAACCCGCAAAAGCAAAAATAAATAAATTTAAAATAAGCAAAAAAACTACTAGAGATATTCTTTAAAATCTTAAATTCTAAATAAATGTACTTGTAAAACGAAGTTTCTAAAACAAATTTACTTTCAAAATACAGGATGATTATTAGAAATGTTAACACTTATATGACACTACTGACTTCACTGCTTCAAAACATCTTCACTTGCTTGCCACTGCTGTGAATACATTTATGGGTTATTGCATACATTGATGGACACTCTTTTACACTTGTTTACCATCGTTGTCGACACATGCATGGAATTTTTACCACTTGGCCTACAGAGAATGTATCCCCAGATCTTTATTCAAGATTCTCCACACAGCTGTTTGGGGTCTCGCATTCTTCTGTACTGTATTAAAAACGTATTTCTTTTTTAATATGAAACTCACAATATTAGCTAAACGTGTTCTCTAGCGGGGCCCACCACCATAGCTCTCGACGACAATGTGCATATGTTCAGAAAGGCCACATATGCTTGTGATTGCAAAAACATATGTTAAACAAAACTGATATACCAGTCATAAGAATAGTAAGATGGCAGGCTAGTTACGAAATCGGCTTGCAAACTAAAATAACCCTAAACTTCTTAACGCAGAAACACATCCAAGCGTTTGTAGGGATTCGAAGCTCGAACTTCCGCTCTGGCGTTTGCCTCACAGATCATAACATGGAGTGAAAATGCTAGCTTATTACACCGACGAGAAAATGGTGAAATCTCACTCAATGCTATTGAAAGCTGACACTGTCGGTGTCAGTAAACGTAGAGCACATGAGTGATGCTGAAGCGGTGTCTCTCTTCCACATATACGAGACTGACAAACTTCGGCTACGAGATAATGGCACGAATAAAGAGGAGAAAACACATATCGAATTTACGGTTTAAAGTGAATTAATTCTAAGGGCGGCACACATCTTTGAAGTTAGACCCGACACACCAGTTTATTACAAATATTGGAGAAACTTTTTGAGATAGAACATTGCGTGTCTGTATAATGTGTAACGGAACAAAGATCTGTAGTCACTACAACACCTGTCTGTCACTGTCATCAAATTATTTCATAGAAACAAATCATGGTCACTACCCTTATTTCGAACTAACCTTCATGACACGGTGGTGTGGCTAGTATTTACATGATGGATTAATTATTAATCCGCATGTCAAAATGAATGAAAAATTTATTTTTGTGTAAACGTCGCCGTTTTCGAGTAATTCGTGTTTTACTTTTAAAGTAATACCAACAGCTGACATGTAGGCAAAAAACAAAACACCCAGTAACACACTGCTGCGGCTTAGAGAGAGAGAGAGAGAGAGAGAGAGAGAGAGAGGGAGAGAGAGGGAGAGAGAGAGAGAGACTTGCAGTGGCACTGTAATAAACTAGTGCTTCAGGCCCAACGTCAAAAATGTGTACCGCCCTTAGAATTCACTTTAGACAAGGTATATGTGTTGTCGACTTTGTGTTTAGTGGTTAACTAGAAGCCGAAGTTGGTCAGTCGAATATAGAAACATCAGGAGCGGCGTTTGTGCAGTGGTTAGAATACTCGCCTCCCATTAAGGCGAATCAGGTTCTATTTCCGGCGGGGTCGCCCCGGATTTTTGCATGTGGGAATCGTACTGGACGATGCCGCTGCTCGACGTTAACAGCAGCCCAAATCTCTTTGGGTGGACGTGGGTTCGATTCCCGGTCCGGATTTCAGTTTCCTACGGTTTCCCGAAATCACTCCAGGCCAATTCTTGAATGGTTCCTTAATTAAGACAGGCCGTGACTGATTACTTCCCCTCTCCTGCTTCTCTCAGCTACTTGCTTCGGCTCTCATGACTCGCTGTCGAACTCAACTATCTACATGTAACACCGATTCGCATTGAAGTTAACATGGAGTTTGTTATATTTACTTAGTGTTGTCGCTGTGTTCACGCATAGAACGCGCAAGAGTGTGTTCCCATTGAATTGAGAGCGATGCTAAGATACATTTCCCGTTCGAGAAGTTGGCTCAGCTTCAGAATAACGTAAAGGTAACGTAGTTTTAGCAAATTAGTTCCAATGCAACATTCGTTTCTTCGTTTTCTGTGTTCACTGCTATTCCTACCGTCGAAGTTAAGGGCGTTGGCCACGAAAAAGTTTTATTCAACTTTTAGACATTAAACGTAATTACTTTTTCCTTACAAAATATGCTGAGCTCATAGGTTTCGTATAAATACATGACAATATCACAATTGTGTTGTTTTAGAAATGTATAAAAACTGAAAACTGTCCTATAATATGCAGAAATGAAATAATTTACCCTGAAAGAAGATGCTAAGAGCTAATTCAAGACATCTATAAAATCGTACAAGAAAATTTTTTTGCAATATAAAAATAAGGATATTCTTGCATGTTTTATAGTTTTGGTACGGGGGTTTCTCCCCCAGGAAAATGTCGACTTACAAGATTATAATCTTGCTGTAATTAAGCTTATATAATGACACAATTATGCGCGTTCCTCTGACAGTATTTGTTTTGCACCAAAATGAGTAAAAAGCTTTATAAATATTCGGCGAACATAATTTTATTTAGATGGCATAAAGTTTGCAATGTTAAAAAATTTAAATTACGTTTTTACATATTTTCCTAATGCAAGACCAGCAAGGCACGGAGGTTACTTTCCTATCCGACAATGTCATACTCCTTAACATTCTCAAACACATAAAATGTGTGGTTGCAAGTGCTGTAACGTACGAATTGTGTGTTCGGAACTATACAAATACCAGAGTTACGACGCTACGTTACGACGTTACGACGTTACGTCGGAGCCGATACGAGTGTGTTTTGTGTTTGATGTTACTGGCAGCTGGTGTTCATGGCACAGTGGAGTGCCGTCTGTAGAATGAATGTTGCCTTGCCTCCCAGCACGTCGGTGGTCTACTGAGTGCCGTGCAGAACATTAGGCCGTCTCTGAGTTATTTATCGAGTAACTACGTACATTTGCTTACTTGCCTGTGCATCTACTTGTCCAGATTATTTGTACTGCCCGCCGCCTCTGCGTACTACATTCGTCATCGTCACACATTCTGGCGGCAGCAGCAAGAACTACTGCATGCAGGCACGAGCATGTTTGGATTCCTAGCGAAACTTCTATAGTTACGTACAAAACAAATAGTTGTGAATTAGATTGTATATTTATATATTTTATATTAATAAAAATCTAAAATTGGCATATATGACCTCTAAACAGTCGCGACGATAAGACAAGCAAAACAAATATGGCGACTGCCGTAAGTATGTAAGTACGCCCAGCAAGTAAGAAACTTTGTGTACCGGGCAATTATATAACGTCTGATCACTATACTAGGAATTCGGACAACACTTATGTACAAAGTGGTGACGTCACATGCGGGGCCAAGTACGGACTTGAGTACACTTGAAGACGATTCAGACTCTGATTGTGCAACGCCCACTCTGCCAGAAAGAGATGACGATTCGGGAACTACTATCCTCGATATGGCAGTCGATGCATACGTAAGTACAAGGCAAATGTCGTCGGGAAGGCTGCAGAGATGCGAGGCGGCAACAACTCAGTCGCAGAAACACAAGGCAGCAGCGAAAGTGAAAGTGAGTGGAGTGGCTGGAGGCAGATAACGGGGTCTGTACAGTCACCGCACAACACTGTGCAGCACGTCTTTGTCGTACAGGACTGTGCAAGCTCCGGCCTGTGGTCGCTCTACAGTACAGTGCGGCCACCCGAGAAGACATGCCGTAGCTATGCCACGTGCTGTCTTACACTGACATCCCGACTTTCGCAACTCATTTCATACTCACTACCAACGTTCACAGAAATATACTTTTTATGCTGCACACGAATATGCGCCGGTGATTCCACACGCGCATGCACACGCATCATCATTCCGTTGTATTTCTTCATTTGTTTACCTTTTCTCCCCTTAACTATTTGTATACCCCAGCTACGCCTGTTGATTTATACATTTAATTTAATCAATGTGTAATTTGTTGCTGTCGATTCGTCAATTTATCTAAAGAATTTGCTGCATTCAATATTTATTAATCTGTAAGTGCTTATTTAATGTATGTTTATTTAATTTAATGAGTTGAGATTCAATCTCTTGTTCCTCTCAGGTACTTTGTAGGTTCTGCACATTTATATTTATGATTGGTAATGCGGATAATGATACATATTATTGTGCTATTGTAGATACATATTATTGCATTATTGTAATTTCTATTTCTTTAACATTCCCTTGTCTCTATTCCTGCTCAAGATATCTACATAATTAGAAACGACAGATCATTTTTAGAGTTTAATCTATTTAAACGATCATATTTCTGTTTCGGCTCTTGTTAATTTAACTGTTTTTATTTCTTGCTCTTTATATTTACGTATGTGTACATTATGTTATGCCTAGTTAAGCGTATGAGATGGCATTGAAGCCTTAACATCACCATTATAAAAAAGCAAAATAAATATAAATGAAAAAAAGAATGCTTTGAAATAATTATAGCAAATTTTGCTCGGATTTATTTATTTAAATGTTGAAAAAATAATCAGTAAGAATCTTTTTTAGTTGAAATGTTAGCGTTTTTCCATTTTGGATGCTTCAGAAACAACTTTGCCAGAAAACCCGCAGATACCGCTGACTCTGCACTAACATATATTTATATTTATGTATAATACGTTTTAGGCATATACAATATGCATTGGCGACGGTATCTGCGGGTTTTATATTTTCCCTGGGCCCTTACTGGTAAAAACCTTCCGCTCCTCCATTCTGAGTGATAAGCTGACTGATCCTCGGCCGACAAATTCCTCGAAACTCGATATATCAGATTTTTTCATAAATATTCAAAGTCATTCCTTTCCATCTTGCTTGGTATCGACGGCAGTAGTATTTCAACGATTGTTTCCCGAGTCGATACATATCAGGGTTCATGGGAGGCTATTTTTGCATGACATACTACCCTATTAATATCCCTGCTAATCACAATCGAAGTGACGTTGCTTGCTGTGTGTTTTGAGAATATTCCGTAAATAAAACAAGTTATAGTGAGTCATAACTGAGTTATTTTTCCTAAGTTTCTTCAGCGTATATGAGATTTCATTTGGGCTCGAAGAGTTGCGAAAAAGATCAGAACCATGGATACGATAATGAAGACAGTGTTGACGGTGAAAACGGTGGCGATATTTTCAACGTCCTCACACATCTCACCGGCTTTGCTGAAAAGTGTCGTGAATAATGCAGAAGACGACAAGAACATCGACTACATATTTCCCGAAAACCCCAATGAACTTGTACATAGACTCAGATATTTGATTTCCTTGCTTAGTAAGGAGATATCTTTAATAATCTGTGAACTTAGGTATGAAACCATTGTGAACTTTCCATCATCTGTAAACATCAGAAAAATGCAAAGATTGAATGCATGGGAAAAGTAGGATAGTATATTTGTGTTGTTATTTGTGCACTTTTAATTTATTGAACTTTACCCCACCGCTTTTCTGAAAAAGTGATTATTTCTGTGGTGAATAAAATAGAATGCAAGGGTCTGTTTTAAAGAAAAATTGAACGAAAAAGTGCGTTACGGGGAATATGGTTCAATCTGTAGAATTATGTCTTACTCGGGCTGTTTAAGTCGACTGAATTTCGCAGATTGCGGTAGGCCTTCTGACCTGAGTAATTTTTCCTGCAGCCTGATCCTTTTTTTAATTTTGCATGGGTCATAATCCTTATGTACGTAAACATGAGTATATTTAATTTTTTTTTTGTGAATGTATTGCTTATGTACTTGCGTTATACGATATTTTGTATCTTCGTGGCATCACGAGAGACTGATCGAGTGCAAGTGATAGCAAGCATCAGAACTCTTTCTGGGCATGATGGAGATGAAAAACGTTTGTCGCCAAAATTAACATCCATAAAGGGTGATTTAGCTCTCGCTTCTGAAGTTTCGAAAATTTATCGTTCGTATGTCTATGTGATACACTGGCATGCCTGGACTGTTAACATTGCCAACGTGCTTATGTATCTCGGCAGGTTCATAAAGAACTAAGGACCATTTTAGATTCAGGATTTAGCTCTGATATTATATCGGTAATTAAAAAAATAATATATTAGAGGACTGGACATTTTATTTATTTATTTTCTTTTCAATGGTCAGGTTTTTGGTGTGTGAACATAGACGTTTCATCTGAAGGTTCAAGATTAATACAACTTAAAATACTAGGGTTTTTTCACCTCGGAATATCGCTTCGATTCGGAAATAAAAATATGTAGCACTGTTCGTGGCATGAAGTGTATTATCTTAATTTCGTTACTGGGCAATTCCCCACCCCCTTATTTATTATTTATGTAATGGGTGGCCTGTTTTCGCTTAACTTAATTTGGTTTCATGTGCGCGCGCGTGTGTATATATAATCTGACGTTTACACTCGTATTTTCAGATGTGAGTGGGTCGAATATTCTGTTCGATTTTTCCACCCAAATCGTTTAACATTAATTGACCACTGTTTACGTAGGCGTGGAAATATTTCTAAGACGATGCATCAGTGGATGAAAGGAGTCGTTCATTAGATTAAAAAGAGAATAATAATGACCTGATTTGGTATATATTCATAGAATTATCATACTTGCCAACAACGCATCGTGTGCTAAATGGTAGCTTTAAATATCTGTAAAATGCAAAATGGTATCTCTGTATGCCTGTAATATGCAAGTAATTGCTGAACCCAAGTAAATCTTTGTGCTCAATGAAGTGTTGTTTTTTAAGTTAATGCGTACATATTTCTCTGCATTACGTGTTGCAATTTTTTTATTTATATTTTTCGTGGCTCGTGATTCTGAAAGCCCGATGGTGCGGATTCGATGTGAGAGAAAATGGAGCAACCCCCTTCCTTTAATAAAGAACACACATAAATATTTTTTATTCGTGACTCTATTAGATTTTCGTAAAATAGTGGCGTGAATTTACATTATCTAGGCGTTGTGCAAGCTAAAATAATAGTAATAAAAGTAAATTGTATACTATTTTGAGACGTAGCTAGTTGTTAGGGCAAGCGGGAACAAGTAAGGACTCGACCATCCCGGCATTCATCTGGAGTGATTTTTATAATAGAAATTCGCGCCGAACGAGTCGAGTATCGAACCCGGGTCCCCTTGAACATGGGTCTTCCCTGGTGTTGACTTGTGCTTGCAGATAATTGTGTTTATTATCCTATGAACTGGAGTTGGCTTGTGTGAGAAATAAAACAAGCTGCTAGAGCGACAAGCCTCCCTCCGGCGGTCAGTGCGCTAGGGCAAAGTCCACGTATTTCTGCTTGTCTGATGTGCGTCGGCAGTACACTCAGAACACGCAACGTAATATTAATTTTTGTTCGTTCGTGCATGAGCTGATACAGGATTTTGTAAATGACGTTGTTCGTTTCGTTTACATCAAGTTGCCACTCACCGACTGTCATGATCTTGCCAAGTTGTATGAGAGAGATAGCAGTTAGGAACCATCCTAGCATTCACCAGGTGTGATTTTGGAAAACCGAAACCCGGACCGGAATCGAACCCGCATCCTCCCGAATGTGAGTCCAGGTGTATGCCACTGCGTCACCTCGCTCGGCAATATGTGTATTTAGTGTTGACGGGAATACACGGACACTAACTGCTCCCTTTAGGGTCATATGAACTTATGATTCCCCTCGCAAAGAGACTTAGATACAGCCAATCAGCGCAGAGATAGTCTAGCAGTTGAATTCCACGGTAGTTCTGCTGGCGCTCTAGGAACACGTGACATCTCATTGAGTCCCCTTACACACTGATGACAACCTGGATCTGGTCGGGGAACTATGCACTTACCACTGTGTCGTCGCTCAGTACGTCTGCCCTTTGCAAGGGCATGACTCAAACACCGCTGGTGACCTCTGATGAAGCAAGACAACGCACCGTGGTGCCTTTTATGGCCGTGTTACACCGTTCCGGATTCAGCGCAACTTTGGCAAGTTCTGGCGCAGCATCCGTTACCACGGGCGATTGCGGCAGCCATCACGGCATTTGTCACCTTGTAAGACCGGATTCCAGGCCAGGTTTGGTAACAGGAACTTTCCGGTTTCTTGTGACATGTTCCATACCAGCTTTTCTACCTGGCCAGTCACATCGCGTTTTCAGAGCTTAGGGCGCTCCACGCGGCCATTACTTGAAACTAATAAAATTGATGACAAAGCCGAAAACGATGCCTGCGTACTGGTTGTACGTCCATAGCTTGGAAATCATCAAAATTGCTTAAAAATAGGGAAAAGTAGAGACATGTTGAAGATGAAGACTTTAAATATACAGTACCGTTTAAAGGCGTCTTACACGACTAGAAAATTCAGTAGTACTTATTAAAGCACCTGTCTACCTGGCGTGTGAACTGGCTTGCAGTATGTGCACATTTGTAAAACTAACTGTTCCACGTGTGCACAATCTGCACAAGAAAAGAAAAAAACACTCCACACTAGGGCGGAAAACAGATTTCAAAAGATTAGGCTTACCGCAACACTTCTTTGAACCTCTTCAGAAGGTCAAAGACAACATCTTCAGACTGTTGTAGCTTAAAATATTGTAGGTATATACCTGCGAAATTAGTATAGGCCGCCCTGCATTGGATGCGCGTAGCAGCATCGCCCTTCTCGCTTTCGCGCCTCTGCGCCTCAAAAGTGGAAAACAGCTCCAGGCAGACGAGATCATTCAATTGCGTCTTCTATTTGTCAATAAAAATGAAGTAATACTAAAATATGCGTAGTTTCTATACTACACAAGTTTCTGGCTTTCAGTTGTACGAGCGGTGTTCACATTTCATGTGAATCATATACTGACCTGTGCACCCACTGAGTATGTTTCATGCTGGCACAGCAACTGGTGTACCTGGCCTTATAGCAAGTTCTATAAGAGCTTGTGCGGCAGCAGGCACAGCTATTTGCAGAGCAGTTGGGTTTGTTGCAGCCAGATGAGCCAACTGTTCAGCAGCATGGCCTCAAGGTGAAACTGAGACAGCGTTCCTGTTAAACATTCAGTATCTTAGTAATTTAGAATAGTTTAATGGAACTATGTTGATAGCCGCTTGTTTACTGCGATCGTAGTATCTGTCGAGAAAAGTCGTAGTCGGCAACTTTACATCGCATAATACGTATGGCATTTTCACGGGACTATTATCATAAAGAAATAAATAATGAAATACTCAAGGAAAAAGACGCATGTATGCAGTGCCTTCTTGGTTACGTTTATATTAAAATGCACCACGCTAAACTTTCAGGCTAGCTATCAACATGCTATAATTCAATAGTTTCATTTAATTTTGACATGTTAGGTTTCCAATGTTTTGGTTGTCACAGCATGGCAGATAAGCTTTATCATTTTATCATGCACATTCACAGACAAGGCCACCTCTTGCCATAACGTTGAGTTACAAGTGCCAGGTAAGCATTTGTATTTACTAATATGGTGTATTTTGTCTTCTGTTTTCTTTAAAATACATATACGTGTAAAAATGAGCAAATTTGTGAGATATGTAATTCTCAATTTTTCTTGACCGATGCACGAATAAAGTGATGAGGCCCATGGCAATGATAATTTTAAGTTTGGTAGAAGAATTACAAACATTGCAAACAACTGAAACACAGCTTTAGCAAATGCCCCTTCACGAAGATAACAAATGCAGAGTTATAATGTTACTTAGAACATTTTAACAAGAACGAAAATTGCCTGACTTCTAAGAAAACTCCCTTACATTTCCCTGTTTTGCAGGTATTTTTTCTCTGTCTGCAGCCATCTTCTGTGAGAACTACAGGTGCAGTATATTGTCCGCCGCAGCAGTTGGCAACGATGCCGCCGGCCGCCTGCATCACACTTCCGGCCATCAGTGACGACACGAGGACCTCCTCTGTCTGAGGCGTCCCGAGGTGACCTTGAGACACGGCTAAGGAGGCGGCTGATCAGTATGCGAGGGGACTAGCACTCTCTCTTTCCACCGCCAGGATGGAGAGAGAGAGAGAGAGAGAGAGAGAGAGAGAGAGAGAGAGTGTGTGTGTGTGTGTGTGTTTTAGTGGCTGTTATGTATAGCGCCACGACACACCATCCCACAGGCGTCGAGGCCCCAGTCGAACTCCACCCTCGCAACTCACACATTTCCTTTTCGTCTCAAGCGTTGTCGTAGACGCTGCTATCTCAAACTCTTGTACGGCCATAAGGTAGTATTGCTTGGCGCCAACTTCTTGTTCAAAGATTGTGACGCATACCAATCATAATGAGGTACGTCATAGAAACTGCGGTCTAAAAATCGGGCCCGAATACGTGAAAAATGTTTGTGGATTGACTCCAAATGTACCTGCAATGTTTACCGAACATTGACCACGCTATTTTTGTCCATCTTTTCGCTCGTAGTGAATACTTTGTTCATTGACTTACGGAAATGTACGTGAACGACAGCGATAAGATGAACTTGCATCATAGCAGCGGTGGAAACAATGCCTGTGCTGTACAACAAGGCGGGCAGAAACTATAAAACGAAGCTGTTGTAGAGACACAGGAGCAAATACACAAAATCCTTATCGTCTATTATTAACAAACAATTCTCTGGTTCATTGTGTTTCATATAGCTGCTCGTTGAAAAAAACACCTCTATTTAGACAATACAAAAATTGAAAATTACCATACTTCTGAAAAAAAAACCCCATTACATACTTAATTCGACTGGACAGACAAATCTGCTTCCTTTAACACTGACTGTGGACGGTTAACGTAAATTCAATGCTGATTATGTTATGTCACGCCACGTTGGTTGTGGATGAACTGTAAGGAGTATGCATGAACGGAAAGATAGCATTTTCTTTCTAAAGTAAAGTTAAATTTTATCTAACCTAGAAGGTAGTTGGAGGCCCTAGGTAGGGATGGGACCTAAGTGCGTCTCGGGACAGAATCTCGAAGATCTAGGCAGACCTCATATACTAACTACGGGCACATGCATCGCAGATGTTCTTATATTTAGCCAACATGACCGCAATTTGGGCCATGATTATATCTCAAGCTAGCTTATAACCTCATCTACGAAGGGAAAGAGACTAGGAGGGTTCGTCACATACACCATGGAAGTCCCTCAACAAAAAGGAATTGCAAAATTGCATGCAATTTATGAAGTATAAATTACGTTTCTACTGGAACAGAAGATGGGAAAGGATACTCTGGATTAAATAGGGCGTTCGAAATTTTATAAGAGAGAGAGAGAGAGACAGTTAGGGAGAGAAGAGGTTTACACGAGGAGTGTTGCGATGTGAGGAAGGAGCGGAGAGTAGCATTTTGGGTGATTTTAGGCTATTTACGATAAAGTGAGCACTTTTGAGGTACTACTTACTTTTTTTCCTTTCAGCCATTTTTTAATATTTCATCACTTTTTAAAATGAGTATTGCCATGTAAGTAATTAACATATTGTATATATTTCACAGGACTCGAAAGTTTACGTCTAAGGAAACAATAAAATATATTTATTGACTATTATTCCAAATGAGAGGGCTTCAAAAAGTGCTCACTTAACAGCGAATAGCCTGTATCAACGTCAAGGTTTTGGCAGCTGATGAGGGGGCAGAAAAGTACGGAGTAGCGCCGGAATTCAAGGACGGGGAAAATGGAAGATGTCCAAGAAATCCCGCCTATCAGTGACATCGTCCGGCACGATTGCGAGAATTTGGCAGCAATCCCGCCGGGAATGGAACCCGGCCCGCCTTGTGAGAGGCGAGCGCTCTAGCAACTGCGCCACAGCTGCCCCGGCGTGCGGTACTCACCAGCAGAGGGATGAGAGAGGTCTGACCACACGACACAGACTCGCAGATCTGACTGCGGCCAGCTGAGCTGCTGCCATTAAGGAAAGCCGCGCTCATCTGCCGCTGCGTTTGTAGGCCGTAGAAATGCTCGCAGTCGACCGTATAGCGCTGCGATAGCCCTGCACGCTTTCTGCGCCACGCAAACATTCCCACATATCGTAGAAGCACGCCTTCCATACGTTCATACATTGACGGGAGAGAGTGTTGTGTCACGCGTGATTCAATCTGGCGGCTTGAATTATGCTTGCAGCTTGCCAAACTACGTCACAGCTAGTTCTACAAATAAAACCTGCTGCAAGGTTGATTTGCAGGGACCAGGGAGTGAAACAGTTTCGTTCTCGTACAAAAAGTAGTAGGGTAAATGCACCAGTAGTCGACATCCTAAGCTCGAAATCTCAGTTTTGCATTCATATTTCCGTTTGTTGTTAAACTCTCAACTTGCAGTTTCGTTTTCCTTGTTCATCTGTTTCTTATGTTACTCTAGTAATTGTCTCAAACGTATAAATGGTTTAACACTATTATAAAACCTACATATTCCAACAGCCATGTTTTGCATTAGTAGTTTGACACTGTCGAAAATCGAATGTGCCAGTAGTCGACATGGGTGTTTGGAACGCATAAAGGGTTCAGAAAAACTAGAAACACTTGAATAACTCGTTTTATTTCAACATGATTAATTTTATCTACAATATTAGAGCTCATTCTTGTTAAAGGAACAGTCGTGTTAAAAATAACGTGCTTATTGTTGGCCCACAAAATAGTTTTAGGGTTGGTAAACAAAATCTGTACCACAAGGTACGTAACTGAGTTTATTAAGTACATTAATTATAAGTAATTCACAACTATTCATAATACAGAGGCTCTTTATTTAGAGGGTTGTACCTAATACATGTAAATTAGAGACTAGTTCTTCAATAAAACACGAAAAAAACTATTAGAAACTCCAGTACAAAAACAAACACTCTCAGGAAAGTATATCAAAAATCTACGCTGACTGGATGTGGAAACTTATATCTAATATTTAAAGAATCTCCTCCAAATATCAGTGGCCAAGAGATTCACTCTATTATTTGATTTGTATTTATAATTCGTAATGTCGGCTATTGAATAAAATATTCTAACATGAAATAACTATATCTGAGCTGTTCAACAATTTTGATTTTAGCCACTCAATAGGTAGTTTATAATCCCTGACAGAAAACGTTAGGGGGATTCAGTAGTCGACATGGGTGTCGACCACTGCAAAATGTTAAGAAATGAGCTCTAATAGTCGACACACTCTCACAACTTGAATAATTAATGAATTCGAACAACCTAAGGTGCAATTTAAGAGAAAAACAACATAATATGAAGATGAAATGAAAGCATTCACAATGAACAATGTTTTTCAGACAAATAAACACGAAGTTAATCTTACCTTCCTTGTCAGTAGACCGTTGTGAACACACCACTTTGACGACTGATCAACAGTGCAGATTCAACGGTCACTCTTATCACATTTAACCCGCCAATATCCGCATGGCAACCATTGTTTCTCATACAGGAGGCATTAAGTTTGCCGCCACAAATAAGAGTATCACTAAACAATGTTATTAAGCCTTATTATTTGGTGTTAAAACCCACAGTGTCGACTACGGGCACACTGTCGACTACTGGTGCATTTACGCTATTTTGGAACTGCTTACCAAGGTAAATTTTGTAATACTACTAATATATTAGAACAAGGTTTTACAACAATTTGTAATTTTAAAATATACAGCTAATGTTTATTTTAACAAGAAATCACCGTCGGCTTCATGCTCATTTAAATCATGGACATGTAGTAATAATAAGGTGATCAATATTTGTATGTAGGCTATATCAGTGTTACACATATACATCAATGTATTTGTAATGTTATAAAAAACTTTAGGCAACTAGTTTCCAAGAAATAGTTAGTAAAATGCGAAGAAAAAAATTTTTTTTTGGCTCGATTAAGTTTAAGTGTGAACTATTAGGACTGTTGTAAATGGGAACACAGACGCCAACTGAACTGATGGTCATGCAATCGTGAATATATGCGACTTGCTTCTAATTTTCTTGCCAGTAGACCAGTTTCGGCCGCACTCAAAAGTGTTGCGAATACCACAACTCACAGACTCGAAGCCTACAAAGTAGTTGAATGGCATAGGTAGGACTAGTGACGCAGAGCACGCACACAGCGGGCGTGTGGGTGTAGCGAGGTCTGCCGAGCACGCTTCTCTTCTCGCAGCGGGAGTCTCGTAATTGCAAATGAAGGGGCAACGGAGCGTGTCGGCCGGCAGAACAGTAACGGTGCCTCGTGTCCGAGGTACTGCGGCCTTCGTGACGTGTTGGCTGGCCAACTCGCCTGTAAGTAGCAGGAAATAGGGAGTTCGGGGCCAGTCCACGCTCTGCCTCTACACACGCACGCAACAACCATCCAGGTCTTTGTTCTGTTTCCTACAAGAAGCCCGCCATGTTGTCCGCTCTACTTGCCTTGTGGGGAGCAGCGAGTGTTCTGCTAACCTAGTGAGCCAACATCATCCACGAGGTGATAATGCCTCGTAACCGCATTACAACTTTAACATTCACACACTAAAATAAAAAGTTAAATCTCAAATAAAATACAATAATGGGGTCTATTTAATATATACTGTAACGTATTTTAACTTTCTTTACTACCGCATGATCCACGGCAAAAGAGTATATACAGGTTGAGTATTAAAGAATGCCCCAACTTTGAAGGTTTATAATATCAAAACCAAACAACCTACAACATTGATTGACCAATCTAATGAACCTTGGAATCATGTATTTCGTTTACCATGCATTCATAAATGTGACCACAATGAGCGGCTCGAACGACATCTACGTGATAGTCAAGAGCTCGTTCCATACTCTTGTCAGCATGTCCGGAATGGTCGAGGAGCAACTGGTGACCAGGCTCTTCATCACTGGCCCCCAAGAAGCCCGAATCTTACCCCATGTGATTTTTCTATGGGGGCACATAAAGGATCAAGTGTTTCGTCCACCATTGCCGGCTAACATTGACGACCTCAAAACGAGAATTACGGACGCCATCCAAACCGTAACATCGGACATGCTGACAAGAGTGTGGAACGAGTTTGATTATCACGTAATGTCGTTCGGGCCGCTCGTGATGATCACATTGAACATTTATGAATGTATGGTAAACAAACTTCACGTCTCCACGGTTCATTTTATTGGTCATTCAAGGTTCTAGGTTGTTAGGTTTTGATATTATAGACCTTCAAATTTGGGGTATTATTTTATTCTTATCCTGTATTCTGGCAGTTAACAAAGTTGCTAGCGCAGTTCTCCATACTTTCCCTGAAAAAACAATTTTGTGACACCGATATCTTATTACTTTGTGTGTTATTTTACACTTAATGATAATCAAGATTCCGTTTTGAAAGAGGTGTGCCAATTGTTATTAAATAATTTCACTTTAGTTAGGCAACGAACTATAAACATAAATTATTTGAAAATTCAGTCTATGCTTATGTCAACTGATGTAAATCCCGTATCTGATAACATTTACTTAATCCGGAGGTTTGTCTCTCAAGAACGTTAATGAAATGCACACTTAACATCTCAGAGTTCACGGACTCTTCACAAACTTCTCTGTGTCAGAAATGGATGTCATATCTCTTTGCGATGCTGTGCAACAGGAAACTATGTATGTGAAACTGAAAGCCTTGCCATGCATTATTGCAGCCTCTACACCGAGAGAATGCTTTTTACAGCCAACAAAATGTTTATTTGTATAGGACCAAAAATATATTTAGTTGCCGCAACAAAACATTTTGTTAAATAAACAAAAACTTGAAAAACAACATAATCAATTTTGTTCGTCTACCAAAATACATGCTTGAATGAACAAAACCTCTGCGTTGGATCAAAATAAATTAGACTGTCAATAAAACATTTAGTAGAATCAACTACTCGTGTATTGTATTTGTTTGGCTTACTCATTTGATTGCCTTTGTTCGAAAATGTAGCACAAGAGATTTTTGTGACTATACGAATATTAACAGTGTTTTTTAGTGCGTTTATTGATGCCTAATAATGGTATAAGCATCCTAATAAAACAATTTCCACGGGAAACTAAAAATTAGAGCGGTAAAACTTGAAATATTAATTTACGTACGCTGTTGAGTATTTCAGCTGCATGTATTTACAAACATTCGCATTTCACCTATATCACTTTAGTTGAGGTTGTTAGGGCATAGCGTTCGAGCGCAAACGAGCCAAGTTTGAAACTCTGTCGATCTCCCAGTTCTTCTTATACTAACCGAAACTGTTTAATGTATATAGAGCAAGACAAATATTTAGTTATTTGGGCTACCAAACAAGAACAAGAAAATAATTTAGTTTCAATAACAAAATATTTAATTGCCCGTATATAAACAAGTAATTTGGTTACGCAAAACCAACTTTGTTCGAATAAAGAAAACTTTTTTTCAGCGCAGGCAGTGTCAGCGTGAATGAGAGGATGGCAGTTCTTGTATTACCGCCTGGCCTACCCGACACAGCCGCCTTCCTAAACAGACCCAAGGATATGTGGAGTGAGATGGAGGCGAAGGAGCGATGGAATGAAGCCGTGGGAAAGGAAAACACAACTGCCAACAGCGACACCGTCCGCCACGTTCCCAACGTGCGAAAGTCGAGACGAACCAGCCAGGAATTAAACCCAGTTCGCCATGATAGAATCGAGTGGCCTGACCACTGCACCGCCACAGATGTTAGCGGCAACGAAACGATGTTAAGGCGAGGACAGCCACACGGATGCCGCAAGACGCTAGGACTGTGTGGTATGGCGATACATCAATTACGAAACCGTATTTCTGAAATATCAAAACTGTGACATGGTCCAACAGTGCAGAGAAATATATCGTATATTGCGATATTAGAGATGTGCCATTTTAGTGATATTAGCGATACGCGATGTAGGCGATATTTGTGATATCAACATGACCGATATTTGCGATTTATTACCATTGAGTTTCAATGCTCTCAGGAGCGATATATCGCACCGATATCGATATGGTTAACGTGCTTCAAAACAATTTTGAAAAGTGGATATCGCACAGCCCAGGCTGCGCCACCCAACAATAACTACATACAGAGAGAGAGACAGAGAGAGAGAGGCAGAGAGAGAGAGAGAGCTAGAGAGGGAGAGACAGCAGTGGGACGCGAGTAGGTTGGCCGATTGTCGACGGGACGCCGCCACGTCAACCAGGAAAGGGCAGGGTGTGCTGGCATTTGCCGGGCGAGATGGATGACCTGGAGAACTTTCCCTCTCCTACCGCAGGCGTGCCTCTCAGCAACAGCTGAACAGCGAAGGACGAGGCGTGCTCGCTGACAAAGTGCAGTGGGCAGATTTCTGCACTGTGTGCTGCCACTAGTGACCTCGGTCTCTGAAACTTCTGACAGCCCTGATAGCTCTACATCCCTCTACGACCACATCGTGTGGCAGACTACACACAGCCCAACCATGATGACTTGCGACATGTTTGAGGCGTCCACTGGGGGGGTGGCACGGGTATGCCTAACTGAGCAGGTGTGTTATCTCCCACATCTCTCTGCCTAGAACGAAAAAAAAAAATCTCTGAAAGAAGGAAACTCCTAGGCATAAGGGAGGCTCACTTCTAGGTGTACGGGGCTAAATAAATCCTATTCAGCCATCTCAGTTACTGCTCCCCAGTCAAGCTGTGGCGCTTTGCGTGGCATGATTGATGACGTAGTTACTCTGCTACAATTTTGAATTTTATGTTTTTTAATTAATTTTTTGTTATTTGAAGACTTTCTTGGACCATTAAATTCGTTTCCAGGTAGTACCACGTGGTGCTAAGTTAAATAAGGTTCCAACCGTCCCGGCCCTCTCTCCTGTGCCTTTGGCTCCGGGCAAGACTCATTGTATACACACATTCTGTAGGTTGTTCGCTGTGAAAATGAGCACTTTTCAAAGTTCTGCTCATGATCTACCTTTTGCGCATGTTATGTATCTTCCCCCTCATGTAAAATTAACTTTGTAGTGAACCCGACCCCTTTATTCATATAAGAATCCAGCGAAACTGCAAAATTGTAGGAAACTTAAACATGTCACTAATAACACGATATTTACGTTGATGTACGCAAAACCAACATAAACTAAATTAAAAATATCCACCGTCCACAAAATTACAAATTAAATTTAGTGGAAGTCATTGAACGTAGCTCCCTACAGCGCTGCCAAAGTTAATGAGATCATGCCGCTGTGTTTATACGTTAAAATATATCAAATTAGTTACAATGCATTTTTAAACAATTCACTGTGAACGTTATTTTTATTTACTTTAAACACGTGCCTTATGGAAGTTTTTAATGTCTACACTGCGTGGAAATAATATTACATGTTAGGCTGCAAATACAGGACTGTTTAGCGTCGCTACGGTACAACACCAAGCATGTTTGGTCATGAGGTATCGTACATGACNCCCCCCCTCCCCTACAAGCCAATGCTGGTGCAGGTCCTGCATGTATTGCACACCCTTCCAATTCCCTACATTGCAATCTCCTGTAAAAAGGCTGGCAGAACTCTTGCCGTGCCCGAAACATTATATAACTAAGTTGGCAACTTCTCCTTCCCATTTGATTATTTTCTGAGCAAATGTAGGAACGTAACCAGAGATGAACAAAAAAAAATATTTTTTTTGCTTTCTCATGTAAATTCGCTAGTAAATTTTTTTCCCCATATGTTGTTATCTCGAAGGTGTTTCATCGTCAGCACACGAGCAGCGATGTGAAACTTGTGACGAGACTCTCAATGTTGTAAGTGATGCGGTCCAGCATGGTATAGTCTCTTCGCGGTAAACTGATCCATTTTGAAAGCGTTATTTTTACATCTACTTGTATGCGCATTATGTATTCTTCCAACAATGTAAAATTAACACTGACATGGGCCTCATCACTTTGTTCACGCGTCGGTCAAACGAAACTTAAATTATTATACAGAACAGTAAATTTTTTTTTTTAATTTGCTCATTGTTACACTTGCACATATAAAAAACAGAAAGCAAAAGGAAATCATTTCAGTATTCACTAAAACTTAACACTCACTTTTAATTTAACGTTAATACATGGAACTACTTTCCCACGTTGTTATATACCAACTTTACTGGGCGGATGTCAGTCGGTATACCCGTTGAGGTACGTGCAAAATGGGGTAGTGACGTTTTTCAAAGGTTGGCCGGAAAAGTGCTTAATTAACCGTGAACAGCGTATCCGCGTTTTCGAGCAAAGTGGCTGACATCTAGCGGCGGAAATACGCATTACTGCAGTGGGTGTAAACTGCCTTTGCTGACATTACTGACAGCAGTAAAATTAAATGTGAAACAACCGGTTTCTAGCTGGAATTGTGTTATCCCCCCCCC
>NQII01002165.1:231312-255653 GCA_002778355.1 Clitarchus hookeri
CCCCCCCTCAAAATTAAGTACCTTGTTTGAACAAATATATTTCACTTCCACTGTGAAATATCAAGCAAGTATACTTTGTAATGTATTTACATGAAGGCACAGAGAAAGTGATGTAAAAATGCTGGTACACCAATAGTGTGAGGTGGTATGAAAAACAACGAAATGCTGGCATAGAAGCTTTTAAAAATAACATAACATTTAACTTTAATATACCAACAAAAGTGTTTTTTAAATCCCAATAGTAATAGAGTAAAAAGTGACAACAATATTGGTTTACTTGCTAAGCAAGCCGACTTAAAAATGATTCATCAACTATCTTCGGAAAAAAAAAAAAAAACCCCGCTACACAAAGACGCACCTATGTAATAATGTGTTAGGATAATTTTTAACCCCAAAATACAATTCTCAGATTTTTTTTGCCATTTACCAAAAAAATGTGATTATTAATAATTACCGAGCTTCATACACATCTGCAAACAAAGCATGTTATGTTTGATGAAGACTCGTGTAGCGACACTCAGCGCAGAGCCTTAACAGTTTCACTTCTACTCTACTAAACAGTGTCGTATTCTCTAAAACGTGACATTAGTATTTTCGAAACATTCAGCTTATGAGTATATAAAATCTGCCACATAAAGCATTGGTTCACGCAGTTCAACTGCAAGCTCAAACATGTCTGTTACGTACGGAAACAAGCACAACATTCACGTATGCTGGAACATAAAATGTAATTGTGATGTCGTTGTACCTTATTTCGCCGCCATTTCCGTCGATACGGCGGTGCTTCGTGGAGGCATAACTCACTGAGGCGTGGAGAGAGAGGGAAGATCGGACGGCGACTGGCAGTGATCAGGTCGAGCAGACATGAACAAAGCAGGAACTAGGAGCAGCGGCCTTGTCCGTCAGATACTCGCCCTCAAATACGCCCACGCCCTCCTAACTTGAGTAGGGAAAACGAATCCTTACCGAAGATACCCCAACACGAGCTTCTACAATAGTTCTACAACTTTGCCATTAAAACCATTTATTACATATTCAAACAAAGTATACACTATATTCACACAGTGTAAGTATGCAATAAAAAAACAATTCAGTAGTTTCTCCCTTTAGATATCGTATAAACTATTTGTATATGCGACCTTGATGCCTGCGCACTCTTGCCACGTGTATTTCCATGAATATACGCATACAACGGTTTGTAAAGAAAGGTTTCACCTTCACGGTTACATTTTATATTCGCTCAAGTATATTTGTGATATGAACTAACTGTGGATAAGTCTACGCATCAATAACATTGCCCACAAGACATAGGCCAATCACAATATTAAAAAAAACAACAGCTGGCGAGATCTCTACAATACCACTAACATAACAGAGTGAGAGTGTGCTTTTTTTAAATGTGTCCTAACGTTGGCAGTACCATAGGAACTACTTCGGATTGCTTCGGCTAACAAATGAATATGATGAGGATCTCTGGGTTTACCCTCAGTTAAAACTTACTACTAGGGCTGTGCGACATCCAGAATTTGATGTCGATTGTCGACATCTGACACATATCGACAAAAGTTCAACATGTCGGTCTCGACGGTACCGACGATGTTGAACTTGGTATGTCGATTGACGCGTTGAACTTGACTTCGAAATGTAAACTTTGACATTGACAATAATATATTAATGACTTCATCCTCATTGCGGTGTTGTTATCTAGCATTGGTTACATACTAGCAGCCATGTTTCTTCTTAAATAATTCATTCACGAATATATATATATATATATATATATATATATATATATGTAATAATAACCTATAACACACGATAGTGCAACATTTTATGTGTCAATGTTTAGTATAAAAATAATATATTACAGAAAATTTTCCATTGATTTCTCAACAGAATTATTAAAACTATTTTAATAGCTAATTGAGAGCTAAGGCTTAATTTTTACCAAAGACGCATTGCTATTATTATTCACAAAAACACCATAAATATATATAATATTTTTATATAATTAAATGTAATGAATACGTTGTAAATACGCGTGTTTTTTCCTCTTTTAACAAAGTAAATAGTTTTAACAAACAGGATTTCGTGTATCAAAAAATGAAGCAAACAATAAAAAAAAATATATACATAGAAAGTTTATTGGAAATAATATTTACTGTAGAGATGAGAGAACTCGGCATTGCTTTGCTTGAGTGCTTCTTTCATAGAGTGCTACTGCCCAGCAACATGTTAGGGTTACGACATGAACTGTAAACTGTGGCATTTTCGTTTCAGTTTTCATTATGCATTTTGAATATTACTGTGCCACTGACTAGTAAGTAACCTTGAACCACAGAACAGCAGTGCTGCACTGAAAGTGCTATATTGAAGAAAAAACACTGCATGGTTGAGAAGTTGGCGAGTATTTATATAGTATTAGGAACGGTAACTTAACAAAGCAGAGCGCAGTGATCGTCTACAAATTTTCGAAGTGCTCACGTGATATTTCACTGACGAGTGTCATTTTTTGAATGGAACTGAATATTCCAATGTTTTGTGATTGGTGTTAAACGCTGTGTGTGTGTGTATGTGTGTGTGTATGTGAGGATGTGCTGTTATCTGTTGCATAAACATAATATGGCAACGGATTCGTAAATATTGAAAATACGCTAAAATAGCAATTACAATTGTTCGCTGTAGTTATGATTGATTGAGCGTATCAGCTATAGTACAAATATTATTTTGTCACAAATATATTAACATGCCACTTTAACTTCCGATATCCAAAGCTAAAAATATTAGCCAACCCTCCTCTGTATTATTATATAAAAATTGCATACTAATAAATCACTGAATGCAAAGTAATATGTTAACCATATTAAAACAACAAAAATTCACCGAATAAATATTTCAAAACTTAGTTCTTAAAATAGTGCAAACGTGTAATTTTTATTACCAACATTTACAAAAACCAGATCCTTAATTCCGATTCGAAACAGGACACTAAATGAGATTGGCAAAGCACTTGCTTCTATTTAGCCGGATGTCAAGCCTGTCTCGCAACTGGCTATTTTTGTATTTTAGCGAGAGGCAGTGAACCCGGTGTAAGAGCTTAACAACTACCACATCCACTATGTTAAGCTCTATGTTACCCAACGAACAATTGAAAACATCGCGAAGAATTGTCATGCAAATTATTATCTTCCATATGGAAATTTGTTAAGACCTGCTCCCCACAAAATATCTGATAAGCATTAGACTTACTTTAATACTTTGGCGCATTTGTGTTTAAGCCTACATGTGAGCACAGTTGTAGGTTTTAGAGGGGAGTTGTTTAATAAGCCACAGAACAGCGTTAAAAAAAATTACGCTGTTCTGTAAAAGGTCACTGCATTCTTACTAATGGATAAATCTCAGGCCTTAGTTCAGTCCCGGGTATGGATGTATAATGTTTATAGTGCACCCGTGAGTTCGTATCGTGTTACTTCAAATGCGGCAAAACTACGTGAAATAAAAATTAACTTATTCATAAATAAAATTACTGTACTTCTTCAACCTGACGGTAGAGGCAACTGTACAAAGGGCAGCCATTCTTATTCGCATTGATTTCCTATTCTTAGACGAAGGTGGATTACTTTTTTGTACTTTTTTTTGGCATATTTTATGTTGCTCCACGCTCATAAAACTTTGGTAAAACCGAACATACAGAACGATAACAATCATGTGTGTGCAATGCAGGTCGTGAGAAACTTGCTGCACACACCACCGAGTCTTCCTCTCATCTTAAACGACAGTTATCCATTGTCAACCCCCCCCCCNCCCCCCCCCCCCAGCAGAGCGTCCGCCTTTCCATTTCGGCAAGCTGTTTCCTTCACAGTTTGCCCCTGGAAATGTGTGCTTTTTACAGATCTTGCGATTTATTGCTAAACTATAGAAAATAGCTATATGCTGCTGCAGACGTTTATTGTTTCTACAGGCCTACTGAAGCGGCGTGCATAAATGATTTGTTAGTAATCTTAATAGCCTAAGTTCCAGAATCTTTTAAACATTACCTTTTACAGGAAAGGACACAATCAAAATACTTTTTCGTTTTTTTTTTTTTTCATATTATTTTTGAGTCTTTGGAAACTATGATGAAATCATATTCAAATATTAATACCAAAAGAGTAGACATTTCTAATATGTTATGTCGGTTTCGACAAGTTGTATATCGACCTTGGCATCGACATGTCAACCTCGGCGTCGACATGTCCAACTCGGCATCTACATGTCGAACTCGGCATCGACATGTCGATCTCAGCATCGACATGTCGAACAGATGTTAAAAATAATATCGACCAATCGACATACATTACATGTCGATGTCGACTTTGACATGTCGACATGTCGTATAGCCCTTCTTACTTCTGTTCAGATCCCTGGATACGTCCAGGCTTGCCAGGTGACTACATACAGCCTTTTGTTGTGGATTTGTACAATAGAAGGTTTGTAACACATTTTCGTTTAAAATGATGGCTTTACAACTTCACACCTTGGTGTACTCTTAATGGTCAAAATATTTATTAGTTAATAACGATGTAATAAGAATAACTTTTCAAGCTTTAAAAACCACATTTAATAAGGAGTGAAGTTGGGGAGGTTTGGGTGGCTCGTAGGAGAATTATGTACTGAAATATTTTCTGTGAAATTGTTTGTGCGTATACGCGCAACTCAGTAAATAAGTGTTCTGGGAATACAGCATTTTGCCAAAACAGGTAGAAACTTATAATTTAAAGTCTTATGGTTTTGTTTTTTTTTATTTTAAGTATAGTCAATGAGAAAATCGCGAAATGGTTAAAAAAAAATGTTTATTTAGAGCCCGCTTGCGCAGTTTCCTTCAGATGTATGAGACAATTACAACTACGCATGTGTAGTGTAATAAAGTCCCACTGCTACAGATCTAGTTCACACAGTACGGTGCGACGACGGAAACGCTGCAAGCCAGTTTAGTGTCTTTCGCGTAGGGGTGATGGGGCGCTAGGCGTATGTGTTAGTGTCGCCCTTATCGCTCCCCAATTTCTGGTTCATGAACGTGCAAACAGTTTCAGGTACTAAAAAACGAGGTCTTGAGAGCCGATGATAGTGAAACGAGGTGGAGATGGAGCAGCGTCGGTGGGAGATCCCCCAGAAAACCCGCCGACCAGTGGCATCGTCCGGCACGATTACCACGTGCAAAACCGCGCAGTGAACACGCTGGGTGGCTTGTAGTTACTCTGGCTGGTTCAGTCACCCCAAGTGACTGTAACCAGGTCGCCTAATTTGCCATCTCGAGTAGTCCGAAACTGTCAAAAAAATTAATTCCCTTTTAAAACAAACATGCCGATATGACGTTTTCAGCAAACCACAAGAACAGTTCTCGTTAAAGTAATATTTTTTATTAAAAAATAATCTATAATGTTTCGATCAAGAAATTAAAAAAAATATAGTATTAGCATAGAGCTACCAAATTACTTTACTGCGAGTGGGAATTGTGTTTAAGAGCCACTGGAGACTTGAGCAGACCAAGTGACGTGACCACCGATATTCTGCTAAAATTACTTACGTTATTATCGTTATAGGAGTAAGGTGTTTCCTAATCCTTTAGACTTCGGTTGCAGCAATCGGAAAATAGTACATAAAACCCTAGAAGGAAGGAATCAAATATTATTATGTAAAGCGCTTAAATACTTCACTAGTAGCCCGATTGGCGACATCTCCATAGAGGCGTGAGGTAACCCGAGTGACGATAAGCCACCTAACGTGGCAACCCTGAGCTCAGATGAGCAACAAGTGGGGAACAATCACGTGTTTTGGAGGGGGGGCGGGGCGACGCCGTTAATGAATGGCTTAGCACCTGGAGCCGCCTGGATGCCGGCTTCTTTGAAGTTCCGCCCTGCCCTTTCCACGCCGACCGTGCTTTCACACGCCCACACACACTCGTCGTCCACGCACTCCTGAACGTACACACAGAGTGACTTTCAGTGTAGCACTGCAGCCACCTCTACAACAACCAATACTCATCACAAACTACTACACACTATAAAATTAGCAGACATGTACCATCTATTCTGCATATCAAATAATCATGCTTATTTAATGCAACACTGTCAAATGCATAGAGGGTTCAGAAATTAAACGCTTAAACTGCGGGAGGTGGTTCCTTATGAAAAATAAAGTCGAAAATATATAGGACACCATATACCTACACATAATATTAAAGGAGATATGAGCCTGTGAACAATGGGTTTTGAAAATGTATTTTCACTGAATGTCTTGTACTTTCTGCCAGCGGTAGGAATGGCGGCGATGTACCCACAGTACGTCCTAAATGGTTAAATGGGACACGCCCATTTGGCGCGCTATGGAGCGTGTACTCATGGTAGAGGGCACGACGTTGATGTGCTGACGTAACAATTCCTCAAGCCGAACAATGCGCACAGACCGAGGACGGCCAGCATTACGCATGTGTCTCTGCAACATGGGAAGCATAAGTCACCTCTCTGCTGCGGACTTTGTAGGCGTTGTACAAGGCATTCGGCGAAAGTACGTTTTCAAAACCTAATTTCCATAGGCTCATTTATCCTTTAATATTCCGTTTAGGTATACGGTGTCCTATATCTTTTAAACTTTATTTTTTATAAGGAATCACCTCCTGTAGTTCAAGCGTTTAATTTCCGAACATTCTGTATGGCTAGAACTTGTTTGATAAAATATTAAAATAACATTTAATAAGAGTATACTCTGCGTTCTACCACACCGTGTGTTCTACCTCACCGTGTGTTCTATCTCACCGTCATTCTACCTCATCGTGTGTTCTACCTCATCGTGTGTACTACCTCGCCGTGTGTTCTACCTCACCGTGTGTTCTACCTCATCGTGTGTTCTACCTCATCGTGTGTTCTACACTGGAACCTCTACTCGTCTCGCCAGCCAGTCCAAGTGAGCACTCTCGTGGCGCTTCAGAATAGAGTTCACAGTACACATGCGGACAACAGCAATTGCATCAAATACACTATAAAATACTTGATAAAAACGTAAGAATTTTAGAAATGCCTTCCTTCCCACTCTTGCTGCCTCTTCACGAATACATTTAGTCGTTTGGCGTCTAACGAGCCGCCGTAAACGATAATTCTGCGCCGTAGTTCCAGCCATAGCTGGAAGCCATTCACGATCACTCGTTTACGAATCAATGGTGATTTTTAAATAAACTATGGAAAAGTAATCGTTGCAGGCAACCGAACACGCTCACTGAAGTCGTACAGTCGCGATGTTTGCAATGAAGTAGCACCAACTTTTGACGGCTGTTCATGGTTAGCTGAGCACTTTCGCAAGCACCAATCAGGATCTTCTTTCCTTTTCAGTTTCGTTCCGCTATATGTGAGATTAACATTCCCATGGGATGTCTCCCTTTATTCATGCGTCATCCAAGTAATAAATGTGGAATTGTTAGAAAAGTAAATGTGTTAATATGCAAATTCCGTGCTCTCATGTGTAGGTATAAAACAAGAAACACTGGCTTTAGTAGCTATAAATGTACATATTACACTTTTAGTACAACGCCAAGTCTTGGAGCTACTTTTATTTATTTGCTGGAAACTTAGGTGCGAGAGTGCATACAGTCTATTTGCAATATCTTCACACATTTTAAATCAAACTTTTAATAAATCGCTCCATGTATGACGTGTTTGGTTTTTTTCTTAATAAGTAATGTATCACCAGCATTTTATACTTGTATTAAATATATAGTTATAATATTTCTGGCTAAATTGAACTTTTACTTAAAGTTGATCTATACATATTTATATTTTATTAACAATTGATTTGAACAAAAGTTGCGAGAATATAATTGTGTTAGTAATGCCTAGTAAGAAATAGTTCATAGACTTGGTTAAGCTTTGTTTGCATAAGGCAGGGATGGCGAACCAATGGCACGCGTGCCATTGATGGCACGCGAAACAATATTTTGGGCACGCCACGCCACGGATCAAAAGGTTTGCATTTTAGTTTAAAATAACAAAGTTCACTATGACGTATTAATGCATTCTGCATCCCGAGATATATTTTTCCGTCAGCAGGCACACACTGTCGAAACTCGCAACGACAAGGAAACGCGAACAGCCGCCATAAACCAGCAAGGGTTCGGCGAGCGTGCCAGAAGACGAACCAGCGCCTCGAGACAAGCTAAGTAGAGACATGCAGCAAGTGTGAAGAACCTTGTTAAGCGAAAAATAAAACGACATACGTGAACTCTCAAGGAAGTTCAAATTCATTTGGTAAATTTGAACTACGAACAGTAGTGTCAACATATTTACACGCCCTATCACTGAGGACTAGCATCCATTGCTGGCGCCCTACGCAGAGAGCAGATACAGACTTATACGCCATAGCGCAAATAGGGAGGTATCAGTATTATATTATGAACGAACGCGCGCGAGTGATCCTACGGACCTACGCTAAGGAGTGAACGGGTGCGGTGCGCGGGGCGGCGGGCGGAAAGCGCGCTCGTTTGTTATTGTCTTGCCTTAGTTACGTCGTGGACTACAATTGCTAATGACGCATAGTTTGTTGACGTTTTCGTTCGTTCAATTTCGTTGACACAACTGTATTTTAAAGTTGATTTTTAACTATTATTTACCATGGCTAGTTCAGCAAAAAAACAAAAAGGGCAAGATAGTAAGTGTAATAGAGAATTTCAAACTTGGTGGACTGAAAAATATGTCATGATAAGTAAAGGCGACAAAGCGGTGTGTGTTTTATGTTCTGGTACAGTGGTATGTAGAACATCGTCTGTAAAACGGCATTTTGAAACAAATCACAAATCTCTTAGTCAAAAAAGCGAACCAGTGCAAAAGGAATTAATTGCAAGTGCAATGAAAGACAGAAATAAACAGTCAACGTCTATGATTAAATATGTTGGCAAAAATTGTCATACGAGCGCGGCAAGTTACTCGGCTGCAAATGTCATTGCTCGGCATAGTAAACCTTTTCAAGATGGAGAGTTTTTGAAGGAAGCCTGGTTAGCATGCGCGCCCTCACTTTTTGATGATTTCGATAATAAAGATAAGATAATTCAGCGCATTAAAGATACTCCTCTATCTAGAAATACAATAAAGGAAAGAATCTTAAAACTGGCCGAAAATATAACAGATCAACAAAAAATTGACATTAACTCCGCTCCTTTTATATCGCTATGCATTGACGAAAGTACTGACATTACTAAATCTGCACGTTTAGCTGTTTTTGCTCGATATTGCGTAGGAAACATCATTAAGGAAGAATTAATTGCGATAACATCGTTGCTAACAACTACAAAGGGCACATATATTTGTACGGCTGTTAAAAATTCGCTTGCTGAGAAAGAAATTGATTTTTAAAAAAATGTTTCAGTCACAACTGATGGTGCTCCAAGTATGGTGGGCAAAAAAAAATGGTTTCATAAGTTTATTTCAAACAGANATTCGCTTGCTGAGAAAGAAATTGATTTAAAAAAAATTGTTTCAGCCACAACTGATGGTGCTCCAAGTATGGTGGACATTCGATTCTTGAATTCCACTGCATAATTCACCAACAAGCCTTGTGTGCTAAGAGTGGTTTAACATCTCTTGATAAGGTAATGGCGGTAGTCACAAAAATAGTCAACCTCATATCGTCGCACGCTTTAAATAAGCGAAAGTTTGATGCTTTGTTGAATGAAGTCAACTCGGTATATAATGGCTTACTGATGTATAATAATGTTCGCTGGCTGAGCCGCGGGAACGTACTTCAAAGATTTGTTGACTGCTTGGAAGAAATCAGACTGTTTGTGCAAAATGAGGGAAAAATTGAACAATACCCAGAGTTGTTGGATGTTATGTGGCTTTCAAAATTGATGTTTTTTACAGACATATGCCAACATTTCAATGAATTGAACGTAAAGCTTCAAGGCACAAATAAAACAATTATCGTCATGATAGATCTCATTCGCGCTTTTGATGCTAAACTACATGTTTTCAGGAACGATATTACTACAAAAAACTACAAGTATTTCCCAAACTTGAAAAAAATTTCAACCATTTAGATATACATGAGAAACCAGGTGGACAAGTAACTGAAGAATTTATTTCTGTAATTGATTCTTCAATCAAGGGATTCTCAGCGAGATTTTCTCAGTTCAGAGAATTATCGGAAACACTAAAGTTTATTATGTACCCTGATGTGACTTCATTTGATAAACTGAATTTGTCCCCATTCGATTGGTTGGAAATTGAAGAATTTGAAATGCAGCTGATTGATTTCCAGTCTAGTTCAATATGGATTCAAAAATTTATTGAAGCAAGGAAAGAGTTGGAATTAATTGAAACAGAAAGATTGTCAAGCAATATAAGTAAAAATGCCAGTATCAAAATTTTGGAAACATGGAATTCGTTTCCAGACACATTTAACTGTTTGAAGAAGCTGGCTCGTGCTATTTTAACCATATTTTCATCTACCTATGCCTGCGAGTCATTATTTTCAGAGATGAATAACATTAAAGACTCGCTTAGAAACCGTTTGACAGATGACTCCAGTTCAGCATGCATTCTGCTAAAAGTAACATCTTACAACCCTAATATAAATTATTTGTCATCTAATCTGCAACAACAGAAGTCACACTAATGTAATTTGAATTATGCGTACAACTGAAACATTTATTATTTGACATTGCAAAATGTATTTTTGGTAGTAAATAAAGAGTTTTGGGTAGATAGTGTTTAGTATTATTATTTTTCTAATAATCACTGAGTTAAAATTATCTGACGGCACGTCTATGGCCTCATCGAACATTTCTTTAGAAAAAATGGCACGCTGATACATAAANGAATTATGCGTACAACTGAAACATTTATTATTTGACATTGCAAAATGTATTTTTGGTAGTAAATAAAGAGTTTTGGGTAGATAGTGTTTAGTATTATTATTTTTCTAATAATCACTGAGTTAAAATTATCTGACGGCACGTCTATGGCCTCATCGAACATTTCTTTAGAAAAAATGGCACGCTGATACATAAAGGTTCGCCACCCCTGGCATAAGGCAAAGAAATAGCGTGAAAGTAGAACATTTAGCAGGGCTTGAGGAAATGTAGAAGTAACCATGAATGGACTACGCCGGTGTGAACTGCAGCCTACATGTTTATATGAGAAACAATAGTTTTACAAAGGTAGATATAAAATAAATGTTCAGTTTATCGTGAACAGTCTTTAAAAGGTAAACGCTGTATATGGAGTCAAATGAAATCAGTACGGATCTCATTTCTGTACACACCAGGGCAGTGGAGAAACTAAGTCCCCAACAGAGGACGAGGCATGACTTAGGCACCGCTCTCAACACACTTTTACTTCTCTTATAAATTTCATTCTGGTATTACCAAAACCTATAGTAAGGATAGAGAAAAGTCTATAACCCAGAAGTGAATATGAATACAAGCATCATGAATATATTATAACAACTCATCGCGATAGACAAGAACAGTTCGGGTGTCAATTTACTGTCGTTCTGGCGCCCTTTACTAAATTCAGGGAACGGCAAAGTACACATACCCTCCCCCTCCCTCTACAAGAGTTGTTACGTCACTCCACCAGAGATGTCAGTATTGATGTGATGCAAATATGCAAGTGTAAAGAGAGGCGAAATGGCGCCGCGGTTTCTTTGATGTAGTAGTCCCCATTCTCTGATTGGCTGCGCGAGGCCTGATAGAGGGCGTTGTGTCTGATTGGCTGATATTGGCCGGGCTATCTGATGGCAAGTGACGCTCAATGACGAACGGCAAGTTACTGGCTAGTGACGCCATATTGCTGGCGTGTACCTCTGCATTCTCAAGGTTCCCACCTGCTTCAAGACCTTCCCCCTCGTCTGAGGGCGAGCAGCACAGGAGCGATAAGGGTGACACTCCACTCGCACCAAGTGCGCCATCGCCGCTAAGCGCAAGGCTCTGAACTGGCGTGGAGTGTTGTCGCACTGCGTGTGCTATTATTTTATTGGCGGGAAGTCCGTGGAAATGTTCAATGCAGGGCTCTGGAGTAGTTCTGTATGTATCTGACGCATATATTTTGAGATACGGCGCTTTGAAAGAGCCGATTACAGCTATTTTGAAGTACACTGAAATAATGTTTCTTAATGCGCGTGTTGAGCCGTTGTCTGAAGTAGGCGTTCTTTTCGTAGATGAGCACATTGGACGTGCGTTTGACAGTTTCGTAGAAAAACGCGTATTTCGAACACTCAGCAACTGAGTTGAAAGGCCACGTGCTCTGTAGCAGGTTGTGTGCGGTAAGGCGGACTTGGACGAGCAGCAGCGGCCGTACAAGGCACTCAGTGAGCTCCTGCAGAGGCCCTGGAAGTGAGGCTGCGTTCAGAAAAAAGAGAAGGAGGATGTAACTGGTTCCTGGCGCCCAAACATGGCAGCCGTCCAGACGACGTAAATTACGGTAGCCTTGCAGAGCCCAGCCGCCCACCTCAAACACAAGACGAGAGCAACAGCAGGACCGCCAAACACACTGATGCGTGCTTGCCGCGGCGTAGTGTTAAGGTGGCCGCCTGGTTGAAGGAATTTTGCACGTCTGAGGCCTAAAAGCGTGGCAGCGCTAGGGGCGACTGAGACATGCACATCAACTCTCTCATCGCCTCTACGCGCATAGCACTGAGTTGGCGTGCAGTCTTGCAGTCGATATCGTGCCTCTACGATACTTTCAGCGGAGACCCTACCATTTTATGACGTAANCTACGATACTTTCAGCGGAGACCCTACCATTTTATGACGTAATAATAAAAATGAAGGTTTGGCACGTTCCTATTCATTTTTTTAACGATTTTAACTGGAATATTCTTACCTGAAAATGACCATGAAAACACCCGTTTGAGCCATTTTCACTGTCAATTAAACATGCTTTAGAGAGAAATGGAGGAACAAAAAAACTTATACAGACTCGTAACGTTTCTTAAATGCTATTAGTAAGCAAGTTTTTAGGACCCGAAGGCCGGCAAATCCTCCATCCTCCCGCACTGCTTCTGTACTCTGATGAGTAAGACAGTGCACGGCACTTTCTCCTCTTCTCTCTTCGGCCCATTCACGTTTCTTAGTGCCTGTACTCGGGCATTCTACCGGTTTTCTAGGTAGAAACCTGCCCTCGCCAATCAGAGATGTTCCGACTTCCTTACTTAGAAGCCTTTGCCCGAATACCTCTTTATGGGTCATCAGGAATTTGTTCTTCTTGCCACATATCATATTCTCCCAGTCTTCCGCCAATTTTTGTGGCAATCTCGTTTCATATCTTATGAAGAGCTTTAGCGGTCATTACTTTCTCTGATCTTAAGTGAATGCTCTTAACTTCAGTTATTTCCTCCAGTTATAGTATAATGTATTCTGTCTTGAGACATTACGAAATCACATGTTGGACTGTGTCGTCCGCTGCACACACATCACACAACGGAGATTGTACGAGCCGCAAACTGTGAAGCGTCCCCTTAAAGTTCCCATGGCCTGTGTAAAGCTGCATACTGTAATGGTTGGTGGTAATCCATTTACTGTCAATTCTTGCCTTGATGTTCGGCAGCAGCTCGTGAGTTATTCTTCTGCATTCGGAAGAATCCGATCACTCTTGCCATTCCTGGAGAACATCATACATAATTTCTTCCTTGGCTTCCTTTGGCAGTCTTGCCGCCCGCGTTTTCTCCGCCGTGATTCCTCTGTATTTCACCAACAAATGTATGGGTAACACACCCGCAAGACTGGCAGTGATTCATTTGGCACTGTTTTATACGCATGTGCAACAGTCAGCAGTGCCGCCCTTTGAGCACTGATAAACTTTCTCTTGTGCTATGCAAGTTCCACTCTGTGGTATTACATTACTGCTCTGTATGTTATTATTGCCTCAAATACTGCCTTATAGATTGTTCTCAGGGTACATCCCCAACTCGTGTTTCCAATTCTTTTAAGTTTCTGGAACACCACCACAGATTTCCATGAAACATATTCAATAGGTTTGAGAAAGCTCATCTTGTCATCCATAATAACTCCCAGGTACTTGAATAATGTACATTCTATACCAGGCGCCCACCAAAGCGCACGGTCGGTGGTCTCTGAAGTTGCCCTTTAAGCAGCACAATCTTGGTCTTCTCTGTGGAGAACTGCAGTTTCACCCTAGTAGACAACTCCCAGATCTTGCCCATCACTTCCACTGCTTTCTCTTCTAGGATTATTCTTGAATCTCCGGAGATCAGCATCAAACCATTATCTGTGTGTCCAAAGACAGTGCACCCAGGCGGGAGACCCAGCTCCAGAAAACCACCAAAGAGCATGTTCCATTAAAACCGGCCCTAGGACCGATCCCTGGGGACTTCCCTTCGTCAGCCTTTGCTTTACATGAACTGTCTTAGCTGAGAATGTACTCCATCTCTCATTAAAGAAATCCTGAATCACCGTATAGAAGCCCACTGGACATCTCTTATCTTTGAGCTGATGCATCACTTCCGGCCACTAGGCATTGTCGAATACTCCTGATATATCCAGGAACGCTCATAACATACTTTGCCATACTTTCTCTTATTGCTTTCATAACATCATACAGAGCAAAGTCTGTTCCCATACCTTTCCTGAAGCCATACTTCTTTTCGCCCATTGTGCCTTCTGCTTCAAGTGAAGTGCCATTATTAATCTTCTGTTTATTAACTTCTCGAAGACTTTGCCCAGCAATGGAAGCAATGGAAGCAATGTCAGCAGCCGATATTATTTAGGGTTCTCAGGATCCTTGTTATCACCTTTGTATAGTATCCTTAAACATCCCTGTTTCTAAGGGGCATGAAACACACCGGTTCGAAGGCAGTAATTATATATTTCTAGCAGAATGCCCATAATCCTGGAATAATATCTTTTGATTATTTCTTCTGTAAGCCCATCTTTTCCAGGTGCTTTCCCATTCTTCATTTGATAGACCACTGCTGTTAGCTCTTCCAAATCGAATTACGAAGCGTTCTCAGTATCCGGAACTGTTACCATGGACCGCCTCTTCTTAGCATGCTCCCCCCCCCCCTTTTTTCATCCTGGGTGACAACAGGCAGAAGTAAGTGGAGAAGTACCTTCATAGATCTGTGTAGATCTGTTATTGTCTCACCATTCTCTTTTATATATGGTGGAGGAGTACCCCTTTTCATTTCATTTGCAGCCAACTTGTACACTAGGCCAAATGGATCTTCGTTTCCAGCCTGTGTGACCATTCTTCCCATGACTTGGTCTTCTTTCTCCGAACTCTATTAAAGTATGCTTGCTTCATTTGCTTGTATTTTTAAGAGAATTGCTGTCACTCTTCTCCCCATAATCTATGTAGTTCTCTTCTTTTCCTCTGTAAGTCTTTTCTTTCCAACTCTAATTCCCTGTCCCACCATGACAGGTTTAGCAAACCCATACGTACTCTTCAGGAGGTTCTCTTCACAAGTGTCCTGGATAACCTTTGTGATTGCTGCTTCTCTTATTTCAACATCTTCTAGTTGCAGCTCAAGACATCCTTGCAGCATACTCAACAGAGCCTGATCGAAAGTCTGCCATTCGCGGTTTTGTGAATATATCTGACCTCATTCTCCATATTCCAAAGTTTTTCTCTCCTCCCACCATATATTTAATATATTACGAGTCTATGATCACTGGAACTTGCATCAAGTACTTTCCAGTGTTCTACATAGTCCCTAGCCTAAGTGTTCATTACTGTTATATCTACATATGACTCCATATAATGTGCATGTGAGACAAATGGGGATAAT
Organism: Clitarchus hookeri; assembly: GCA_002778355.1. Lineage (NCBI taxonomy): Eukaryota > Metazoa > Arthropoda > Insecta > Phasmatodea > Phasmatidae > Clitarchus > Clitarchus hookeri. Next base: position 247,084 of record NQII01002165.1, read on the forward strand.
TCCTCCTCTATGATTGCCACCCCCATACCATTCATCGGAATGAAGTGACTGACAAGCTCGCCAGTCTCTTTAATCACAGGGGATTTGGCATTAATGTCTGTACCCATTATTAATGGCTTAGCTTGTAGTGTATCAGCCATTATTTCCTATCTGTCGAGGTGAAATTGCATACTATCCCAAAACTGAAAGTAGGAGAAAACCAACCAACTTTCTATTGTGCCTTTTATTACTTGCACACACATATGATGTGTGTTGGAAACACTGGGCATCATTGCTACATCCACACTCATGTTGGTCCACAATAGACCCAGCCTGGGGACGAATCCCCCTGGTAAACACTGTGCCTCGCAGTCACACAACACTGTCAAATGGCGCATAAGGCTCTTGGAACAGGAAAATGTCCAATTTATGCTTCACAACAATTATGTTCAACTCTACAGCGACCACTGCTGACCGCTGCATATTGAGTTGCCCACATCTGATGATGTGATTACAGTCCATAATCTATTCTAGTGAGTCCCACAGACAGGGCTTTCTGATAAGCCGGGCATTCCTTAGAATCCACTCTATGCTCGTGTGGCTGTCCTTTCCTTTGACAATTAACACAGATGTCTTTAAAGTCCTTGTCAGACTTCTTAGGACAATTGTCAAATTCGTGTCCTATCATGCCACATCTTGAACATGTGGAAGCTGCTTATCTGCACTTTTTGGCTATATGCCCCCACTGTTGACATTTATTGCAACGAGTTGTAGATGTATAGTCTCGCACTCGGCAGCTCTCATATCCCATATATATTATCTCTTTCCCTATTAGTGCATTCCACACTTTAGGGTCACATTCCAACACCACGTTTACCATGTCCGTATCCCTCTTACCAGTCCTATGACTGACTGCAACCACCTTCTTAAAACTTTCCCGGTTATAACCTATATAATCTCCTGTGTGGAAGTTTGACCTGAAAATAGTTTCAGGCAAGTCTCCATTATCTTCATTTTGTGATATATTGCATACCACAACTTGTACACCCCTTTGGGACCTCGAGTTACAGATCAAGCTCTTAAATTTTTTTCTGATTATTTATTTTATCCAGTGATTGTTAATTTCCTGCTTCAATTAGAACTCCGCCATTTATTATACCTCGCATATTCCTTAATTGGACGACATCATTCTTGGGATAGAATCCCTTCTTAAGTTTGTCTCTGGTTTCCATGATAGTTATACCTTCTTTTTCCGGGTACACCAACACCATGATCTTTTTTGCAGGTTTTGGCTTTATCCCTTCGCCACCCGCAGCCTGCACATAGCTCCGTATGCCAGGAACGTCCTTATTTGCCTGCCTCAGGAACTCCTTCAAGGTTACAGAATTTTCCTGCTCAACCTTTTGTAATTTTCCAATTAATTTACCATTTTCAATTATCACCTTATTAACCAATCCCTGTAGCTGATTCAGCGGAGGGACCAGCCAATTGGCTTGAGTGCTATTTATTTTCGAATTTCTGTTGTGCAACCATTCCATCATATTCCAGACTAACTTATTGACCTCTTCGTGTGTTCTTTCAACTTTCCTCTCAACTCGCCGGACGAAGTCACCTTCAGCCAGTGACCTCACTCAGACACGGACGGTTTTTTAATAAAATGTTTTCTGCTGTAGCTATGCACGCCGTTTGGCGGCCTACCCAGGCGACCTGCCACCTTAAGGTGGACTCACAACCATCCGTCCGGCGGTTACGTGATCTTCAACCAATCGCAGGGCAACTATTTGCTATCCGTCAATCCGTCAAATATTTCTCAAACTTTAACATTCGCCGGACCGACAGATCGGCCCCTACCTTCTGACGACATTCCAAAGATGCAAATACGCACTTTGGAATAAAATGCAAGGCGGTCGATCTGTGTATATTACCTTTGGTGCTAAATTCAGGAATTTAAAATGTAAACAATAATTCAGTATATNCAAGGCGGTCGATCTGTGTATATTACCTTTGGTGCTAAATTCAGGAATTTAAAATGTAAACAATAATTCAGTATATATTCCTATTAGGTAAAAAAATTAGCTCTCCAGAATGTTTCATTTTTGGAAATGTATTTTCAACCAAAATATACCTACAATTAAAGAAAGATCTCGATATTCAGTTGTCACACTGAAATTTTGCCGTAGAGATGAATTGACGGACGACGGATTGTTGTGAATTGCTTTTAACTGACGGACGAAAAAACAGACGGATGACTGAGTGACTGACGGGTGCGTCAGATGGTTGTGAGCCCAGCTTTACTCGTCCTCGCTGCTTGGACGTATCCTTCCTCTGGGCGTCGACCACACGGCTCTTCAGGCCGATTAATACTTCAGTTGGAGAGAGATAGAAACCAATAACTATAGCGGTGTTACCAGTTTTCCAACCATTTAATGCAGTATGCGTTTATTATTGAATTTCTTATTTGACATGCAAGTATATAACTCAAGATGAATAAGAGTTACATAAATTGATTTCCTTAATGTCTTTACCATCTGCAACAAATGGGTGATATTATTGATTTTCTTTTGAGAAGATCTACAAAAGTGATAGAAGTACAGGAAGTCAAGCCATAAATCGTTTCTAAATTATAATTAGTTTATGTTTTATGCTATAACAAAGCCTCATTTTCAAAAATTAGTCTCGAAGATAAGTTTTGCAAAAAATATATATAAATATAAGATTGCGTCTAACAGTATCACTTAATACGGAGCTCTTTATGTTACCTTTGCGTTAAGTTANATATATATAAATATAAGATTGCGTCTAACAGTATCACTTAATACGGAGCTCTTTATGTTACCTTTGCGTTAAGTTGGTGTAATTTCGTTTTATAAAATCGTATTCGTTTTCATATTGGAGCTAAGAAAGGCTCGTCTTAGATAACTTTTAGTNGTGTAATTTCGTTTTATAAAATCGTATTCGTTTTCATATTGGAGCTAAGAAAGGCTCGTCTTAGATAACTTTTAGTTTGAAACTACCAAATGTGCAATTTATAGTATCTGAAAAATAATACATGTATATATTTGCAATTAAGTGTACTTAGGAGCAGTTGTTACTTACATTTGATTTTTTTTTATTTACCTGCCAATAAGAACCACATCTCTCATAAAGTTGACGTCAGGCACATTAGTTTTTGCGGGTTAATAAAATATTAAACTCCCCCCCCCCTCCACCCTTTCGACGAGAAAAAATTGGAATGTTTATGGTTATTGAAGCCTTCACGTTGCCGTCGCAAGTCATTATTAGTAAAATAATACTTATTTTTAAATGTTGTGGTTTTCTATAGTAACGGGCGGCTCACGTAAAATAAGTTTTTCTAGCAATCTTCGTGGGATAGATTACGCAGTCGGGTGTATAACTAAGGTTAAACTGTCTGCTGTCCTATTGAGTGGTAAGTTGGACCCCAGACCAGGTTGCACGACATTCCCTATTTGTTTCCGTGCAACTTTATTTCTAACTGAGTATCGTAAGTATTTTTAAATTAAATTGGGTTTCAACTGCAAGTGAAAAGAACTCGCATTTCCCGTAGCCCGTGCCTGCATGGAGGAGCGGCTTGTGACATAAGTGTTTGTAGTAAGCGGTCTGCCAGGTGGACCGTCAATTGTGCGACAAGTTCCGAGGCAATGTCCTATTGAAGAGACGACGTCGAAGCCGCCTGTCCATTGGCGCGTGTTCGTGCGGGCAAAGTGACGTCACGTGCCGACGCCTACCCCGAGATGACGCTCGGCCAGTTGTTTCCACTGGGCGTCCCCGCCCAGGCTGATGGGTCAGCCTCTTTGATCTCTTAGCACACAGGCGAGGAAGATCGCCTCACCCCGGACATTTCCGACAGTCACAGCTGTGACGTCACGTATGACGTAGTGCTCGCCCGACACGAGGCAGCGAAAAGGCCGCTTTACAGACGAGTACATTCACACTGAAGTTAACACGGAGTACGTTGCGTTATTAATATGTTCAGTTATAGCTCGCGCTGCAGTGTGTTCACATTGAATTACGAGCGCTGCAAAAGTAAGTTTTCCACACGAGAAGTTAACCCAGCTTCAACATAAATTATAGGTAACGTCGTTTTCGCTAATAAGTTTCAAGGGACTATTGTTTACTTTCGTTTTATACATTAATTATTATTCGTACCAACTTTCGACTAGATTGTTAATAATGAATTATGCTACGATTGCAAGAGAACTTGGAGTTAACAGGTTCGTTTTTGTGCATTTAAGCCATAAATAAAAAAACTTTTTAACTCAGTAAAATATTTGGGCGTAAATTTGCAACAATTTACGTGTAAGATGAGGTTATTACTGGCACATAGAAGAAAATGTTAAAACTAGCATAACAACTGCACACGTGTATGTTTAGTTACCAATATATACCGTACACACTAAGCTTTTTTGTACATGCCAGATATGGCATATTTGGTAGAATCGAATTACAACTTATCAAAGACAAGCATTTCTTAACTTCAGCGTAAACACAGCTGCAGTTTTGTTAGAAATGGTGACAGGAAGTTGACGTAAAGTTATCATAACGAGCACCTTGTGAACTTGAATGAGAACCCGTGTTTGTATTATAGTTAGCACGCGACTGTCAAGGATGCCGCCACAACCTCGGGCCTTCCTAACTCACTGTGAAGATTGCCGCAGTATCACGTGAGGAGCAGCCAGCTACAGCCACTGCTGAATTCCTTTCACTGCACGCCACTCTACATAACACATGCACTTTATATTGTACTCACTGAAGGTTGTGTCATTACAATCCGCTTATCGCAAACATTTAGTGCCACAGTTCATGAACTATTATCTATTCAAGTAGTTAATTTACTGATTTTGAGACGTGCAAATATTACGAAACATTTTAAAATACCTCAACAAGGGAAGTTGAAAGGCATTATGTCATACATCATTTTTCATTTTCATTAGTAAAGAATTTTTTTCCTTCCAAAAAATTTAAAGAGAATAATCTTACATGCAGATTCCGAGGAAACTCTTAACAATTTTTTTTTCCAACGCAAACTATTTCATATTTGCAAGTGAACTATGTACTATTTTTTGTCAAAACAACAGCAAAAGTATGATTTAGGCACATCATTATGAGCAAAACTGTGGAGCCAAAATTATTTCTTAACTGACAAGAATAGCATTTCAGTAGATGTTTTCAAGTCGAACGTTTATAATAAACATAAAATAACTACGACTATTCTATTACTGAACGCACACGTTGTTGGTGAAAGTTATGTAGCGAAGTCTAGAGCGGTCACAGTTACTAGTTTGTGCTGAGACACGGCAGTTTGATAGCTCCACAATACTCTCTTCAAAATGCAGATGTCTTGAAAAGTTGCACCGCCGAGCCGCTCAGTCTGCCTTCTCTGCTTAGTAAAATTATCGAAAGTCTGATACAACATATGCTTCTTTTCAACATGCTGCAACGTGGGTCAACAAGGTGCTTTAACAATGAGCAATTGTTATTTTTATCGCATTTCTCAATTAAACTTCCGGAAACTCGTTAACGAACATCATGCTGAGACTTCTTTAATTCCGTAACCCTATTTTCGAAAGAAGACAATTGTGTTAAAAATATTTGTGGTGTGGTTAAGTTTGCGATGGATAAAGGTCTTAAATAAAAGTGCTAAATTTAACTTCCCTATTTATTTACATTACTTTATAGATATCACTTTCAGTATGTGAATCACCGACTATATTACAGTAATGATGAACTACTCGATGTCTTATAAGCAATATTCTGTTAAATGATTCAATAAGTAGATTAACAAAATGTCTACTGAAGATCAGTCAAGGGTCATGGCTAGTGTCGGTGTTTAGAACTGCTGCCAGCTTGGCTCAGGCGCCACAATTTCAAAAACAAACTTAATCAACTGAAAATTGTGTAATGTTTAAATATTTACCAGATTTTTTCTTTTATACGGTTTGTTTAAAAAATAATTTTCTTAGTGTTTATTAATTATTTACGTGCATAATATTGTGTAAATTATTAATTACAGTTGTAGTCTGCTCAATTTATTATTCTTGTGGAATCTTTCTTCATCCTTGTGATGAAATAGTGTTTTATCCGACGTTTTGGCGGTTCGCCTGTTTGTTTAACCTCGTGGTATACTTTTGTTATCCATGTGAGCCACACGCCAAGTCGTGGCGAGGTCGTGCTGGACCACGATTCCTCTTCCTTGGCCAGCACCGCAGCAACGTCTGTAATGCCTGTTTGACCTACAAGTGACCTCTAACATATACTTACCTGCTGTACGTGATCGGGAGTGCTCCGAACTTTCTGACGCGGCGTCTGTTGTTCAATTATTTATTGGAACTGTTTCAAATTAATTAAAATAAAGTAACGATGTATAAGAAATAATTTTACTGTAAGAAATAATTTCAATTGAAGCGAATGCGGGTACCCGATGATATAGTCATGGCCATAATATAATGTAATAATTTAACAAAAGGAGATTATAACTTGTTCAATACCCACAATAAAAAAAGTATTTAAAAGAGAGAAGAAAGAAATGTATATATTTATTTGTTACCTGTTGTAATGGCAAGATAAGAAAAATTTATATATATATATATATGCACACATCTTTTTTGTAATAAGTAAAACAGGAGCACGGCCATAATTGAAGCTTGAAGTAGTAAACCCTAGTCTACCTTCCTCGTGTTGTGACGAGAGTACCAATGGCTGCTCACGACACGAAGCTGCTACATAACGTGACTCTGCATCGCTAACGTCACGTGTCTCTTGGCATAACGTGACGCTGGACCCTCTTCCACGTTCTCGCTCACTCGCCCAAGTCAAAGGAAATTTAGTTTCATGTTTTTTGTCTAACGCCTAAGGAATGTATGAGCAATGAGATCTCAGGCAAGGTGATCTGAGGGCGAGCACGCTTTGCCGTCACTGCACTTTCATTGGTCGTTCACGTGACCTGTAACCTCCGCTTCTTTCGATACCAGCCGGCCGGCCGTTCACCTTTCCAGGCTCGAAGACAAGTACAGAAGACAAACGTCGGTCACAGTGAGTGAGCACGACGTAATACACTCTGTATCTGAATCAGTGATAATTTCACTCTTTCAATCAGTTAACAGCACCTGGCTGAAATGCCAGTTTTCCTTTATTTGACTCAGTGACATTTTCCACTGATGCGCCAGCCATCTTTTAAAATGTTTTCAAGTGCTTTTTTTTTTGACTGGTGGACCAGTTAAACAGTGTGAAAAATGGCAGTCAAACTAAGTGTAAAAATGGCCGTTAAACAACGTGTATGAAGTGAAATAACGACGCAAATAACGTGATGAAGAGAGATGACTCATATGTTCTATTCGTTTTAACAATCCTAATTTTACCAATTGAACTAAAAACTAAAAAAAAGGGCATATAATTTAAAACTACACTCTTTCGATAAAACACTATAAGATAATATTTTCCTTTTAACTATAATATGACTCGATAGCTTAGATGGTAAGGTAGCGCTCCAAAGCGAAGAGAATAGAGAGAGAGAGAGAGAGAGAGAGTGTGTGTGTGTATGTATCCGATCCCGGCCACCTGCAAACAATTTTTACTTTTTTAAATTACGGTAAATTGCGCAATATAAATCGTTAACTATCGTTAATATGTTTATTTGTCGTAATTATTTGGCTAAATTCAATAAAACCAATATTTAATTTGCTGCTGCAGTTGACCGTCACTTATTCAACCAGTGAAATTTTTTTCCACTGAAACTCTCAGTGGTTTTCCACCGATTCTAAGTGGAGCCATTTTCACTGATTCGAGTAGTTAAATTTCACTGCGAATCTGTGGTTTTACACTGATTCGAATTTAAAGTGTATGTGACCTCACAGATGGAGTGGAGTGCCTGTCAAACAGCGGGCTGTGGAAGACCCTAGTGCGGTGTCTGTCAGGCAAGTCCGGGGCGATCTGAGACGATCCTCCTGGACTGTGTGGCGGGTGACCCAGCAACCTGTGTTCGGAGTGGGAAGAGACGGGCAAAGTAAACACACATTGTCTCGTGGTAGGTGTGGGCACATGACGTCACTCTGCTGTCACGAACAAGCGCAAGTGGAAAGGCCACTCTACTGCAGACACATACTGTCCTCCTTCAGAATACGGTATTCTAAGTTCTACGCAGATTTGCGAACTGTGGCAAGGAAGCGCAAAGCACTCGTGTTAGCTAAGCTGGTGGCAAAAGTCGGGTTACACAGTGTGCAGTATGAACCGGCCTACTTACATACTGTTACAAGAAATAGCACGAACATAGTAAAGTTAGGTGAACTCCTCAGTGACGAGAGGTTAGCAAGGCTGCGCTGTCTGGAGCTCTAGGCTCTGGAATGCGGATGTTTGTTCACAGCAGGCAGGCGAGCTGCTCTAGCCCAGACTTACATTACCACAACTGAATGCAACGTTTTCATGATCTCGCCTGTTCGCGGTGAACTGAGAACTTTTCAAATCGAGCTTTACAAAATCACAACATCATACACGCTGGCCTGCTTCCAGCACAGATGTTTAATGAGCTTCATTTGATATTTTATAGAATTTCTAATTCCTTTTCGTACACCCCCCCC
>NQII01002165.1:255727-266418 GCA_002778355.1 Clitarchus hookeri
AATTTAACTAGGGCCGCTAATTATTTATACCGGAACTGGAGAATCACACATGAACATTTTGTTTAGAGTGTAGTCTTAATAATGCTAAAAAATAGTTTACGGGATATGGCAATGTCTCGTAGTATGCGAATTCGCTAAATATAAAATCAAGAACATAATTTGAACTACGTCATATGTTTAGATTGGGTTAGCTTTATTGACAAGATGTATTTAACAATGTTGGTTACTATCACATGCAGCAAACGTTGATACACACTGCAGTTTCGAATGAATTAAAAATGGCCAACTTCTTGCAAATATTGTATATATGTTTAGGCTTTAAGGCTGTATAAGTTGCAGCGCTCGTGTGAACATGACAGCGCTCGTGTGAACATGACAGCGCTCGTGTGAACATGGCAGCGCTCGTGTGAACACAGTCATTCAAAATTTAACATTTTGGGAATTCAGCAAAACGTAATAGAGCAACTGTCGATAGGCATTTTTAAGTTTGAGAACTCTGGACTAATGTACCGCCTTCTGTCTTTCTTTGCTATAAAATATGTTCCTTCAGCGTGCAGACGCAAGATACAGCAAAGGGTTATCATCATTTCGCGGGTTCGGAAATCTTCCACTAGATGTCCGCCAGTTTGCTTTTCATCTTTTCTTCTTGCGGTACCGCCATATTCACTAATTGAGCATTTTATCATTTCAATTAAGCTACAACTCTATATTATTACTTCTTTGTACATCTGTGTACACGTTTTCGACAACATATCTTGACGAGCGAACACCTGTTAACTTGTCATGAGTTTTAACCCGGCACTCCACCGAATAAGCTAACAAATCGTGAACGCGTCGTCCGTTTGTAATTCTACGGCTGGGCGATGTTACACTGGCGTTTCAGAAACACACACTACTCTAAATGTATTTATTGTGATTGAGTTAGGTGTTGTGTAACGACGCCTTTCATGATGATTGGCTATTTATAGTGTTAGATAGTACGCCGAGTTATGTTAGGTCAGGTTAAGTTAAAATATGTTGGATTAAATTTAAATTACTTTAAAAAAATCACTAACAACATATTCTTTGCCGTGGTGAGGGAGAGAGCTATAGTGATAGCTCACCGACGAGAGAAGGAGAGAATCTAGATCTGTGCGGGGTCAAGCAGCAGAGAGCATTTAAGGCAAGAGTTGCAACTCAACAGTATATCTAGAGAACTGTATCGTAATTATATGCCAAATTAGCTTCTACAATATTGCCAACGTTAAAACACAGAATAAGCTTTAACATTTTGTTATGTAGGCATACTAGGCGCATGACGCCATCAGCCTGTATTTTATCTTTATTTTCGACTGGACAACGTTTTCGGGCAATATTATTGATTGTGTCATTAAGCCGCAGTTATTTCATAACACAAATGTATTTGAATTAGTATAAATCATAATTATAAAGGTGAAAAACTACTACATAAATAAATTAATGGGAATATTCATTAATATACACGTTCACAAACTTTCAGATGTGAAAGAACCTTAGGCAAAGTAACTGTGTTACCAACATTAGTATTAAAATATTAAAAAAAAAAAAAAAACAATTTTTCTAAATATCTAAAGAGGACAGTTTTTTATATATTTACACAGTATGCATACAGTAAATATGTTGTTTAAATATTAAAACATTTTTACTTGCCAATTTTGTAAGAAAGTTCAACTTAAGGCTGATTTACACTGAAGTTAAAATGAAGTTGGTTGCGTTAACTTCGTGTTGTCACTATGCTCACGTATCGATCACTCAGCAGAGTGTTCACATTAAATTGAGAGCGACGCAAAGGTACATTTCTCACGCGACAAGTTGACTCAGCTTCAACATAACGTCATGGTAATGTATTGTCAGCCAATTAGATTCGAAAAACGAATTTTTTTTCACACTTGCCCATGTTTAATTTTATTCGTACCAACTTCCTTCTGAATGGTATATTGTGATGTGCAGATAATCTGAGTGGAATTTAAAATTTTAATTTACTTTGCGCGTGTTTGGAAGAAAGAATGAACGTTGAAATATACTTTAGCGCAAATATGTCGATAAGGTGAGAGATAAGATTAGCATTGGCACATAGAAGCAAATGTTTGAAATATTATGACGGGAATTTTTTACTGTTTATGTTTACTGTTTGTTTACATATGCACCAGTGACTAATACATTGTAGGTACAGGATATTTGGTAGTACTGCATTACGACTTTTCAAAGACGTGCATTTCTTAACTGCAATGTGAACACAGCAAGGATCTCATAAAATATTTTCACACAGAGTTAACGCAAAGTTAACATAGCGGATTTCAGTGTAAAAATCTCGTTGAGGGCTTCTCCAGTAGGAGTTGGTTTTCCTTCATGTATCTGCAGGCAGGAGCTGGAGGGAAGAGCGCTGTTACTCAACTCCCTTGTGAGGCAAGGGCTGGTGGTGGCAGCCTTCGTGGCTAGTGCCGCCGTACAGTCACTTCCACTCTCACTGGAGCTTCACCTAGCGAGCTGCCTCGCTCCTCTGTCCCTCCACAGCAGTGTTTGTGCTCTACTGGATACGTCGCCATTACCCCACTATCTCATTTTCAATTTACACCCACACCTCACACACACACATACATTTACCCTGGATTTTCGATTAGCACCTCCAAAATGAGGGGGCCGCGGTGGTGTAGTAGTTAGACTACTCGCTCCCCACCTGGGCGAACCGGGTTCCATCCCCGGCGGGGTCGCTCCCAGATTTCCGCGTGAGGGAATCGAGCCGGACGATGATGGTAGGCGGGTTTTCTCGGGATCTTTCGTTTCCCCTGCCCTTTCATTCCGACGCTGCTCCACATTCACCTCTCTTCACTCCCATCGGCTCTCAAGACCTCGGATGTTAAAAGGAACCCAAATCTCTCCACTCTCCAGAAAATGATGATAGGCAGGCTGGTGCAGAAGAGGAGGAGCGCCGGCACATTGGCGGAGAGGGCGGGACCTGGTGCTAAGTGGTACGAGGCCGCCGAGACTTACGCCACTGCTAAGCCGCACTTTCACGAGCAGACCCCCTCCACAAGAGGTGCGAAGTGGATCGGCATTGTGTGTGCTGTGAACTGGGGCGTACCGAGCTGCAGAGTGTGCCCGCATGCTGCGCCGAGTACTCTGGCCACTACGGCTCTTCCACATACCGATATATCGATGTTTTGATATTACAAGAGTTTTCAATACTATCCAAGATTTAGGTATTATCGAAATTTTTCGGTACCTATTAAAGAAATTTTTGGTATTATGAAAGTTTTCAGCATTATCGACATTATTATCGTCATTTTCGATATTATATAGCCGTAAAGTTAAAACATTTTTGTCACCTGCAATTCAGTCTCTTTTTGTTGTATGCAAATAAGAATAAAATATGGCATTATTGTTATACATTTATATGTTTGTAACTCTTTTACATCGTCGCCCGGCTTACGCAATGTTCAAGTTTGCTGGTTCATTGTGTTGTTTCGTTTGTTTTTCCGGTCCGCGCTCGTGTGTAAACAAACGACCAACCAACGTGTCAGTTTGTATCTCCCGAAATAAAGTATCCATTAACGTAATAAATAAAACATTTTCATATGTGTTCGGAGTGGAGTTACGTTGTTTTTAATTTCTTTCTGCTGTGTTTGAACGTAGTTTCTTGTCCTAGAAATTCTTGAAATTTCACATAATATGCCGACCTAGAAAATACGCTGCTTCATGCAATTGAAGTCATTATACACTTTAAACCTCGAATAACCTCTAAGAAACTACTGACGAGTGTGTTTTTCTATATTTGCGATGTGTTTTGCAATTTTGAAATATTTAGTATTTACGCGATTCGCAATTTACGAGCTATACGTCGCGTCGTAACGTATGTCGCTCGTTCTGAAATAATATCGCCATGAAAACATTTTATGCGGTACGAGAAACATTGCTCAAGAGTTAGGAATACCTTAAAACAATGCTATGACGTCTGTCCGAATGATTTAATCTTTATGAGAGGATAAATCAAACAATAAGTACTAGTTTCCGCACGACTAACCTTCTAGGTAAGTATTTTGGGGGTAAATTAGATTCTGCATTAAATGCGAGAATGCAGTTTCATGAAATACATTGTCACCGGCTAGGTATTGTGTCATTAGTATTCTGGTGAAGTTTCGTTCATATCAGTGTAAGCATTAAGATTTTATAATTGAAAAGTTTTTTTTCCGTAAGCAAAGTAGTAGGCCTAACCAAACGTTAGTGTTATGTAATTTAAAAACTGCGCTTCTGGAAGAATTTTCACGAAACTTGCATCGAATGATAAATATTATTGTGGAAGTATGCCGTTAAAATTTGGATCAATTCTGTTTCAAGAGAGTTCTGAAAATACTACGTGTGGCAGTGTTCATAAAAGTACAAATTTGGGTGAAATCGAACGAGTAGTTCTTAAGGTTTATTTTTCCCCCGGATTTTTTTCAGCTATAATCTTCATATGGCGTTATCTTACAAAAATGGTGGGCTAATGAATATGTGAATTTCTGAATTCAATGCTGACGTGTCGTTTTGAAGTACCAATTTTAACACTTCACCTAATATTCTTTGAAAGTTAGCGATTTTGAAAATAAGTGCACAGCATGGCCGAAAACATAAATATCAGGTGTAATTACTGTGTACTATGTTTAGGTGTATCGCCTCACGTTGAGATAACTTCTATTCGAGTCCTGGACGTCTACAGTTGTGTATGAGAGTAGCAAGTTTGCTGTAAATCGGTGCATGGAATAGCAATTTTTTAGGGGAGTGGCGTAACATATACAGGCTAACACCACAGACAAATATGTGGACAGGAAGAAGAAGCCTTCTTTTTCATCGGAAAGATCGGAAAGTAGGTTAAGAAAATGCGTTACGTATTTTATAGAATAAGTGATACATTTGTTTTCAGCAAAGCATAACAACTTGGTATGGTTAAAAAAATATTGTTTAATATTTGTTGAAAATAACTACAGTAATATGAAATTCTACTTTGAAAAATACCAAGATTTTCTGCGAAACGGAATTTATGATTATTACTCTTCACTGCATAATGCAATGTCATAAAATAAAATTAACTCTTACTATTTCCACAAATGTATATTAGTAATAGTTTTATCACGCGCACATGCATACACACACATATTGCAATTAAATTTTACTTGTATTAAGATGTACATATGCAGATACTATCTTTACTTCTCACCCACTTCTGTTATATGGTTTTCTGACTTAGTAACACGTCCACTGTGCAGTGCAGTTGCGTCTCGTGGATTCTCGCAGGCGGAGTGGGCGCTGCTTGGATTGTACACTGTACGCTCCGAGCACAAATGTAGTTACGTTTATTGTAGATACACGAGGCAGTAAAACGCGTTTCGGCAACTTGTGTCACTGCTTGTTGGGATGGTTACATTGTCCCTCGTCCATGCTCTCGTTCAAGAACCATCAACACTTCCAGTCTGCTCTCCTGCACCAGTACTATCGAAAACACCAATGATGCGTATGTTATAAATGTCTTCATTTATATATAATTTTACCATTGGAAATATAATTAATTTTTGGGATATGGACTAAGACTGAATTGGTATAATTTTGTGTAACATTATGTGATACCGATGTCACTGGTAGTTTATATTGTTTATAGTATTGATATATATATATATATATATATATATATATATATAATATAATAACATAAATATTTTCAAGAATATCAAAAGTCAAAAGCTACCAATATTTTCAACGATACTGGAATTTAAATTATAGTGATACTGAAGATAACGATATTAACGATAACACAAATGATTTCGATATTATCGGCGATTTCGGTATCATCTAAAAGTTTCGGTATCATAGAAAATTTCGGTATTATCTATAATTTTTGCGATTATTAATGATTTTGATATTATCGATAATTTCGTTATTATAGATATATCGAAAATACCGAGTAACTGTTTGGAAAATATCGGCATTAAGTTTTAATGATATCGAACAGCCCTAGTTGCCACTCACACTACAGCATGCGGGAGCTCTCGCCGCCTGGCTAGGCCACCGAGCGATGTGCAAACCTCCAACAGTAAACGTTTTATTAAAAAACCGTCCAACGTGTCTGTGTGAGGTCTGCTTACGAATAGCACCTGAGAAACGTTACGCGTCTGCATAGGTTTTTCAGTTCCACCCATTTCTCTCTAAAGCATGTTTTTGTGATAGTGAAAATGGGATATTCCAGCAGGATAATGCAGCGTGTCATCAGGCCCAAGTTGTTCAGAAATGGTTCGAGGAGCATTCTGGAGAGTTCCAACTGCTGCGTCCACTTAGTTCGCCCGTTATGAACCCCATAGAGCGTCTGAGGGACGTGGTGGGGAGGTCCAGTTGCGCACCTACAAATAGCCGGGAGCTGCAGGTAGCTATCCAAGCCACATGGGTCAACATCTTTCCACAGGAGTTTCGTCCACTTGATATACTCCACACTCACATGGCTAATAATAAATGCTACAAACAGATAGCTAGAAGTGTATCGGGTCTAATTAAGAAACTTATTTCACGGGTGGGATTTGTAAGCATATTTGAGACAGTATGCTCTTAACACGACATTTTGGGAATGTCTGCAAATTTGTAAAACCAGTGAACATGGCTCTCCGTTAGCCAGACAGTGGCATTACCTCAATGATTAAATGGATATTTCTGATGTGGCTTCCACTACTCGCAGACATCTGTTCCCGTTCACTAAATTGCCCCTCTAGGCAGCAGCTAGCGAGGAACTGACACTCGCTGTCTTGTACTACTGTCGTGAGGGGGTACACGTCTAGAGCGAGGGCAGGACAAAGACGTGGGTCTGCCTGCAGTACCAGACTGTACCGGCTAACACACGACTAGGCTGCTGAGGGGAGGGGGAGGGGACTGATCGCCTCAGGAGGCAAGTGTGACGGCACTTCCCGCTCGTGAAGCCAGGCGGGCGGCGGCCAGCAGCGTCCCTTCTCCTGTAACTCTGCAGTGCGCACGAGAAGTGTTCCCTTACCTCGCATCACTGCGCCAGCACACATACACTCGCGCGCATCACTGCACGACGGACACTCCTGCGCTCACCTAACTACCCTATGTCCTTTCTCGCTAATGCCAAGGTATAAGTTGTTCCTTTATCGTATCTATTGTGTGACTTCCCATCCTTGCGTGACTTTCGCTTTTCTTTACCTGGTTACATGCAAGCTCTTTCCCCCCCCCCTCCTTTTTTAAATTCCTTTACATACCATCACCCTTTGATTGAATATTGTTGTCCATGATTGAATAATCTACCGTAAAGAACACCGGAGAGTGGGCGTGGCAATACTGATCCTGCCATCCACCCTGACTCTCCCAGAAACCTGGATGATATATATATATATATATATATATACATATATATCCTCTTCTTTCCTAAGTCGCTGTATCCGTGAGGCCGCAGCCAAACTGCTCGCAGGCAAAACGTATTCGATTTTGGGGATTCCCCCATGTGGGAAACGTGGCGGACCTTGCCTTTTTTTTCGGACCACTCACGTTTACCGCACCCATGCATTCCTAGACTGTTCCATCCTCACTTCACTTCACCTTCACGCGGCGCTCAACACCTCTCTGCTCAGCGTCGACCAAAACCACTCACGCCAACACAGAACATTCTGGACTGATGTTGCCGCCTGTGAACGTCGGAACGCGCAGTTGAGACTAGGCAGTCGTACTGCGCCGCGCCGGCCGGCTGCTCCTAACTCCACTACGTCTCTCCAGTATATTATACCACTACGTCTCTCCAGTATACTATACAACCACGTCTCTCCAGTATACTATACCACTACGTCTCTCCAGTATATTATACCACTACGTCTCTCCAGTATACTATACCACTACGTCTCTCCAGTATACTATACCACTACGTCTCTCCAGTATACTATACCACTACGTCTCTCCAGTATACTATACCACTACGTCTCTCCAGTATACTATACCACTACGTCTCTCCAGTATACTATACCACTACGTCTCTCCAGTATACTATACCACTACGTCTCTCCAGTATACTATACCACTACGTCTCTCCAGTATACTATACCACTACGTCTCTCCAGTATACTATACCACTACGTCTCTCCAGTATACTATACCACTACGTCTCTCCAGTATACTATACCACTACGTCTATCCAGTATACTATACCACTACGTCTCTCCAGTATACTATACCACTACGTCTCTCCAGTATACTATACCACTACGTCTCTCCAGTATACTATACCACTACGTCTCTCCAGTATACTATACCACTACGTCTCTCCAGTATACTATACCACTACGTCTCTCCAGTATACTATACCACTACGTCTCTCCAGTATACTATACCACTACGTCTCTCCAGTATACTATACCACTACGTCTCTCCAGTATACTATACCACTACGTCTCTCCAGTATACTATACCACTACGTCTCTCCAGTATACTATACCACTACGTCTCTCCAGTATACTATACCACTACGTCTCTCCAGTATACTATACCACTACGTCTCTCCAGTATACTATACCACTACGTCTCTCCAGTATACTATACCACTACGTCTCTCCAGTATATTATACCACTACGTCTCTCCAGTATACTATACCACCACGTCTCTCCAGTATACTATACCACTACGTATCTCCAGTATACTATACAACCACGTCTCTCCAGTATACTATACCACCACGTCTCTCAAGTATGCTGTTGAGAACCCGCTGCTCCTCACACGCTACACAAGAGACTGCCGACAACGGAGACTAGTGCCTCAACCACAGTAACTCAGCTACTTTCATTGCAAGTTTCTCGATGAAGAGCGTACAAAATTGCTAACAAGGAACAAAGGTGTTTTGATTAAATGTTATTTTTGGGTTTTATTTTAAAGTTGTCTCTAAACAAAACTGCTATNACCACGTCTCTCCAGTATACTATACCACCACGTCTCTCAAGTATGCTGTTGAGAACCCGCTGCTCCTCACACGCTACACAAGAGACTGCCGACAACGGAGACTAGTGCCTCAACCACAGTAACTCAGCTACTTTCATTGCAAGTTTCTCGATGAAGAGCGTACAAAATTGCTTACAAGGAACAAAGGTGTTTTGATTAAATGTTATTTTTGGGTTTTATTTTAAAGTTGTCTCTAAACAAAACTGCTATAATACCCGAAATCTAAAGCTTGTTCTTTGAAAACTACTTTTAATCTAATGCATGGGTGTAATATGAATTTCCCAAGAAATATTTCGTACATTGCTATATTATTTTGTACCCCTGAAGAAATTTGCAAGAAAATGTAAACAGATATACACAATTTCCTTTCAAATTTCACACAAAAAAAAATTAATACGCAAAAGTACGACTTTCGCAGTAACTAGTTTCCAAAAAAAATTGTAATTATGTGTTATGATCAAAGTCTTTGAAAATTTAAAACAGCTTGGAGGGTAATCTGGAATATGCATTACCTTAATAATGCAGATAGAGACAAACTTAACCTTTACTAAGTTCTGTGTATATCAGACTGTATGAAGGCATCCGTTTGAGCGGGTTCTTAATAAGAAAAGCAGGTTCAACGGCAGTTGATAATGGTTGGGGCGGGGAAGGAAAGGCAAATTAATATTTTAAGCTTTGACCGGCGGGCATTACAGCAACTGGTAGCAAATATGCGACTTACCCTTTCATAATGACATATAATGCTTCACATTATTCCATGCAGAAGTAGACAACACCTTCAAAATGTGTTTCTAAGAAAAAATCTTAGCCTGACTGCACATACATGGTGTTACATGAAAAGAAGCAATGACGGAACCAACTCTCATTGACTTGCTTGAACACTACCAGGAAAAAGTATTATATCGTGAAAATGTTCCAACAGGTATGCTATTCTGTGGTTCGATCACCACACGTGGTCAGTTTCACTGCTAGTCAATGTACTTGAGCACACAAGTAGCATTTATTTCGATAACACAGCATATGTTACTGTTATCATTGTAGGTCTTAACAAGTGTGGGGAAAAGTGCAAAAGATACCATGACAAAGGATGATCTTTTGAGTCGTAAAAATTTAACACGAGGATCCTCTTTATATCACTGGATATTAATACCCAATTAAATAATCCTTTTAACAAAGACAACATAAAGATGGGAATGCTGCTTACAGTGACTGCGGAGTTCATGATGGACAAAACCAATTAAAATATTCAATACACAGTTGATTTGTTGACAAATGAAACTGACAGCCTGTGAAGACTAACAGTAAAGCAATGTTTTTTTGCGATGCTCCATCGGGCAGCATTCACGCACCTCGCAGTTAGTCGGCTCCGTTGTCCCGGAGATAATGCGTGTAGTTACTGCAGAGAGCGCGGGAGGCTAGTGAGAGAGGGGCCCACCTCTACAGCACGTACTGGATTGCAACAATTACCAGAGCTGCGTCCGTTAACTCGGCCTGTTTCCATCTTGATGCAGCGTGCCAGGAACAACAGGATGCGTATAGCAGGCCTGCTCTCTGCTTGGACAGTTGCCATTTTGAATATCCGCCTCCCTAGCACTCCACGGATCACGCCAGCCTAGGTTGTTGGAGAGCGGGGAGGGGAAATACCTGTATGGCCGGCATTAGTGAGTCAGAACTACAATACCTGATCTGGGAGGAGTTGGAGAAGGTGATGATGGAA
>NQII01002165.1:270231-299322 GCA_002778355.1 Clitarchus hookeri
GAACCCTTAAAATCTTTGGAACACATTTGGAGGACACTTTTGTTCAGCCGCCGTCTTACAGAGACACGACCAAACATATGGGCAAGTGAACATGAACCCAACATGACACCGCCTCAAACAAATATGTCATCACCTCCTTAATAACCCTCTTCAAAAATGTTAGCTTATTGTACATGCATCACCGTCCTCGACATGTCTGCACGCAATGAACCTCTGCGAAGACTGAACCTGGTCTCATCCATAAGCAGGTCCCACCTATCGGGTAGCCAATAACGCGAGCACCTCTAGCAGGACGTAGCAGAGTTGAGAGTGTTCTGATAGGCAGCGACCACCACACTTAGTGCTGCTTTCAAGCGGGAAATATAATGAAACTCGCACTCCAGGACACACCTTCCCTGTTGACTAATCTGCACTACGCTTATCGGGCAGTTATGTGGATAGTCTCCCAGGCCTACTACTCCCTCCGCATCCCCCGCCCATCGTTCTTGTATACTGCAGCTGTTGTCAGGTACCAGCGAGGCCGGCTCTGTGCCCCGACTACATCGTCTGTACCTCTTGGACATACACTACTACAAGCCATATTACACTGTAGCAGATTCTGTAAAAGCTTGCGCAATGTCTGCCATAGCAGCGGATATACCAGCTCATATGGTGGCATAAGTCGCACTGTGCAGTCGGATGTCATTCCTGGGTTTGGTTACAGAACCTGTCACATTTTGCGCGGCAGGTTCCATACCAGCTTTAGTACTTGACCAAAAACATTGCTACTTCAGAGCGTAGGGCACTCCCCGTGGCTTCTACTTGAAACTAAACTACGAAGAAGCCAAACATGTTTACTGCATCTTGATTATACGTCCGTGAGGTTGAAACTAATTCCGATGATTTAAAAATACGACAAAGGCAAACAATGTTGACCATGACAGCTTTTAATCACTGCTGCAAAGCGCACTGGAGATTAAAACACTACACAAGTGATAACACTTTTAATAAAATACAGTTTTTTTTAAATATTTAACTTATTAAAACCATAACATGCGGTGTGGGTTGGTAGCGTTGTGAAAGCGTTACGTCTACGAAATGCGAGTAAAAGTTTTGGGCACGTGTTCAAAACTCTTTCCAACACTTTTTCTTACTACTGAATGCGGATGGCAACTTTACTTTAAGAAATAACTACATAATGCGAAATGTTTAAAACTACGTGAATACTCTAAAAACTATATACGTGACTTCGCATTCAAGACATAAGCAAGCGTTANGCGAAATGTTTAAAACTACGTGAATACTCTAAAAACTATATACGTGACTTCGCATTCAAGACATAAGCAAGCGTTAAACTGTTATAACTGCCTGCAATAATGAATCAACATTAATATGCGGTAGTTTTTTTTTATAAACTCACATAAGTTCCTTAACTAGTAGTAGTTCTACGATTAGGATTCATATTTGTTACGAATCACACGCTTACCTGCTCACTCGCTCAGTACCACTACATGGTATAAAAGGAAGTCCCTGGCGCGCGTCTGTCTGTCTGTATGACTACGCTAGTCTCAAGAACCACTGCACGGATTTGGATGCGGTTTTTACTGTTATGATCTGCATTTATCGAGGAAGAGTTGTGTGTATTAAAAATTGCCCTCTCACTTATATGAGCTAAGCATTAACGGTATAAGTGAATCAAGTCGGGAAAAAAGTTTGCCGTTAGAGCGCTCTCGTGGAATACGCTGCCTAATGCTTTAGAGTTATAACAAAATCACGTTCGAAAGAATTGTGTAAAATTAAAACTTAAAATTCACTCCCTTTCTGCCGAATCACTGACCTGTCCGAGTCTTTGGAATAATTATCGGGAATGTGAGTCTGAAGATATATTACATCGACTACGGAGGGCGTCAGGATTAGAAGATTTAAATTATAACCAGAACATATTCGACGAAGCGTTAATTGAAGTAAACAAAATAGTAGAATCTCTAGCAGGCAAATACATCACAGATGTTGGTCTTCCTTTGCCAGTTAACGCTAATTCAGACCTTAACAATGCTAAATTATTGAGGAAGACATCGTATGTCCAAACTAGGCTTTTACAAACCCTCAGACAGAAAGAACCAAGTCTGAACCCCGATCAGAGTGCTGTTTACGATGCCCTGCTCTTATCCATAACAAACAAAGAAGGCAAGATGTTTTACCTCGATAATCCTTGTGGCAAAGGTAAAACTTTCTTAATTAATTTGCTTCTCACTAAAGTTAGATCTAGCGGTAATGTTGTCCTTGTCATAGCATCATATGGCATAGCAGTCACTCTTTTAGAAGGAGGAAGAACGGCACAAGCGACATTTAAACTTCTCCTGAACGTTTGTGATGATGGTACAAGCGTATGTAACATTTCAAAACAAAGTAACACGTCTAAACTAATACAGAACTGTTCATTGATGGTTCGGGATGAGGCTACTATGTCGCTTAAAAAACTTCCGTCAAAGCTCTGGATAGGACCATTCATAATTTAAGAAATTAAAATACACCTATGGGTGGTTGCACGGTTTTATTCTCAGGAGATTTACGTCAAATATTGCCGGTGGTGGCGAGAGGAACTAGAGCTGATGAATTAAATTCAGTTCAATTAAAAAATATCCTATCTTTGGTTCAACGTAACAAAACTAGCGCTCAAAACAAACATGAGAGTACTTATGCCTTCAAAAGATAACAGCATATTTGCTGACATACTACTAAAAGTCGGAAATTGAGAGCTTCCATTGGATTGCGGAAAAATTTCTCTCAGTGGTGATATGTGTGTTTTAGTCACCGACTACCAACAACTGATAGATAACGTATACCCCGAAATACACGACCTTTAAAATAAGACAATATCGTGGTTCAAAGAAAGAGCGATATTATCGCCTACTAAGGAACAAGTCGAAAAAATTAATGAATAAGTGTTCGCAAAATTCAATGCGCAAACACATGTCTACTACTCAGTAGATACAGTAGTCGACAGTGAAGAAGCTGTGCACTATCCCACAGAATTCTTAATTCATTGAATCCTTCTGGCATGCCACCACACAAATTAATTTTAAAAGTTGGAGCTCCCATAATTTTATTGCGAAATATGAATCCACCAAAATTATGCAACGGGACTCGATTATAAATAAAAAGTTTTAAAAGTTATCTCATTGAAAGAACTATTCTAACTGACTCCGATACTGGATAAAATGTTTTAATACCTAGAATACCAATGATTCTCTCGGATTTGCCTTTTAATTTTAAAAGAGTCCAATTTCCAATACAAGTTTGTTTTGGTATGACCATAAATAAGGCACAGGGTCAAACACTTAATGTGGCTGGAGTGGATTTGAGTGGAGCATTTTCTTCACACGGACAACTATACGTTTTCGCGTGTCACGTCAAACAGAAATATTTTTGTGCTGGTGGTTGGAGGTAACACGATTGATGAATACAAATAAATTTTCTAAACCACTATAATATAATATTGTTATAATAGAGATGTATGAATGCGTATAAAGAGAAGGAGGTGGGTATGTCAGGATCGTGGTAAATGGAGGTCCATAATCTCTGCCTACCCCTCTGGGAGACAGGCGTGACGTATATGTATGTATGTATGTTACATATGATAGTAGTTTACTAATTTGCTATCATATAATATTGTAATNCATATGATAGTAGTTTACTAATTTGCTATCATATAATATTGTAATTGTCTTTTCCCTATTTATTTATTAGTGTATCGCTGTAAATCTAAATTGTACCCGGGCGAAGGCGGGCCGGGTCACTAGTGCGTAATAATGCTAGTACGCCAACTGCTGTCGTGAAATATGAACCTTCCATGGCGGCTCGTATAGTGGCTGGTAAAGCGACTCGTGCACCAGGCCTTATAGAATCTTGTTTAAGAGCAAGTACAGCAGCAGATATCGTGTAATATCAGTTTTAGGCTAATACGTGTGATTTTCAAAGAGTTTTAGAGATAACGCATGCGACCTTTGAAGGACTTTTTTTAAGGTTGGAAGCAAGAATAATGTAATGCCCATGTGTCACGATATAATGTTATAGCCTGCACTTGCTAAACTAGTAGAGGGCCTTGCATTGAACTTTGCTTCAAACTTTTCACCGATAAAATTACAGGGTTATTTATGAAAGTCTCAAAGCCATATTTCTTTTTTTTTACGGAAGCCTACACGCCAGTTTGGAGGCTTGCACGCAGAGACGACTGAGCACTTGATGCACACTCCAATGTCGTACTTATCGCCTCCTTGGTGCCGCGGCACTGAAGTGGAAAATATGTTCAGTTAAACGTGCTCCTTGGTTTGTTTACAGCTGATGAATGTATAAGAAATGTGAGCGTTTAGTTGTTATCGTCACCGCTTCCTTGTTAATTTAACACTTTACTGACAATCCTCTGACAAAAGAACTCCGCCTGTCGTGCTCGCTCTCTCGCGAATGACGTCACAGAGCACGCTCTTTGTTCGCCGCAACTGGCTCGAGACATTCACTGCTCCCTTATGCTCTTTGGCAACCGCCATGCTGTTCTACAACTGTCAGTTGAGATCACTTCAGACGACCAATGGGATGCACTTTTTGTTATTATGATGGTATGATCTGACTGTATCCATTGCCGATCATGAGACGAAATAAAAATCGCACACACACAGAACTCAGCAACACGAAAAAAACGAAAAAATCTTTTACAAGACCACAAACAGATAATTAGGAAAAGCTGTTTCCTTGTCAATAGAAAATAAATATGTGCGTGTGTGTGTNTATATATATATATATATATAACGGACAAAAAGACGAACAACTTATTATTACAAATCAGGACAGACAACAAAAGCAAACCAAAAGAAAATACTTACTATACGATGACGAAAACGAAAACCACACACAAGAGAACAAGAAAGTGCAACAAAAAAAAAAGCGGTCACAGCTGAACAGTAAAAACTCAAAACACACATAAAAATAGGACATAAAACCACATTGAAACACAGGCCTGGAAAAGTATTCTTTGTCAGATTATAAAACCAAATAAATCAACACTACGAACAACACAGGAATCACAAAAATTACCGGAAGAAAGAATAAATAAACCAACAGAGAGGACACCGAACGACGAAAAATGACACACAAAACAACAATTAAAATTCTTCACGACGTGTCGGGGCCTGAAATCTGCCCCCTTCTTCAGGTCAGATAATGGAAGAACAATAGCAGTAGACGAAATGAACACAGTCCAATCATACCATCATAATAACATGAACTCACCATTGTCATTAAACTTCAAAGATAAAAGGATGAACTTTATTATGGGATCGCATTTCATTTAAAGTAATTTTATAAATTGCAATTAATTTTTGTTTGTGATAATGTAAAACACTTTTTTGGCCATAATGACTGTTTATTGCAGTCTCCAAGAGCATTTGACGGCAAATTAATTACAGCTGTAAAAATAACGTGGACTTAAATTTGAGACAAAGCACAAGGTAGTTTGTAAGCATTATTTTAATTGTCCATGCTTATGTTCGTGCTTATAATCAGTGTAATTAAAAACTTTCACATGTTTCATTGTATGCCTTGATTAGAGAGAGCATTGACTGAAACTGAATGAGCGAAAATAGTGACAGCAGACGAAAGAGCGCTCTCGCCAGGTAGTAGGAAAGAGCACTCTCTGCAGAGTGTGCTCTTTACAAACAGCTTAGTCGTCACTGCGGCTTGCCACTGTTGGCGGTGATCTCACACACTTTCTACCTCGCCGCAGACGTGTACGAAACAGTGATATTTTATTTCGCGCCGTGTACATAAGGCATTAAGCAAATATAATTGTAGGAGAAAATAAAAATAATAACTGGTCCACTGCATTTATTTGAATAACTCATTTGTAAAGAAAACATACGTTTTTATTTTCCTTTGCTCGTTAATACGTCTCGTCTAAATTATGTTATCTGTTAATAAATCCTCGTATCACTAAAATAAAGTTAATTTATAGTAATGTGTGATTGGTGGAATTTAAGACGATTATATTTACTTTGAACCACACATATTTATACACTTTCTATGCATACATCTGCTACGTAACACGAAATTGATTGTAAACAAAGCTGTACATCGGGCGCAGTGGTTTTTTTCTGCCGCCTCTCAACTATACTGCTACTCTACACGAACTATGAGATGACTATGCAGACTCAAGACACGAGTAATGGAGCCCAGTATAGGCAGTGTCAAGCAGTGGAGATGGGCAGCAAGGCTGACGCTGCTGGGGTAGTCAGTGCGGCATCCGCGATAACACTCACCTTCCAGGCAACTTGGTAGTACAAACAGTTTAACAAACAATTTATTGGTAGGATGTAAAAGTAATAATAAATAAATAAGACGTAAAAAATAGACGGCCTACAACCAGTTAAAATAAACGTGAAAGTTATGTGGTCAGATAGTAAGCCAAAAGCCAAACAGGAAAATTGTAGGAAAACCAAGAACAATTAAGGAAACTCTTATAAACCCGAATTACCCAGAAAAGGCACAGATGCGAGGGTAATAAGGCAGTATTACCGGCCTTTTACTGACCACATAAAAAAAAAATGCCTGCACTCAACACAAGGAATAGCTAAGACCATGCAATCAGGTAGTGACGAGCAGATCGGCAAACTTTGAGTTTACGTCAGTATTTTGTAATAAAATATACGTGCACATATTGCATTAAAACTCTGCCAGCCAGGTCAAGTGTATGTAGTATATTACCACCTGGAGGAATGCATCTGAATAAACACTGCAGCAAATAAGACTGCAAGCGATGTGCCTTTGACAGTTGTGTCTAAAAAGAAGAGACGAGGTGTTGAGGCGGTGTGATCAGCCACTGCACAGTTGGCAACACTGTGGCCCGTATCACAGCTGAGAATCACCCCGCTCTGACAGTTCAGTCCATTCGCATGAACCACTGCTACTTTCTGAATGTCTGGAAGCGTGCGGCACTCTGCGAGTCTGAACAAATCGGCGGTAGTCTTCACGTATCCGCACACTCAAATAATCGGCAATATAGTAAAGACAGTATTTTACCTCATGTCAAATTTAATATATGGTTTCTTTGCAACTATCAATTCAGTATTTGGGCTCCAACCACCAAAGTTCAGTTGTTTATGAAGGTGACACTTCCTTGGCTTGTATTCGTAGTTAATTAGCTTGTATGTACCTCACTCTTTGTTTTTGCATTGCATCATCATTCAACTACGTTTTCTATTTTCCTGTAGTATTCAAACATTAATAAGTTCCTCCCTGCTGATTGCGAATCGACATAAAATGGTTAGGTTCACAGAAAAATGCTATTACTAAAACATAAAATAATGCCAGTTCTTTCTTTTTTAATTTTGGTTTTAAATCTTTGTGGGATATTATTACGACCGATTTCACCTCTTACCCTAGCGTTGACATCTCCAGTTACACTAGGTGGCTTGTTGTAGTTCTCTCGCAGTAGGCACGTTTTGCTTTCTGAACATACATTGATTACGTCGGATGGCATAGCTTTTGTAATATAAATTTTAAATGACAAATTTTAAGTGTACCTTCTCAATTACAAGATTCAATACGTCACTCTTTATTTAACTGATAAAGCGCCCCTACTGAAAACTCTGTTCACATTATACTATATATATCTAGACTAGAGCGGTAAGACATAAAATTGCATAGTTTTTTTTTTTTCATTTTTAGTCAGATGAAACCCATACGGTCAAATCTAGGTTATATCAAAATCTGATATGTCCATTTGAGTGATTTGTGAAATATTACACTGGTCGAGACACGATATGCTGTTTTGTATCATT
This sequence comes from Clitarchus hookeri, assembly GCA_002778355.1. Taxonomy (NCBI): domain Eukaryota; kingdom Metazoa; phylum Arthropoda; class Insecta; order Phasmatodea; family Phasmatidae; genus Clitarchus; species Clitarchus hookeri. The sequence goes on from NQII01002165.1 coordinate 278,043, forward strand.
CTATGGGAGGGTAAGGTATGATATACAATTGTTTTTAATGTGTTAAAAACGTATGTATTGTATATATTTGAAATAAAATAAAGTGTATTAATACAACTAATTCACGATTTATTATGGCTTATTAAATCTTCAATCTGCTTTCCTTGAAAATATGAAAAATATGACATCTGCGTACGCCATATCACTCTAAACATTTTTCTCCAGGTTATCCTTGTGTCTCTACCTTGTGTATAGGTCACAAAGGTAGAATGTGCAAAGATTGATCGCATTACGATCCTCAAACTTTAGGCTGCTTCATGATGGTTAAACTGCCGAACAGTAACCTACGTCTAACACGGATTCTGCGGCAGATACAGTTTTGCAGTGTTGTAAGTATTGTTCATGTGAACTGTTCTGTGCTCGGCGTGGCGTGCAGTTCCTGTGGTCAGACCAGTCACATCTCCTTTCACTGCGGTCAGACCACAGACCGGCTCGCTGACTGGACTGGCACTTCAGTCGACCGCACGCAAGCTCGCCAAGGAACAAGCACCCCACGCTACATGTTTTCGTGTATGGAAACCAATCCTCACTAAAACCTCATTTTTGTGCAAACTCGTGGTGTTTACTTTGGTAATGCAATGACTTCACCGGAATTTTGCGTGGGAATATACATGATGCTGTAGAACAAACATAAATTCTCCATTTTCGCCAAGTATTTATGACGTAATTATTATAGCATCATTTTTAAATTATGAATATTCTTGCCGCTTCACAGTTACCAGATAAAGCGTGGATAAAATTTGGCGAGTACCTTTGAAGGCATTTGTAAAATGTAAACGTACTATAATAAGAAATATTCAGTTATTTCGTTGAAAAGAGAGTTAACGCACATAAATGGAAGATTAAAGATGGCGTGTGAGACCGCGCCTGAAAGCCTCGTTGACAGCGAGGTCATTATAGATGCGAGGGGTAATTATAGATTTTCCGGAAAGAGCGGCGCACGATACAACACACTCAAAGGTGACTTCTAGTCACTGGTTCCCAGTTCGTTATAGTTACTGGTATGTCGGTAGCAACTCGTCAAGCCTTCTGCCTTCCCAGGCTGCCAAATGCTGAGTACAGCTTCAGCGTAACTGCTGAGCGTGTCTCGGTGATCTTTTAACTCCGAATAGCATGACTCAGGTCATGTCTGTTGTCTACTTCCGTTTCCGATGTGTAGTTTTGAATATGAAACAGGGCACTACTTCACATACTGGTATCTCTGATTGGGGTTGAAGCAGCCGCCTGCGCAGTAACGGCTGAGTCTCGCGCAGTGACACCGCACTTCGCCAGATGACTCGTCAAGCCTCTCCTGTGCGCTGACCTCATGCACTAGCTGGCACAACAACTACCTATCTCCTCATACCGCCTAAGCTCTCACATTTCCTCGGTCCGCCAGGCCGGACGAGAAGCAGGGAGGCCCTGCATATAAGATATGTGAGTACTGCTGTGCTGGCCTTTCACCGGCGCGGAAATCTTGACAGCAGTTCGGCAAACGCACAAACTTGCTTTGTTCAGTTGTCGCCGTTAGGGGCGCTCAACGTCCTACTGGAGAAACTAGAACTCTCTGAGCAGCCTCGTGGCTGGTTGGAGCCACCAGTCAATCCCATTTCACGTGATCAACCAACTCATTTAATTATTTTTTAAATTAATGCTTCTGTATATCAGTTTATATAATTAATTATTGCAATTTATTCGCTGCGCGTACCGTCGTCGCACAGTTTTCCCCAGTAGCACACTCTACCTGTACTAGTTTTCAAGTGGCTTTTCTCATCTTTACCGTTGCTCACTTCTGGGTGAGTGCAACCACGTATCCACACGCCCTGCTATGCCGCGATGCTCGCCTCATTTTCCTGTAGTTAACCGTGAGACGTGCTGAAGCCCTCCTAGCGAACGTTGCTACTTATGCATGTCGGAGTACCCCCATTACACTGAGCCGGGGTACACGCAGACGTGGTCGGGCATGGCAGCCCGACAGATTATTCAAATGTCCCGATGCTGCACTCACACAACTCGCCTCACGTCCATTCTATCACAGCATGGAGCTGTCACACTTCTGTGGTTCCTCTGCACCGAAGGTCAGCGAGTTTATATGTGTGACTGGACCTCCCTGCGTCAAGTTTTTAAAGAAAGTGACTAGACCTTGGCTTGTATTCGCGGATACTTGGCTTCTATCCACGACGTCACTCATTTGTAGAGCTTTGTTTTTGAACTGCTTTAACATTCACCTTCATTTGCGCTTTCGTGGTGTTCAAACAAGAGTTCCCCTTGCTGGATAGGAACCGGCATGAAACCATCAGGTTCACAAATGCATTTTATTACTGGAACATAACCAATTATAGCCAGTTCTCTGTTTTTGATACCGAAAATAATTTATCATGAGCTATTGCCCGTAACGAATTCTTCTCTTGCCCTAGTATTGATGTCTCCTAATTATGCCTCATACCATAGCGTTGAAATCTCTCGATGTTTCTTATCCTAGCATTGAAATCTCCCGATTTCGTCTCTTACACCCGTTACGCTTTGTGGGTTATTGTAGTACTTTAGTATCTGCTCTCGCAGCGACTTGCCCGGGCTCTCAAGGATTCTCGTGGGAGCAGTGTTGTGGGCAGAACTGTCTTCAGAGAGCTCTCTTCTTCGCTGCTGCCTCATGAAGGGGCGGCCAGTTCCACGCATTTAGTCCTGAAGTTATGGTACTTATTCTTCCGTAGGCCCTGACTCCCCGACTTGCCTGCGAAAGGGACACATTCGTAAGGGAAATCTAACATAATATTTAGGGACACCTGATTTTCGTGAAAATATTTCACGACCAGTAGTATTTCATAAAACTTTAGATCAGAACAACTTTCGTGATATGGTGGTTTACGTGTTACACGTCTTAGATATCTACGTACAAATTACAGGCGTACTGTATTGAAGTTGCCTAGTTATGATTGGTCAGCCAAGCAGGAAACTATCTTCCCATACAGACACACTGCCAATAAGCAAAAGAAAACTGCTGGTATGCCCGTAGGGTATTGAAGTCTAACATGTGCTGAAATCTTCTCGCGAAATTCAGGTGTCCTTAATTATATTCGTTAAATAACCTGGCACAGGAGCAGGAACCACGCGACCTGATTGGCTGAAGTAAAGGACTGTGCTGCACTGAGCGGAAGGGCCCCTTAGTACACTTTGCCTCACCTGCCCCATAATAATTAACCCTCCCGCCTCCTTTTCCCTCCGCAGGAGACTAAACTGCCACATAATGGCCCAGCATGCACATCCGACCTCACATGTCCTGACTCATGGAACGTGGTTCTCCTTAGTGTCTGCAGATCAGCTCTCCAGTAGCATGTCGACACAGCCAGGCTCAGCACTCCAGTCACCCTGAAGAACCACAGGCGCACCACATCGCCTACCAAACACTCCGCTTCTGTAGGCGTGCCTGTGCTGCGGCATACCGGTCAAGTGGCGCTCGGGGGAAGGGCAACGTTTCTCTCTCGCGCGCAAGTCCAACGCCGCAGCCGCAACCCAATTAGTCGACGTGAAACTCGCGCCGTGTCCAACTGGCGGAGAAGTCGACATAGTTACGACTGCCTGCAGCTCTCAGACCACACTCTGAGCGCGGTCCGCTGTCACCGAGCTCCATACACGTCTGCACGACTGTAGAGTGCCCATGCGAGCTGCGCACAAACCACTCCCCGTCTTACAACATTCGACTGCTTTTCTGACAGTAGCGCTAACAAAAACAATGTGGCAGGATTTGATGTTAGAGCACTGTTTATGCAAATAATTGCTTTGACATGTTTTTACACTTTCTCTGGTCTAGTTTTAGTGCAACTAAATAAATTCAAGTTAGTAAAGGCATTTTATTGATATAGGGTAAATGCGGTAAATGTGGGAGAGATGCCTAAGTGGGAGAGATGTCTCCACCTGTATAGTTCACTGAGTTGCCACCAGGCACGTGGTCTGAATAGCAGCGTGTGTACCTACCAGTCGAAGCTAAACGAGACACGCGAAGTTACCTACACATTTCGTGTTTGTTAGTTAATTAGGTCAGTATATATGTTACGTGTATTATGTCATAAAATGTTGTGTATGCTAGACGTATGTCTCGTACACAAGAAATGTAAATCCTGCCTTTTGCAAAGTTGAGGTGAAACTACGTTCGTTGCAGTGTACGTAACCTCAGCCGTAGCCACTTTGCTCTAAACACCTGTTTTAAATTTCCGTGGGGCATCTGTCCCACACAAACTGACAGATGTTCCAGTACACTACGGGAGAAACGCCCTGAGATATATACACTAAGCTATTACGTAGTTTACACTAAGCTATGACGTAGTTTACACTAATAGAAGATTCTCATGACAACTATGGTATCATCAAGTAACTTTTCAATAAGATTTTTTTTAAGATAAGCCCAGGCTGGGTAATTATTCCAGTGTCGTGTTTAAAGTTGAACGAGTGGATAGTAATTTGTGAACACATGCACATGTATGGCACAACATACTAATTAATACACATGTTACAAATCAGATCCTGTTACCTGAACATAGTAATAATTATGCTCAGGCCCTATAAAATAACACTCGCAAACGCAAGGCAAGTTGGTGTAATTGTTAAGAGATGCACGTAGTACGATTTCTGCTTTTAAATAACTCGCCGTTACGAGTGTTGATTATCACCACGAGGGTTGTGGGTTCAAATCTTACTACCAGCAATTTTAATTTTTTTTTTTTTGTCATTTCTAGAAAGAAACACCGAATTAAGCATCAGGAGGGCTTTCACTGGCAAGAATTCTAGACATGTCAAAAGAAGCCAAGATTTGTATATTTTTTAAGACCGTTTATGAAGAACATCAGATGTTTAAGAAGGCACGGCAAATGTTTAATACTGACGAATCCGGTTTGCAGCTTAACAACAATCCAGGAAGAGTCATCACAACAAAGGTTATGAAAGATGTACATGTCCTGAGATTATGTGAAAAAGGCGAGAATGTAACAGTTATCGCATGCTGTAATGCTGAAGGCACATTCATTCCCCCAGTGTTAATAATCAAAGGAGTTAGGGAGTAAACAGAGATTTCCTATGGGCTACCACCCGGTTCCAAAGTATACATGAATGAGACGTCATCTTACATAAATGCAGAATTGTTTTTGAAGTGGCTTAAGAGCAGTTTGTGTCGAGGAAATGTGTTGGTAAAGCACTCTTGAATTTACTCAAGGGTGCTGACGAAAATGACATTTGAATTCATTGCTTGCCAAACCACACCAAACATGCACTTCAACCTCTTGATCGCAGTTTTTTCAAGCCTCTCAAAACATTTTTCAAACAAGAAGCTTTCAATTGGATACTTCACAATAAGAACAGAGAAATCACATGACTGCAGGCGGGAGTGCTTATTGGAGAGACCTGGACGAGAGCTGCATCAATCGATACAGCCACAGCTGGTTTTCGTGCTAAAGTCATATATCCGTTGAATCCAAATGCAGTATCAAATCCCTTTTTCAGCATTTCTGATATTTAAAATGTTGATCATATGGAGACGAATTCTGTAGAAGAAGACGAGTAATAAACTTGGACACCTCTACATTTTCTAGGAGGCACTACAATGCAGGAAATGTGGCCGCAGACACATTTGCAGAGCCGACAGATGAGCTTAGGCTTCAGAATGTTTATAGGTTTACATAAGTGTCATCTGTGCCTTCCTGTCCCTCGGCATTGCTGCCTAGGACCATTGATTCCGCCACAACTTCAGTCACTGTGGGTAACGGAATGCAAAGTCCCAGGCTTAGGACGTATTCACCAGCATCTGAATCTGCGATTTCTGATAAATCACAGATTGACAATGTTGATCTGACAAAGCAAACACCAACAAAGCATTTGATGGAGTTGAGTCCAATACCTACAGTCCCCAAATTTGGGACGAAAATGCGAAAGCAATTCGCAGAACTTATTTCAAGTGAAGAAAGAAAAAACGAAATTAGAAACAAAGAAAGCTGCAAAAACCAAGACAGGTAAGTCGTCAATGAAATGGAAAATTCAAGAAGTAGAAGAGAAAAATGAAGTTTTGGCATTCAGGTTGAGTGACCCAGAGGAAGAAGGAAACGAAATTTTTGATGAGTGCTGGGAAAAATATTACCAAACAAAAGAGAAGGTTTACAAGATTCAGTGTGTTTCATGTAAAAAGCAGTTGCACAAAACTTGTAAAATGTTAGGCTCCCAGTGTAACATTTGCGGCCGGGAAGCAAAACGCCAAAAAAATCAAGATGCATTAAAAAAAAGAAAAAATTTTAACTTTTGATTTGTAATTATGGCTAACCACTTAATTGATTAAGTGGATTCAACAACACGGTTTGGTTATCATATAGTGTTTTTTAGTCAATTTTTCTTTGTGGGGCATCTCTCCGACATCAGGCATCTCTACCATATAGGGTAGGGCATATCACCCATAGCCAAAATATGTATGTTTACTTTTATATTATTATTTAGTTATTCAAGTATAACATGATACTGAATATTTTTCTTTAATCTTTAAGGTATGTTCAGTGTATTAAAAAAGAACATGCCTGTTAAGTTACTGTGTGATTTTGTAACTATTTATTTTGCTTAGGTGGGGCATATCTCCCACATTTACTCTAAAAGAGCGTGCCTCTTGAAAATCCGAATGTAAAGAAGCACATCACCGTTGACCACGTGGCTTCGACACTAGCGATTGGCGTGTTAATGTTGTGCACATGCGCAGAATATAAAGTCAGTCTACCTTATTTATAATCAATGGTCAAGACAAACTAGAATTGAGTTGTCTATATCCACAATTGCAGTATGTACCTCCAGTTCTGTTGGTCTCAAGATCCGCACTTACCACTCTGCTATTGGTCCATACCCAACCAGACTCGCCTTCTGTATTGTACAGTTTTCGTTACTGGCTGGCTGCCTGCGAATCCTTAAAAATGCCGTGTTCACACTGTCCCTATAGGCTTTTCACAGTTAATTAAACACTTTCAAAACCAACCTATAAAGAATATATCTGCCCCGACCTGCTTATATTTTAACAGGTTCACTAGTGTCCCTGCAATGCGCTCAGTAAAGTTGGTAACAATGGGACGGAAATTAATTCCATGTTGAATGAAAAGTGTTAAAAAACATTTGTGAATACTAAATTGGTTTTCATTTTTTAATCCATATACGTGTAAGAGTTGATACATTTGTAATTATTACTTTTATAATAATTCCACAGTTTTACTTTACCAACGCACAAATAAAGTGATCACGCCCATAGTAATGTTAATTTTACACATGGTGGAAGAATAAACTTGTAAATATTATGAGGGGTTTTTAAAAGTGTTCATTTGACCGTGAAAAGCCCATACCAAATGTCCTTTCCTACTCTACATAAAATACAATTCAACTTGTTCGTTTGAGTAATTTACACTTTTGAGTTCAGCCGACATAACAAGAGTCTACAACGTGGCAGCCGGACTCACAAGAACCTGCTGGCGACGTTCTGTTCCGTCGCCAATATCTTCCAAGAATGCGGAAGTTGTCATCGTCCGGCAAATTACAATTAACTACGTCGAATTCAAGAGCCGTAATATGCTGAGGTACGAAAAATTCGCGGAATGAATTATGAGATAGTTTTGCGGTTTGCTCACGCGTTATTTTACACCTCGTAAATAACTCTGAGTTAGTTATAGTGACTGCTGCACACGGCAGGAAGCCTACCAGGTGACCATACTTCAAGAAACGAAGGGGCGGCGGTGGTGTAGTAGTTAAGCAAATCCCTCCCACCTAGGTGGGGTGGGTCGCCCCAGTTTTTTCACGTGAAAATTGTGCCAGACAATGCCACTGGTCAGCGGGTTTTCTAGGGGATCTCCCGTTTTCTCCACCCTTGCATTCTGGTGCAGCTCAATTCACGATCGCTTCACCCTCGTCGGCTCTCGAGTCGTTACTGTTACGAGCCGTCAACATCTCTCTACTCTACTCGCATCGCTCAACGTCTCTCCACAACCAAGTTCCGGGCGTCCACAGAAGTGGGCGGTAGCAGCAATGCAATTTACGTCGATCTGCCGCCTTTCCGTAAATAACATAATCACACGTTCGGCCAGCCACCTGTGCGTCTCTTGAGCGATATTGGATGAGTAAATGCAGTAACTCGCAGCGGTGTTTACCGCGGACTGTGTCTTACGGTAAGTTAAAAATAAAAAATAAACCATACACGCAGAGCATATAACATAACAGTAGAAAATTGCACAGGACCATAACACTTGTGCGAAACTGATTTCAATTGAACACATACTTTCATATTATTTTTACCCAATGAAATATTTACGACTAGTCTGACGTCAGTTGGCAGTGTTGGTGAATGTTTAAATTTTCTGGCTGTCTTGACATACATTAAATGGAGAAAGGTAAAATATTTAATATGGTATTGGGTTGAAAATGGATAGTTATTCGAAAGAGCTAACCTATCTGCTTGTTTGTTAAAGCTTTCTCTTTGCTGTCGTAAATATTATATAAAAAAGATTTGGATAAAATTCAAAATACATTTCTGTTAGTAAACTGACGCCAGTTTTTCCACTAAATATATATCTTGTATATTTCTTAGTCTTTTCAGTTTATCACGTCTCCATTTTTACAGCAAAACAAACCAAACAACTTCGTCGAAAGCTTTCCACTCTGCTCTGATAGGTTGTTGCTCGGCGTAGCTACGTTGCAAGTGAAATATAACCGTTTCCTGGATGGCGATGGCTGCACCGCACGGGCGACCTGGATCGGCGTTCAACAGTGTCGGGATTGGTCAGTACCTGGATGGGCGACCGCCACCTAGCCGCCGGCATATCGACGCTGACGCACAGGCGTCCAAACTCTCAGGAACGAAGGTGAGCCCCTCGCCCCAGCAACTACTGTAGGTCCAGCCTCCAATGTAACGTCAAGGCGACAGCCTGGGTTGGCCTCCAACAGTGTCGGGATTGGTCAGTACCTGGATGGGCGACCACCACCTAGCCGCCGGCATATCAACGCTGACGCACAGGCGTCCAAACTCTCAGGAACGAAGGTGAGCCCCTCGCCCCAGCAACTACTGTAGGTCCAGCCTCCAATGTAACGTCAAGGCGACAGCCTGGGTTGGCCTCCAACAGTGTCGGGATTGGTCAGTACCTGGATGGGCGACTACCACCTAGCCGCCGGCATATCAACGCTGACGCACAGGCGTCCAAACTCTCAGGAACGAAGGTGAGCCCCTCGCCCCAGCAACTACTGTAGGTCCAGCCTCCAATGTAACGTCAAGGTGACAGCCTGGGTTGGCCTCCAACAGCGTGCAGAGCTCTAGCAGGAAACGTTTTATTAAATACTGTCCAACGTGTCTGAGTGTGAGACGTCTGCTTTAAGAAACGTTGCGCGTATATATGCGTTTTTGAGTTCCTCCATTTCTCTTTACAGCATATTTTTGTGAAAGCGTAAACGGCTCAAACGGGCGTTTTCACGATCATTTGTAGGTATGAACATTCCGATACAAAACATTAAAAAAGGAATAGGGACGCGCATCAAACCTTTATTTTTATGATTACTTCAAGAAATGGTAGGGTCTCCGCTGAAAGTTTCATAGAGGAGCGTTATCGGCCGCAAGACTGCACGCCAGTTCAGTGCTATGCGCGTAGAGGCGATGAGAGAGTTGCGCTTGTCTCGGTCGCCCCTAGCGCTCCCACGCTTTAAGGCCTCAGACGTGTTCAATTCCTTCAACCAGGCGGCCACCTTAAGTTACCAGTCGCCATTCTCTCCATGCACCATGTCAGGACCTCTCATGCACATTTGCGAATGAACAGGCTCAACATCATAGCGGTCTATTCTTATGCTCAAGAGCTATGTTCTATAGTTAATGTTGTGTTTTCAACTGTGAACCCAGCTTTACAGTTGTCCGCAGAATACTCGATACACTCGCAGCAGTCGACTGACACTTTTGAAATAACCTTTCATAAAATCCCTTCCCGTAACTGTCAACAGTTCAATGTAAACACTGAAGGCAAAGTTCTACCCGATGTAACAGAATATATACATATTTCTCACACTTCACGACTAGCACATACATTACATATTGTCACACTAGCGAACCGGCCCGGCTTCCCCCGGGTACAATAAAGGTTAACAGTGATACACTAATAAATAAACTGGAAAAAGACAATTCATTTATGTGAAAACATAATTATATAATTATACTGTGTTGGCCTAGGTTTTAACTGATTACGGCAACCCAAAAGGAAGGAAATGTTTTTTACCCGATAGCCAAGAAGTAGGGTAATGTTTTTGGAGTGTATCTGTGCAACTATCGCGTAGTTACCACATTTCCACTTTCCAGCGTCGATGTATGAAAATCTTAGAAATAAGTGTACCTAGGTACTACTTTTGAGCTTGGCTGAGGGATCTTAATCAATCACCAGAGTTAAGCAACGTTCCCAGTGGCACACATTTGGATGGGTGACCGTTTAGTGGCATGACATCTGAGCGCTTCCAGGCTTCGGAGGGCACGTTAAATATTCGGTCCCAGTTGTTATCGATTTATAGCAGTCGTTAAACCATTTCAGAGGTCCTTGGACGGCCTGATAAACTCTGATACCAGAGGAAAAATATATTGGTCACGTTCCCAGCCGTTGCAGAATTAGGTTTTGTTGTAATTCCACAGGAACCGTACAATTTACCGGGATAAAAAATGTCCTATTCCAGGACCTAAAGTACCTAGATGCCAAATTTAATCAAAATCCGTTTAGCCGTTATGGAGCTGAGTGGTAACAAACATACACACACAGAGAGACTTTTGCATTTATAATATTAGTAGGATACAAGATTAAAAATACGTATTTTCCTAAAATTAATGTAGCTTTGAGAAAAGCACATCTGAAATGGGTCAGTATTAAATTGCTTTGTTACTTATGTACGTGTGTGTGTACACAATGTTTAAAAGATAAATTCTATTTGTTTTATTTTATACCACCCCGCGCTAATTTGAACTTACAATATCTACGTTTACGGGCAGTTAACAAAAGGAAAATCTTTACAAGAGTCTGTATATCAGCGACTAAATGATTCGGAATTACAGAGAAGAAAATAGCATTTCAACACTTACCTTCAAAATAATTTCACTGCGGACTATTAAGATAATTCGAAGGATTCGTTTACATCTTCCTCTCGGCACCTGCGAACAAGTAAATGATCTTTAAGCACGTGGCTGAACTTGAATTCGCAGTAACTTCCTCACATACAAACACAACAAACACTACATCAGAAATTTCGTTGCATTTTGTCCATTGTCTGCTTCAACTACAAAATATAACCAAGTTCACCAAAAAGAATTAATTTAGTTACGATGTTTCAGGAACTTCGATATGTTCCCATCCTCAGGCTGTTCTAGTCGGCGTAGGCAATTTACAAACTAAACCCTCAATGTAAGTCAATTACAGGTTTGTTTTAAACTTTATTACCAACACGAAGGAATATTTATGCTCAGCAGTACCCTCTCGCTCTATACCTAAGCAGGTACCTGGGTTGCTTCAAATGAATGAACATTAAAACATATAAACACCTGGGGCTGGAATATACGACATAATGTCATTCACGCCATGCACCAAAGGATGGCAAAAATATTACAACTGCGTGTCTTCGAAAGCATTAACCTCTTTGCAGCAGCTCAGATGCTATATTCCCTGGAGGGAACATCAGAAATGATGACTGGTAGTGCGAATTATATTTTTTGCACACCTATAAATATTATGCATTTATTGCAACAATATATTCTCAATCTTTTGTGCTAACGTTTATTTTCCTGGCATAGGAGCACATTTCAACTCAAAAAGTGGGGGAGGTAATGAAGAAAACGTACTATATTGTGACACAAACGAGGGAATATATGGTCTTTGTTTATTGTTTTTAACAATTTACTTTTTCTCTTTGCCTCACAGTATCTCGTATTTTTTGTTTGCTTCTAACAACAAAAAGTCCGTTTTTCTGCTCTCGCCTAAGAAAGCCACTAAACAGCTGGGAAAACCTACACTGAGGCGCTGCTTACTGGATGCTGTTTCTAATACTAAAGAGTGTTATTATTTTTAAATAAGTAGAAGTTTCAAATAACTAACTTGCGTGAGAGAGACCTTTATGAAAACCATCTCCTAAGAATGTGATAGATAAATGGTGCAAATTGATTGAGTGATAGTGCAATGAACAGGAACCTGGTAATTTTGCAAATCTAGCGATGCTAGGGTAAAATTAAAACACTTGAGCTTGCTTGTTTCTTTTGTGATGGGACCCACTCGTTTCATCGACATTCTCTGCAGGATAGCGAATCAGAGAAAGAGAGCGAGCGAATCTCGTGCAATCTACAACCAGGCTGCACTGCTAATCACGAGGATAGCAGACAGTAAGCACATGACACCGCCTGGCTCGTACACAGAACTGGTCCCGTCTAATGAATTTGCGAATTGCCCTGACATATACCGCTTTGCGATGCACGCTATGTTCGTAGGCTGTAAATATTTCGTAAAAACAAAGGAGTATTTACTGTTAATGTTCCCGGGTAAAATTGTGGAAGCCATCTGCGACATAGAGGGACATATTGAAACGCAGAGCTACATGTGTCTGAGATATGATGGACTTGAACAGTACAAGTTTCAGCTGGGACTCGAACCCATGCCAGGCGAGTGTCGTCACAGAGATACACCCGAACTTCCTGCAACAGCGGGTACGACAGAACAACTCCATGTTCGTGAACGTGTGTCCTAAACGATCATAATTATTTAGACAATAGTTTTTCGTAGTTGCGGTATGGTATGCTATACGCATGGCAGCCTTAAAACCATGGAAATAAGATGTATTTACAGTAATGCCATATACGGGAATAATTATAGTCAACTCGCAGTATTTGCAAAATTTTTGAATTAAACGTTTATAAAATCACCCCATGATCTGTTTGCTTGTTTCCTAACACGACTTTCTACAATCGAAGGGCGTTACAATATATAATGTATCTTAAGTTCTTTATTCTTCTCTAAACATTAAATTATCTTATTTTTTTGATAAACTAAATTTTGAGTTATTGTTATACTGAGAGCTCACAAGTGCTGTGCGTTGTCCCTTTGGTGTAATTTTCTAGTCTTAGTTAAGCTTTGTTTGCATGAGGCGGAGGAATAGTGATGAAGGTCTAAAGCAGGCATATCAGTTTATGCCAGAAGTGTAACACTGAAATGTTTCACTAACAAAGCCACTCCTGGTAGGGTGGCCACTGTTGGCATAGCGGTTAGAGCGCTCGCCTAAAGACAAGGACAATTGAGCTCGAGTCCCTGCGGGGTCACTCCCGGATCTTCGCAGGTGGAAATCGTGAAGTGCGATGCCGATAGCCGGCGAGTTTTCTCGGGGATCTCCCGTTTCCTCCACCCCCGCATTCTGGCGCTGCATCATAATCACCTCACTTAAACCTCATTGACTCCCAAGAACTCAGTGTTAAGAGTCGCCTAAACCTCTTTATTATCCACTCCTTAATGCACTCTATTTCTTTTAGTGTACAATGTAGATCATTGCATGCAGTAACTGTGCAATGCGCTGGATATGTAATTCTGTGGGTGTGTTAGGTTTGTTAGTTGAAAAACAAAACAGCACCAACATATAATAGCTGCAGTGTGATGTGAGGCAGAGATGGGAAGTGGACATGAGACGCTCACAGGTAGAGGTTGTTGCCAACCAGGAAGCACTTTCTACATGTCTCTCGCGGCGGAATTACAATCGGCACCCCCCTAGCCGAGTGCTTTCTACTGCGTGCAGACAGCCAGTCCTTCCGGGGTCAGCCAAGGCGCATCCCACTCCTTCACCTGCACTCTCAGTCTACAAGCACAGACCTCTCGCTACATCCTGCTGCCTCACCAGCCATCTCAGTCCACAAGCACAGACCTCTCGCTACATCCTGCTGCCTCACCAGCCATCTCAGTCCACAAACACAGACCTCTCGCTACATCCTGCTGCCTCACCAGCCATCTCAGTCCACAAGCACAGACCTCTCGCTACATCCTGCTGCCTCACCAGCCATCTCAGTCCACATGCCCAGCCCTCTCACTACATCGCACGCTTGTGTGTAGAACTGAAAAAAGTCACGTATTTCCTTTGTCAGTAGCCGTGTTCATTTATGCCTTTATATATATATATTATATATATATATCTCTACTTACACCCCTTCCTCTCTTTCTCTCTTTCATTCTCTCTCACACGGTGCGTTGTGCTCATTTTGGTTATGTTAAGACCTACGTAGGCTGGTCATGGTTAATTTAGCGTTTTTGCAATCAAACTTTGGAAAGTGTCACTGGGGCAGTGACCTGCACGTTTTGTAACGGTCGTGAGCCCAGTCAAGTTGGCGGCAATGGAGGGAAAGTAGTTTTATTCCATAACGTTGTGTTAAGTGTTAGGTAGACATTTGTGAATACCAAAATTATTTATTTATCTTTCTGTTTTTTTTCAATAATTAATATAAGTGTAAGAACTAGCAAATACTTTTCCAATAATTTCACAGCTTATCTGCACTTACTTATGAATAAAGTAATTAGGCCCACGACAACGTTAATTTTACGTATAGCAAAAAAAAAAAACACAATGTGCATACAAGTAGATCTTAAACAGGGCTTTGAAAAGTGCTCTGTTAACCATAAAAACGATAGATTTTGAAAATAATGAGACAGGCAGGCTGCAATAAGAGACGAAAGTTATAAGTTACAACTGAAGTAGTTGCCAACCACTGTTTATCAACTGAAGGGGTGACGCCTCTAGTGGCTGGAAAGTGGTGGGGCGACCACCTCCCTCCCCCCCTTTTATTACTCACCGCCTGTGCTCGTATACCATGCGGCAATACAACCTCCGCTCTTTGTCTTTGGCGTGAGTACGACAGTACCTCTTTGAAAGTAGACCGACAGACCTAGTAGCAGGACGCAAATGACAGTTTATTCATTCCGACACCATAACATCGTGACTAATAACACGATTGAAATATGCGTCGTCTCGTTCAATTGCGTATACGAATACTGTAAAATATTCGCGGTTTCCTCATACTTTTTGAATCAAACCTTTCAAAAATCAGCCTATGTACGACGTGTTTGGTTGTATGCTAATAAAGCCACGTATCACAAACGTGGTATATTTCTGTTTACACAAAAGTATGCCATTGTTTGTTTAATTGAACTTTAATTTACATTTAATCTATAATATAATATTTCATTTATAATTGATATAAATAAAATTAGAGAGAGATTAGGCGTGTTGGTAATGCCTAGTAAGAAATAGTTGTTATGCAAAATATCGTTACGTTGAGTGCGCACGAATGCGGCGCGTCGTCCCTTTCGTATAATTCTAAACATAGTTAAGCTTTGTTTGCATGAAGCGAAGGAATATCGCGAAAGGAGAACTTTCTCATGTCTCCAGTAAAGAGGGAAGTGACCGTGAGTGGACTATAGGTGAGCTGAGATGGCCGCGCATGCGCGATGGGCGGCATATGCGGCAAACTTCCGGCCAATACATCTCGCTGTTGCGATGTGCTAGCGCTTTGCCTAACAAAACAAACCATTAGCATATGTCAGTTTAAGCAAAAAAAATAAATTAGATATTATGATACTTTCATTCAATTCCCAGGTAGTAGCAAAGAAAATTATTCCCGCTAACGCAAACGTTTTTACGTAAACCCAAGGCCATTATTTTCTAGATACAGCTACATCCTGATTGTTTTTTTACATTTTGTCTGTAAACGAATATTTCTGTCCGAACCACTAGTGTAGTCGTTCATGCAACACATCGTCCCCATACCATGCCCACCCATTGTGGACACAACCGCGTATGCAGTTTTGCAGTTGTTCGCTAATTAATGGCGGTCTTGTGCTTTGCATCAGACGGTTGTGCCGAGTGCGACTTGACGAGAGACACCGCAGTGGACGAAAAACACAGACCAGAGAAATAATAAAGCTCAGATCCAGTGATATCTCCTCCAAACTTACAGTGTCAAAGAAGACATTCAACAAGGTCTCCATCCAGATAAAAAAAATTAAAGGAAACTATATAACAAATCTAAAAAAAGTTCACAAACTTACACACCAAATAACTATAATAGCAAATTCAATTCATTTTCAATAATAAATTCAAATATATACATTTTTAGCAAAAAACATTGCAAGTTCAGCTAATGCCCGGTAACTCATACGAGACTCCTATTACCCAGTATTACAGAACTAATACATATCTTCTAAGAGGCCCTGAAAAGACACTGTCCATACAAAATATATAAGAAGTGCTGATTCACATAGCATGCAAATACTGGGTATAACGATAAAATACTGCGATTAATTCTAGAAAATAAAGTAAGAGATTATTAATACACTTTAGACTCGCACTGAAGTATCCAGAAGCAATCCGCCACTGGACCAACATTATCCTCGAAAATACTGAGGTAACATCAAATGACATAAAACGCCCACTGCTCATACCTTCATACCATACACACCTACTTAGTAACATCTAAAAATGTTTTAAAAATCGACAATGTTCAATTATACTTAATTAAATATCCGTACAGTATCATGTTATGCAATGGCTGGTAACTAATTTACTTGTGAATTGTTATTTTGTTCCAAGGTTAGCTTGTTTTGTTAAGGCCAAATTCAGCTCTACGCGTATTTACCTTTACAGGTTCAACGATTTTGTGTCAAATACAATAGTACATTGTTTTAGCACATTTAGCATCCATAACCTGTGGGTACGATTTGGCTTAAAAATTCCCACCTGGACCACTTTGTGCGGAATATCAAAGAAAAAAATTATGTTAAAACTAGTTTCAATCTTGCTACGTATCGCCTTTGTGCAGAATGAAATTTGTCATCCGTTAGTTCTGTCAGATGAGGGCACCACAGCTACTATAGTTCGGGAAAAGTACTCTTCGCAATGTGTTTAACTGTTAGATTATTACTGTTCACGCCAGACGTCGTGGCACTTGAGTCCCCTAGTTCTGCAATAACGAGACCGCACCGACCAGGTAGCATTAGAAACGGCAACGTCATCTATATCCTTAAACAAGAACATTTCCCAAAATTTTCGTTTGATGATTTCACACAAAAGGTTGGTTCACTTGCTGCACCGATCATGCCGAACAAAACTGTCCAAGTATGTGCAGATATTTTGGGTTACTGGTCTGATGTATGGCTGAAAGTCCAGTTTCTTCCATACTGCTTTGTTCATTACTTAAAACAAAGATTGTTATGTAAGTGCAGGGTAAAAAACTAGACTGGCAATTGGGGAAATGTTACTAATATTTTATTACGTGACTCCCAATTTCCTCATACATGCAATTTGCTGAAGGAAATACTGAAACTATTTCAGTCCATGGCGCTTAGGAACGATGAGAAATGTGATGCGTTTGTCTTAGTGCCCCAGCGCTTCTACTCCTCGAACAAGTTAGTTGAACTGCGTGTGGTGGGATCATGTTTTCAGGTCAGATGTTACAAAGCCAGAGATGACCACACAGTTGTCTCCCCTCTCGCTGGCAAACCCACGCACCTCCGTTTGTACTAGTGCCGCCGTGTACTTGGAAATGCAGTTAGCCAAGCACTGGACGCGCCTGCAGTACTAGCGACGAGCAAACAGAAGAGGAAACTCGAAGAAAGCCAGCGACAGTCTTGGAAAAAAAAGAGTGTTTTAAATCGTCCTTTCAAGGACGTCGTGTCTCGCGAAGACTTCTCTCCCACGGTTTTTTCAAACATATACCGCCTAGTTTATCATTAACAAACGTTCAGCAGGACTGTCAGTGGTCTTTCTCGAGTCACTTACCTCTTATACGAACCAAGAACGCGAGGAAATTTGCTACCTGACGGTTTACATCAAACGTATTTTCATTATTTATGGGTTTTACTTTCATGGAAATTTAATAAGCTTCGGTCATTATAGACACTTATTAAAATGCGTCACGTATCGCAGTTACCATTGGTTGTGGTGTCGGTCTAAAGATACTACGAACGCCATTTGCATGTATGCAACAGCTACGCACCACAATATCTTCTATGTCTATGACTAACGTGAGTTACATCATGTCTCAAGCTACGCACCACAATATCTTCTATGTCTATTACTAACGTGAGTTACATCATGTCTCAAACTACGCACCACAATATCTTCTATGTCTATGACTAGCGTGAGTTACATCATGTCTCAAGCTACGCACCACAATTTCTTCTATGCCTATGACTAACGTGAGTTACATAATGTCTCAAACGCACACTTTGCCGGAGGTGAATAGCGTATGAACTTTGTACTGGTTTTCTTCGTAAAACAATACAAGCTAACAAAATTTGGCAAAACGCATATAAAAGCTGTTTTTTTTTTTGTAAAAACATTGAACATAACCCAAATGAAAAATAATTTTTGTCTAAGTTGGTTACGGCAGTTGAGCAGTTATCTGAGCACTTCCGACAGGACTGCTTAGTTTCTTCTGAACTCATGTATCGTATCATTCCACAGGCGGCTTTAAGCACCCCGGATGGTCATCAAGTAACACTAAGTACCTACACAACTGTTATGATTATAGAACATGGCAGAGTTTTGTAGTACGCCGTAGGAGACTCTGGGCGTGACGTAATAACTTACAGATGTCGTAAACAAGCCAAGACGAGCTGTTGTCAGCTTGTGGCTAAGTAACAACTCTTCGAAGTGGAGTGAAGAGATTTGGGCGGCTGTTAACATCGAAGTCTTGAGAGCCGAGGTGACAATGGAGCAGCGCTGGAATGCAAGGTCGGGGGAAACGGGAGATCACGAGAAAAACCCGCCGACCAGTGCGAAAATTCAGGAGNTGGAATGCAAGGTCGGGGGAAACGGGAGATCACGAGAAAAACCCGCCGACCAGTGCGAAAATTCAGGAGTGACCCCGTCGGGAAACGAGACTGGTTCGCCTTGTGGAAGGCAGGCGCTCTAGTCACTGAGCCACCGCGGCCCCGATGATCATAAAATAAAAAATAAAAAGCGGAGTGACTGATTAAATTGAAGAGATTGGCAAGTCGTACTCTAGGGCACTTATATAAAGGTATCACAGAGCTGTCAAGCGTTACTTACCAGAGATAACAAAGTACAGCCACATTGCAAGCAGGATAAAAAAACATCACATTTCAACTAATTCCACAGCCTGTGAAGCCAAACATCACGATGAAAACCACTGACCGTNGTGACCCCGTCGGGAAACGAGACTGGTTCGCCTTGTGGAAGGCAGGCGCTCTAGTCACTGAGCCACCGCGGCCCCAATGATCATAAAATAAAAAATAAAAAGCGGAGTGACTGATTAAATTGAAGAGATTGGCAAGTCGTACTCTAGGGCACTTATATAAAGGTATCACAGAGCTGTCAAGCGTTACTTACCAGAGATAACAAAGTACAGCCACATTGCAAGTAGGATAAAAAAACATCACATTTCAACTAATTCCACAGCCTGTGAAGCCAAACATCACGATGAAAACCACTGACCGTNAGGATAAAAAAACATCACATTTCAACTAATTCCACAGCCTGTGAAGCCAAACATCACGATGAAAACCACTGACCGTTGATTGAATGTTTTTCCCACTACGTGAGTGTGTGTGTGTCGTTGATTTTACAGGATGATGTCTGGGTTAGCGGGAAGTATTTCCTTGGGGATATAGGAATGAAATGAAAGTAAAGAAATTGATACTCGGTTTTAATTGATTAAATATACAGATATAGACGAAATCTTTATAATATTAGCGTACTTGCACATCGGAGTCGCGAGAAACTTTTCCCGCGCGTAAAATGATCGTTAGTCGCCGCGAGCCCCCACCCATACCTAGCGCGTGCGTGGTGCCAACTCAAGACCATGCTCGCGTCATAGACCACATTTACTTCACCTATGTTATAAGTTAGGAAGTTATAATGTCGGAATGGATCAGCCTACAAACATTACATCGCCGTTTCCGTTTTGGCACCCTATCTGTCAGTCTGATTTTAAAAACGTATTATTCTCGAAACTACAGATCTATAGGAAGTTCACGGTAAACTGAGCATTTTTCTTAAAGCCCTGCTTGAGATCAACTTGTATGCACAATGTGTAGGGGAGGATGGGGGAATTGCGGACGCTGAAGGGAAATAACGCACAACATTCGTACTATCAGTAATAATCAGTCTGTCTTTATTAATTATTAATCTTTAGTTATACAACTACAAAAACAATTATACTTATTAAACGAGATCAATCAACAAATACAATATTTTTAGCAAAAACAAAACCTTGTCTGTCCGTAATTACCCGTAGCGCTCGGGGTAAATCCGGACTGACCCTGGGTTAATTACGGACAGCATGGGGTATTTACGGACTAGGTCCACATCATAGACAAAAATCACAAGTAAAGCCTTTAGAAGAACTGCCTGCAGTGCAGTTCTCATGAGCCCACTTGTTACACTTTGAACACATAATCCAGTCTTCGACGGGTGGATCACTGTACTTTTCTTGACAATAAATGCAAAAGTAATCATCATTTCTTTCATTTTCAAAATTATTTAGATGTCTTACACCCTTTGATCCTTTTCCTGTAGAAATTGTTGACTTTTTTAGCTTATTANATTTTCAAAATTATTTAGATGTCTTACACCCTTTGATCCTTTTCCTGTAGAAATTGTTGACTTTTTTAGCTTATTATATGTAGTTTTATTTTCGTTTTCTTGAACTTTTCTTTTCTTGTCTAATTTCGAAACAAGGAAAAGAAGATCTAACTTTCTTTCCGGTGTGCTGGTAAAAATGATGGAATGCTTTTTGTTTACTGCCCATTTGCTACGATGAATTTGTAGAGTTGGAACCTTTATTAAATCACTAAGCGGTACTGATGAAGATTGACTAGTTTGACTTGTCGTACTTTGGTTTAAATCAGCTTCACTTATAGCATTATTTTCATTTATTTCGTCTTGATNTTTGACTTGTCGTACTTTGGTTTAAATCAGCTTCACTTATAGCATTATTTTCATTTTTTTCGTCTTGATCAGGTACATCGGGAACGGATTCATCGATAATGTTTATGTTACTAGAGGGCTGAAACTCTTGTTGAAATCTTACTTCACTAGGAATGCTGTTATTAGCTGCATCACTAATATGAGATTCGCTATGAAACTCTCTTTGGCTGTTATGATCAGGACTCACATGGCTGGTATCGCATGGAGTTTCTGGTGTAATTATATCACCGAAACTTTCGAAAGTGCCCTTGAATTTATCTTGATCAACTGGGAAAAT